>OZ029916.1:1172500-1577500 GCA_964023275.1 Norana najaformis | reverse complement strand
AGGGACTGGCCACCCGAAACTGAGAAAATGAAGGCGCTAACACTTCATAACGATGGATTCCTTTCGGGGTTGACTGAAAGAAATGTTCCACCCCTTCTTCCAAAGAAGGTGCAGGTGCTTATATTTTTGGGAGGTTTCCGGATCTTATGTGTGTTTGGGTGTGTTTGTGTGTGGGGGTGTGTGTGAGTGTGAGTGGGTGGGCGCTCTTTGGTCTTGCATTCCACGGATGAGCCATGAAATTCTCTCTGTCTCTCACGGTCTCTCTTTCTCTTTCTCCCCCTCTCCATCTTTCTCTGCCTCTCTTTCTTTGTCTCTCACTCGCTGTCTCTCACTCTGTCTTTCCATGTCTATGGCTGGCTATCTCTCGCCCTCTTTCTCTTTCCCTCCGTCTCTCTCTCGCTGGCTCTTCCCGTCCCTCTCTTTCTCTTTCTCTCTACCCATCCCTCTCCCCCTCTCTCCTTCTCCACCCTCCTTCCCACCCTCCTATCTCCCTCCCTCTCTCTTTCTCTGTCTCTCTCTCTCTGTCTCTTTCTGCCTTTCTTCTCTCTGCCTCTCTCTCTTCTCTCTGTCTCTCTCTGTCTCTCTCTGCCTCTCTGTCTGTCTGTCTCTTTCTCATTCCGCTTCTCACTCTGCCTCTCTCTCGCTTTTTCCGTCTTTCCCTCTGGATCTTTGTGTCTCTGCCTCTGTCTGTCTGTCTTTCTGTCTGTCTTTCTTCCTCACTGTCTCTCCGTTGCCCAAGTACCTTGAAGGCAACCAAGAACATCTGCCTCAGGAAGGAGTCGGGGTCGACCCATCATGTAGAAATACATGGTAACACAACCAGCGCCAGCAGAATTAATTCCGCCAAGAGATGAGGGCTTCGCACAAACAAGGTTTACAGCCGGACCTTCTAACCGTAACTCCTCTCGAAACGCCCTAACGCCTACGCAACGCTTGGCTTCGGTATCACGGGCGGCACTCGGGTAGAATACGGGATATGGTATCAAAACCATGTTAACTCCGTTGAGATGTCGTCAAAAGGCAACATACAAATGTTCATTTTGGCATGTATTCATAAGACACACACACACTTATATACATACATACATAAATACATACATACATACACACATACATACATACATTCATGCATACACATACGTATATACATAAATACATACATACACATACATACATATATACATACATATATACATGTATACATATGTACATACATACATACATCAATACTTGTATACATACATACATATACTTTAATACATATATATACATACATACATGCATACATACATCCATCTATAAAGACATACATAAATACATACACAGTTGCATCTATACATTCATACATACATACATGACGCCGATAGAATTCACGACGTCAGTATCATACATGACGCTAGTGGAATAGCCTACATGACGCCAAAAGATGAGAGTTTCGCCACAAATGAGGCCGCTATCATACAAGAGCCTGGTATTGTTCGCCTATCTGCTGCTGATACAGGTGGCCTAGTGGTCACGTGGGCCTTTCACCAGTGGGATACGGAGGCAGGTGCAGGTGGTCGACTAAGATCAGATGAACTGAGACGATGGAGAATCGAGATCGGGTGGAATATTCCAGCATCGACTGAATGACCTGAGTTTAAGATTCGCCAGTTGCTGGGTTCCAGGGAGTTCAGTCCCCGTCCAACCTGTAATATACACTCTGGCTGGTCTCATCTGCTGCCCTTAACTCCCTCTGTGTCTCTGTCTGTGTCCCTGTCTGTGTCTCTCTCTAGCTGTCTCTGTCTTTCTGTCTTTTTCTCTAATTTTCTCTCTATCTCTCTGTCTGTCCTCAAAGAGACATTTCTCACCCCTATTTCTCTCTGTTTCTTTCTCTCTTTCTTTCTCTCTCTCTGTCTTTCTCTCTGTCTTTCTCTCTCTTTTTATTTTTTTTATGTCTGTGTCTCTCTGTCTGTCTTACTCTATATTTCCCTCTCTCTGTTTTTTCTGGCTGTCTCTATCTCTCTTTCTTTTTCTCTTTCTTTCTCTCTTTCTTTCTCTCTTTTTTCTCTCTGTCTCTCTTCCTGTACCGCTGTCATTGTATTGTCTCAGTCCCCCACCACAGGGCCGCAGGGCTCAGCCCAAATACTTGCTGTGCTAGTCGTTTACGTCAGCCGTTTCTAACTCAGCCCGATGCCTTTGGTAAAACGTTCCTTTGACCCGAGCACCTACGCTCTGAGATTCCTACAGTCGCCAGAAGCAAGTCCTTTGAATCGAGGTCGTCTGTCAAGGACGTCCGAAAGACGGAAGTAGGGAGGGATCACCCAGGTACGGAGAAATGCTGAAAAGGACGAGGGTGGTTTGTGCCCATTGAGGACTTCCGCATCTAGATTTTGTACATATGGTTAGTTCGGTGCTGCCTTAAACATCAAATCCAGTTAGACCAAAGACAGTCTGTATTGCGTTGGTCTAATTAGAATCCCTTTGCTGGAAGCGGCACGATCAAAGTACCCCACCCGGTAGGACAGTTAGCCCTAAAAGATCAACAGGATAGCCATAATCTAGGTTGTAGTACTCCGCTGTGCTGAGGACGTCTGCGTAGGGGAATGGGGAGGGTAATGCGGACAAGGGGGGCAAGGAGGGGTCAAAAGTAGGTCATGTTTATCGACGTCATTTTATGGACGATCCCCAGTAAATTTCAGACTAGGATTACTTGTAATGTCCTCACAAATCAGCTGTTAGCATTTGTTTTGGCGAACAGTTTAATCAAAGAACTCTGCGAGTCGGTTTATTATTCGACCATTATATTATTGGACCATGGTTGGTGAACCATGGAGACAGACACAAAGACAGACAGACAGACAGACGGAAGGACGGACAGACAGACGGACAGAGCCACAGAGAAAGAGAGAGAGACTATATTGATTTGTGATAATTTATCAGAATATCACTGATGATTATGATGATGATGATGACGACGACGACTATGATGATGGAGTTTATTCTGATTGTGATGATTTATCGTAATAATCATATGATTGATGATGATGATGCTGATATTGATGATGATGCTGCTGATGATGATTGATGACGACGATGATGATGGCGTTAATTAGCTTACCTGCATCGGGGCATCATAGGTAGACGCCGTTCCAATTTAGACCTTTCTGGATGCTCAGCGGTAATTGCCAAATTATCTACCGGGTATTTGAACGTGTGCTGGGACATATATGTATGTAACTGCGGGTATAATGATATAATCAACAGGAAATTATATATATTTATGTGTGCAATATATACACATATACCTGATGTAACGGCTTCTACCTGTATGATTTATTTAAAATGTCTCATATGTATATATATATATACACTGATGGTGGTGGTGGTGGTGGCGGCGGCGGTGGTAGTGGTGATGATGACAGATATATATATATATATATATATATATATATATATATATATATATATATATATATATATATGTAGTTATTGCTGAGTCTTCATTGTACTGTACCGCCATCTATCAGGTTACCTACGAACTACACAGTTATCGTTCCACATGCAGGTTTGGCAAAAGTCATGTGTTCAGATAATGGGTGTACATGCTTGATGTACACAGTATGTACGGTCTGTACAGAGGCCAACAGATGTACCCAGGGACAGCGAGATAGATATATAAACGGTAAAACTCTTGTTAGCATGCCTCCACAGAAGCTGGTTAGAGGCACAAATGTCTGTCTGTCTGTCTGTCTGTCTGTCTGTCTCTCTCTCATTAATCCCTCCTAGGGAAGGGGTCAGCTACGCCGATCCTTCTTTTCCATTTATTTCTTAGGGTTAGGGTTGGTTACTGCAGAGCGCTCGGCTTCTAATGCATAGAGTATGGGTTCGCACCTCTTCCACACTTTCTCATCTCTTCATTCGCAACCTTTCACCCCTTCCTCAACAACCTTTGACCCCTTCCTTTGCACCTTTTGAACCCATCCTGCACAGTCCTGCAGTCCCATCCTCCCATCCTTTGCTGAGAGGTGGTTATACGCGCTCAGGAAATTCCACAGACACCTGTTTGCCTAGGCAATTAGCGCGCCAATCGAGCGAGCACCGATCGATTTGCGTAGCGCCTTTTGCCACTCGACCAACCCGGACAACAGCAATTTCTTTAATTCCTGGTTTCGGGCGGGGCCTGGGGGTCGAACCCCGGCCCTCCTGGGGCCATCGCCGGCCGTTTTCCGTCGTCTGTCTATGCTTTCGACCAATATTTGTTTACAGGGACGAAATTTAATTGCGCGCCCGACGAGATATCTCACCGCCAGAGGGCCAAAGCATCGCTCCAAGTCGATAACAAGATACCGTGGACTGCTTGGATGTAGCAGGTGGATGGGAAGCTCGCGGCGTCGGACCGCTGTATATAGGTGCTCAGCACTTGAGAGTTTTTTGTGAGATAACTGGTTGTAAGGAGTCCAGGTTGACGCTTGGCAGTTGGAAGGGTGAACGAGAGACAGCGACACGCAGATATATGCGTACAGAGACAGAGATGTAGAGGTATACAGATGCAGAAAAAGAGAGAAGTGGTGAGTGGGGAGAGTGGATTCTTTCATCTGGCTCTGCAACCTGCAGCCGGCGCAGGATAATATCTCCGCCGCTGCTGCAGGTTTCGAGGGACTTTGTCCCCAGACAACCTGTAATCTGCGTCGCCCTGATGGCCTCCTCCTCCTCCTCCCCTCCTCCTCCTCTTCCTCCTTCTCCTCCTACTCCGCCTCCTCTGCTCCGCTGTAGAATGCCTCGTTTTCACTCTCTTTCCCCTTTCTGTTTCTTACTTACTCACTTACTCACTCACTCACTCACTCATTCTGTCTCTCTGTCTCTGTCTCTCTGTTTTTCTTTCATCCTGTCTGTCTTGTCTGTCTGTCTGTCTATCTGTGTGGCTGGCTGTCTGTCTTGTCTGTCTGTCTATCTGTGTGGCTGGCTGTCTGTCTGTCTGTCTGTTGCGGCAAAGTCTGACTGCATTCCAATGTATGCCTTGTGTACAAACAGCGAATTCTGGTTCAACCAGGTCGGCCTCGTACACTGCAGGTCCATTGGTTAGCATAGGGATAGGACTGACAATAATCTAGAAGGTTTGCAATTCGAATTCCCTTCCAAATGCACACACACACACACACCACAGTATCACCCATACTTCATCCTCAGTATCTCTGCATGTCCTGCGAAATGATCTTCTCGAAATGAATCGGATTAAAGCTTGGCTTTGGCGCGCCATCGAACACTGCCTTGCGCATCAGACGTCGGCGCCACAGAAGTTGTAACTGGTAAGGCAAGATAAGGTAAGGTAAGGTAAGGTCGAAGTCAACTGCCCTGGTTGCCATAAGACGTCGTCAAACATTGAAAACTACAAGTAATGTTATTAAGATCGAAAAAGGTAATAATGGCCGTAAGATGTCGTTAAACACTCACTGGCTACTATTTTTTCAAAACACCTTTAAAACTGTTTTCCCGGTCGCTACAAGAAATTGTTAAACGTTACTAGAACTCCGCCACTGCCTTGTTTGGAGGTAGTGCCAGTCCCAAGCCTGGATAAAGGAGGAGGGCGATGGCAACGGCCTTTGATGCCATAAGCTGTCGTTAAACTGAGGACTAGATTCGCTAAATCCCATCTTTCTTCCTTACATAGTCTAAACTCCACCCCTGCCTTTAGTCGGGTGATGCAAGACCCGAAGCCTCGATAAAAGAACCATCCTCGTTATGACATAATAACGTCGGTATAAAGAAGCAACTACAACTACGTAATTGATATGATGTGTTTAAGCATAAATGGCAAGGCAATATTCGTAATGTTTTAGACACCTCTTTTAAGTCTGTGGATCTATTTATATAACTAGACGGTCGCGCGAATGCTATTTAAGAACAACGGTCAAACGTCATTATACAGCAACTACCCACTTTCCAGTCTGTTAATTTACGGACTACCATTGAGGTACAGTAAAATCGGCGTCAACGGCCCTGGCGGTCAGAAGATGTCGTTAAACACTCGAGTCTACTAATAATCTCATAACTTAATCATGACAGTCAGCCATTGGTAGATCCCGCTAAAATACTGTCACGTTGTATGGATATGTCTTTGTAATGGCGTCAGTCATCTGACTGTGAATTCCTGCGCTCGATGACAAGCCGTGAGATGCTAGGAAACACTGGATATTACCATTGCTTGCCTTGTGAAATGTTATGGTTTAGATAATTGGTAAAGGCTTACCTCAAGCAGCCTCTGTGCGTGAAGATCCCGGTTCGCGTCCCGGTCGTGGCTCATTTTAGAGATTTTAATCTCGGGTTAGCACAGTCCGTGCACGGGACCATGAATGGCGTGGCGTCCATTGAAACGGGCAGCGGTGGTGAAGGATCTCACCCGATTAATTCATTGAAAAATGAGCAGGGTCCAGGCCATACGATCGCTGTAGAAAAACATGTACATTTACATTTAATGTACCCTTTCGGCTAAGGTCTTTCTTGCAGTGTTTATAATAATCAGACGCTGCCACAGATGCAAACACCTGAAAGCCTTTCCCTTCCTAGGTGGCTTGATTGACAGGCCGTGCGTTGGCGGTTCTTAATAGCACTTTAGCGCCGTTGTGTGGCACCTGCCAATCGCGCGCTCCCACCTATCAGTAGCCAGGTAACTACCGATGATTGGTTTCTGCGGCAGGCGCCAGGTAGACTTGTGCTCGCTGGGGCGGTGCTAAGTTGGTACCTGAACAGGTAGGCTGCGGCCGATTGGCTGTACGAAGGATACTGGCAGCCTCCGCCTGGAGGCAAGGATGTGAGAGTTTAGAGTAGATGTATTGGTGTATCTTTAGTGTAGATTATTGTTGTTGTTATTGTTATTACAGTTGTTGTTATTGTTATTATTGTTGTTATTGTTATTATTGTTGTTATTGTTGTTGTTATTGTTGTTGTTATTATTATTATTTCTGCATTTATTAAGCGCCGCTATCTAACGACTAAGCATAAATCGATGGCGTTGAGCAATTGTGAGTGAATGACTTGCTAATGGTCCCTAAACAGTAACCGCCTCAGAGAAGAAGGCTCGAACCCGTACTCTGCGTGCCGTAAGCCGAGCGCTCTAACCAGTCGGCTGCTATGCCGAAGACAGGTAGACAGAAAGACAGAGAAGGAAACGCAGGCAGGAAGGCAGACAGACAGAAAGACTGACTGGCTGACTGACAGACAGGGAAACAGACAGACAGACAGACACTCAGGAAAGCAGACAGACAGACAGACAGACAGACAGACAGACAGACAGACAGAAAGACTGACTGGCTGACTGACAGACAGGGAAACAGACAGACAGACAGACACTCAGGAAAGCAGACAGACAGACAGACAGACAGACAGACAGACAGACAGACAGACACTCAGGAAAGCAGACAGACAGACAGACAGACAGACAGACAGACAGACACTCAGGAAAGCAGACAGACAGACAGACAGACAGACAGACAGACAGACAGAGCGAGAACACGTAGACCTCCACTGAGGCGGTGTTTGCGCGATGCCCATATTTAGCCAGCGCTGCGCCGCCGCTGTGCTTAGGCTGATGAGACTGGTGCAGCTGCCGTGTCCAAGGTAACCAGCGCATCCGGGCCATGCACGAGCAGGTTGCATCGTCCCGTTGCTCATCACTTATAGCAGCAACAGCAGCAGCAGCAGCAGCAGCGGTCTAATCAGCAGCACCATCTGCAGCATCAACTTCATCACAACCAGCATCCTGTTACAGTTGCATCATTTGCATCACCTAATTTCCGTGTTTATATATAAATCTGTGTGTGCGTGAATATATATGTGCATGTAATTGTAATTGTAATAAAAATTTATATAGCACCGGATGGATGGATGGATGCATGCATGGATGGATAGGTGGTTGGGATGATATAAAGAATATATTTGTGGATGGATGGATGAATGGACGGACGGGTTTGATTGGATGGATATATAGATCGATTTTACGAGTCTTTAGTCTGTTCTCTTTTAGCAGCAGGCAACAGTTTTCCCTGACTGTATAAGCCACTCAATTTTAGGCATTAGTCAGACATGAATTTTCCTATCTCTTTCCTGCCTAAACAGACTCATTTGGGCCATTGTTCGTTGCGACTAATTGGCCTAATTGCATATGATTACGACCAATTTCACTTTAAATCTGCAGTTCTCTCGTTCGTCTAGGTCACGGCGTGTTCCAATTGATGTCGAATTAGGAACTGATAAGTTGTGCCGATTATTTTATCTTAATTAATTTTTGTAATTAATCGTAAGGCGCTTGATATTCTTTGTGATTAAATAAGGTTATTCACACCCTTTGAAGTAGGTATAATGTCTGGTCTGATGCAGACATTGCTGTGGCTACAAAGGACAGTTTATGTGGCCAACGGTCGAACAATTTGTATATTTATTATGACAGGCAGAAGTGTCTAGACATACAGGCCACAGTAAATGTGCTCTGTTGCTAGGTAAGGTTGGGACATTCAGAGTTAGGTAGGAAACAGTAAGGTATGGTAACAAACACTAAGTAAAGGTAAGGTAAAAACCTTCTAAAGAAGCAATTTGTTTCGAGATTTCCCACTTGCGCCACTTAGTTATGAGTACACTGACCGTACACTGTCGGTGGGAAGATCAGGCGGCGAAGGAGAGAGAGCTGGCAACCCGCTCTCGTATGCCGATGCTAAGAAAATGAAGGCGCTAACACTTCGTAACCATGGCTGCCTCTCAGGATTAGCATAAGGGAATACTCTTGTAATAGACTTAATTCTAAATTACAAATATTGATTTATAAGATGAATTAATTAATTAAGAATTAATTAAGAATTAATTAATATTTATTGACAGTGATTTCAATGCTTCCATTGTCTGTATTTCGCAGATTCAGACCCGTGTACGAATCCTGACGTCATTCGTGACGTCTTCATGACGATCTGCGTGACGTCGCAGGCGAATGGTTACCGCGAAGCGGATGCTTTCCGCGAGAAACTGCATGGAAACCGGTCGCCTAGCAACGACGGTTGCCATGACAATCCCGATGACGTGAACTCCACAATGGAGTCGAATGCCGCTGCAATGGATGAAGTCAGAGATTCGACTGTTGCTGGGCCATTCGAAGGCAAGCTACTAACACTAGACTACCCTATAAACACTACACGACACTTGGTTACATTAGACTGTGATAGCGGCTCTATAGTAACTGAGATTAGATTAGGTTGAGTTAGATGAGGCTGGATTAGGTTAAATTGCATTGGATTGGGATTAGATCAGACGGCATTGGGTTGAGCTAGGGTTGGTTGGATTAGCATAGATTGCATTGGATTAGGTTGGGTAAGATTGGGTTAAATTGCGTTGAATTGGGTTGGATTAGATTGCATTGGGTTGAGTTGGGTTTGGTTGGATTAGATTAGATTAGATAAGATTAAGTCAGACCCTTTACCAGTATGTTTTGTTTTCGCAGCCGGCCCTACAGAGTGCAATGTCGGGGACACTGACCTTGAGGACGATGGGACCAAGACTGCCATGATCCCTCCCACTGGGGTTGCGGATGATACAGAGGCGGAGGCAGATGAGGAGGAGGAGGCCGAGGGGTCTGAGGGGGAAGACAGCCCGGCTGGTACGGAAGAGGAGGAGGAAGACCCGGATGAAGATGAGCAGAAAGGTCCTCTGAATCTGATGGTGATGAAGGAATCAACTGAAGAGGTCAAATCTTGTGACACGGAAGCAGCTGAAGATGCTACTTCGGAACCCGGCTGCGGAGGCAGGGATGCGGCGACTGGACCTGGAGGTGCTGAGGCGGAAGTGGTGGCACCAGCGGATGACGAGGAAGAGGAGGAGGAATTGCTGGAGGAGGAAGAGGATGAAGTGGAACGCGAGAAGAACTACGAAGAGGATGATGAAAACGGGAGACAAGGAGGAAAATACCAAGGTAAGACAGTCACCTTTATTATCAGACAATGGGTAAGGTAAGGTAAGGTGAGTTGAGGCGAGACGAAGCGAGGCGATCCCATTTCTCTCGATTAAACGAAACCCACCCTAACAGCTCCTCTCTCCCTTCTATCTCTGGTCTTCTCATGGCAACCGGACTTGGTTCTTGCCACGACATCTTTGGACAACCCCACTGACTTGACTCAGCACTCATGAATAAGCTGGCGCCATGCGCTTAGCTTTCCAATAGCTCTTTAGAAATGTCAAGTTTACGATTACGATCGCGAGGTATAAGATGAGGCTGCTAAACATGACCAATGGCTGAGTCAGAACTGGGCCATGACCTTTGCCATGACCCAAATCCGAGTTTAGTGGGGGGGCTACAGGAGTGGTGTCTCCTCTTCGTTCTTTGCCCCGTATTTCGAAACTCCAAAGGAGGGGAGACATGACGTCACTGCTCCTGAATGCGCCGAGACGATGGAATAGGGTTGCAGCCTTTGTTTGTCCACATAGATGTTGTTGCTGAAGTTGTTAGTGACGATGAGGATGGTTCAGCGTTCGTGATGATGACGACTATGTTGTTGATGATAATGATAACAGCGCTGGTTTAGTAAATCAGATCGGTACTGTGATGACGACGATGATGATGATGATAATGGATGGTGATAATGATGCTGCTGCTGATGATGACAATGAGTATGATGATGATAATGATAATGGATGGTGATAATGATGCTGTTGCTGATGATAATGACGACGAGTATGATGATGATGATGATAATGATGATAATGGATGGTGACAATGCTGCTGCTACTACTACTACTACTGCTGCTGCTGCTTCTACTACATATACTATAATTATGAATCGTTGTTGTTGCTGAATATGATGATCATGGGGATGATAGTGAATATCACCAATGATGTTGACGACATTGTTACTGTTATCGTCGTCGTTGTTGTTGCGAAGATGATGACGACAACAACGCCTATCATCAAAATCGGACATCAAAATCCCTCTGTCCTGTTGCGTTCCAGAGCAGCCTAATAGGGCGTTTAATGTTATTGATTTTCCGACGGCCAAATTGTTGGCCCGTCTCGGGCCGGCTGCCCGGCCGCCCAGCGCTTGCCTTCGGCCACAGTCCACCGCCGGACGGATGGACAGATCCAACGAGACGGACGGACAGACAGACATAGGCTCACTGATCATGTATTTTGATGGATTGATGCTGGCTTCGAACGGTGTCCTCTCGGACGCTTTTCGTGTCTCCTCGCAGCATTGATCTTTGCCGAAAAGCTCCCTCCCACGCCTCAAATGGACTCTAATATCGTCCCATCTTAACCGAGTCGGTCCGTTTACTGTTGCGCGACCTCTCCCGTTCTTGTTACCCTTTGGCCGCCTTGGGGTTTCGACGCGGAGGGATCGCGTGAGTCGCCCGTTCGCCCCGGCGGATGTGTACCTTGTTTCGATTTGCTTGCGCGGCGGACTATTTGCTCTGGCGGATGTATCTGCGCAGCAGAGGTTTTTAAATTTTTTTTCTCTCTAGAAAAGATTTGCGCCGTTTGTGTCGGCTGCTCGTGTTTTGGACTCTTTTCCATGGCGGAGTTATGCGGTCGTGTTGCGTTTTGAACGTTGGACTAATTTATACGGCGGAGTTCGACGGTTTTTGGGATCAGGTTACATTCTGTGGCGGATGGATACGACTGCCACTTTTTGTTTAAGCATTTGCACAATGTTGATCTTTTGACAAAACGTCTGCGGTTCGAGTCTTGTCGCTCAATTGCAAGTGCCCCCAAAGAATGTTGGGGAGGGATTATCTTAGTAACCTTAACTTACTTTCCTTTAACTTACCTTCCCTTGCTTGCTTGCCTTATATATCTCACATACCTAACCTTACCTTGCCTTACTTTTACTGCTCCAATGTACTTTATATTATCTTGACTTACCACGTCTAACTAACTCATCTAACCATATGATAGGTTACATTAAATGCCTGACTCCTGGATCTTGACCTGAAACCGAACCCTTTTGACTATCGATTTAGTTTTGACTGAGCGCCTGTGAATAAGCTGGTTCCCGCGACTTAGCTTTCGTTGGGTGCTGTAGAAATCTCGAGTTTACGATTACTAGGTTAAAGTGGTACTATTATCTGCTTCGAGAACCGTCCAATTAGGTCAAACTACTTCTTTAAGAAAACGTTCCATCTAGACCAAAATGGCGTATTCTTCGTTAATTAAAACAACGACATAATTAAAATAACGACACATTAAAACACAAAATGGCGTCGCGGGATCTCATCTGTCGAGTGCGGTTCAATTTGATCCAAAATGGCGTCCAGAACCGCCGTTCCCGTGACCGGATTTTATGCGCGCAACGCGGATGGATACATCGCGTTATTTTGTTGACGAGATCGGTTCACTGAGAAACAAAATGGCGGCTCGAGCTGCGCCGTTTTCAGTTTGCGGCTCTGACTGATTATTGATCCCCGTATTTTCGTCAGCGACTTTCTCAGAAGTCACGTGACTGACTAGCTGTGTGTTTGTACGCGTAGGTGTGTGTTTTTAGATTGAACGGTTTGGGACTGCATGGGTGCATGCATATATATATATATTTATATACTTCTGATATATATATATATATATATATATATATATATATGCACGGTAGCCGACTGAACAGAGCACTCGGTTTTTAACTGTCTGTCCTGTCCTCTCTGTCTGTCTGTCTGCGTTTCCGTCTCCGTCTTTCGGTCTCTGTCTACCTGTCTTCGGCATCGCAGCCGATTGGTTAGAGAGCTTGGCTTGTAAAGCGGAGAGTAAGGGGTTCGAGCCTCCTCCTTTGAGACGGTTATTGTGTAGGAACCTTGAGCAAGTCTTTCACTTACTCAGCGCCATCGATTGATGCTTAGTCATTAGATGGTGGCGCTTAATAAATGCAGAAATAATTATTTGTCTCTACATGTATATGTATGTCTATTTTGATGGATGTACGAGTTTGTAAACATGTATATTTGTGTGTGTCTTTGTGTGTGTGTGGTTGGATTCGTGTATATGTGTGTGCGTGTGTGAATATCGTTGTGACATGTTTCTACGGTAACCGTTTGATACATTTGTTTATCCATCCATCCATCCGTCCGTCCACCTTCCTTCCTTAAAGCGGCGAGTACACGATCGGAGGGAGGCTAGCGGAACAACAACAGCCGGTCGATTGCACTCCCTATGCTTGCACGCGTCATTCGAAATTTACTACTGTGGCGCTATATGTCCGTCCATCTGTCTGCTTGTAAGTACGTGTGTGTATTTGTGTACGTAATATGTGTGTAGATGTGCTCGTCCCTTGCTATCAAAACAAGGATGTTATTTCGGCGATTTTTCGTAGACCGGTCCTCGTCAACGGAATTCTTTATTCGTTCGCTTTGTTGGTTCCTTCTTTTTATATTATCTCATTTCGAAAACAATTAAAGGCTTATCTTTATTTCGGATACCGACGTCTTAGGTGGATTATAAATTTCAGAAATTAATGCGATACAAGTATCTGGTCAGTAATAATGTATGAATGTATACGTGTATGTATGTATGTTTATGTATGTATATTTATGTATGTATATTTATGTATGTATATTTATGTATGTATATTTATGTATGTATATTTATGTATGTATATATATATATATATATATATATATATATATATATATATATATATATATATATATATATATATATATATATATATATATATATATATATATGTATGTAGCGTCCAACCGCTAACGACGAATCCTAGGGAAACCCAGTTCATCTGACTTGGTAGCCGTGGCCAGATTTCTGAAACTGAGTGGCCTAATCGGCAGCATTGCTTCCCTTATGCCTTTCTCTGACTTCTGGGCGTGATCGTAATAGTAATCGTAATCCCGAGATTTCTACAGCGCCCAACGAAAGCCACGTCACGGGGACCGGCTTATTCACGGGCGCTCGGTCAAAACAAAATCGATAGGCAAAAGGTTTCGGTTCCAGGTCAAGATCCAAAAGTGAGGCAGAGAGACAGCTTGGCAGCTACGGTGGGTGATGTTTGGGATTGGAGCGGAAAGAGAGATAAAGAGGAAAAAGTGATCTAGACGTGACCTCGTAAATGTAAAAATGTAATTGTACGCGGATTTATATAGCGACCTTATAAAAGGTGTTATAAAAGGTGTGTTTGACTAAGACTGGATTTTGGTTTTGGTCCTGCGTGACAGTTTTTTCTTCTCAGTCTCTTTCGGGTAGTCGTGTTTGCGTTTCCCTCGTGGATGACTTGTTTGGTTCTTCTGAGCAGTTTTGCCGTTTTGGTTCTTTTGAGCTGTTTTGCCGTTTTGGTTCTTTTGAGCTGTTTTGCCGTTTTGGTTCTTTTGAGCTGTTTTGCCGTTTTGGTTCTTTTGAGCTGTTTTGCCGTTTTGGTTCTTTTGAGCTGTTTTGCCGTTTTGGTTCTTTTGAGCTGTTTTGCCGTTTTGGTTCTTTTGAGCTGTTTTGCCGTTTTGGTTCTTTTGAGCTGTTTTGCCGTTTTGGTTCTTTTGAGCTGTTTTGCCGTTTTGGTTCTTTTGAGCTGTTTTTCTTCACCGTCTGTCGGTTGCTGTGTTTTTCTTCTTGAGAGGCTGTTCGCTGATTCTGTCGCTGACCGAAGGGTATTTGTATAGCGCCTTTATGGCTGTCTAACGGATCTAAAAGGTGCATCTTATATCCTACGATAAACTGAAGGGTATATTTTAACTGTCCTTCTGCCTGCCTGTCTGCCTGCCTGTCTGTCTGCCTGTCTGTTTGTCTGCCTGTAAATTTATTCGCATGTTGAAGAGGAACACATAGAAAGTTTTTTTCAAAACCTAACCTTTCTCACCTTCCTAAGGTCACACCTGGAATACAGAATGGACGAAAGAAAGAATAGGAAGAAAGAAGTCAACGGAACGGAAACAAAGAAGAGAAATGGCGACGCTGATGGAGACCATGGTAAAGAGACCATAGAGTAGGAGGCAGCGGGGTGAGGGTAGGAGCTGGGGGAAGCTGGGGTGATTTGACTCGAGAGGACGAACGTGTGACCTCCGGTGATATGACGCAGAAATGGATATTAGGAGTCGACTGACGGGCCATCTGGCGGCCAAATAGGACGAATATAATGGACACCCGTCCGACTGGAGCAGGAAGATTGGAAAAACGACGTGGGAGGGGAGCAGCAGGAGGAGTTAGGGATAAGAGGAAAGGAAGTAGGAAGAGGAATAAGAGGAGTCGAAGGAAAAGGGACAGAAGGATGAAAGATAGTGAGGGCTCTGAGGAGCAACATGAGGAAAAAGAGGAAGAGGAGGAGGGATAGTGGGACTAGGATGAGAGGGAAGAGCAGAATGAGGAGTTGCAAGAGCAGCAGGAGGAATGAAGAGGAAGTGTAGAAGAAGGAAGAGGAAACGGCAGATAATGAAGAGGATAAACATGGAAAATGACGAAAAACAGAGGAAAAATAGAATGAGGAAGAGAAGAGCAAAAGGGAGGATTAAGAAGAAGGTAAGAGAGGAGGAAAGAAGAGGAATAGGGAGAGGTCGAAATGTACGAAGGGAACAACTGACCATTCAGGCGATGGTCACTCCCTGCTGTCCAGGGAGGGCCATTGTTGTTGCCGTCCACACCAGATGGCACGCCAAATCAAGCGACGGACACCTCCTTCCCTCCTTCACTGTCTCCCTTCCCCATTGCCCGTGTGCCATACCCTCCCTATCTGTCTCTTTGTCTTTCCCTCCCTCTCTATGTCTTTCGCTCCTATTCTGTTTCTCTTCCTTTTTGTCTTTGTCTGTCTGTTTGTCTGTCTGTCTCTGTCTTTCCTACCCTCTGTATGTCTTTCTCTTCTACTCTGTGTCTTTCTCTTCCTCTCTGTATCTATCCATCTCTTTCCCATGTCCTCCATTTGCTTCTGGGAGGGAGTTATAGAAAGACAGAAGGAGGGAGGGATAGAAAGAGGGAGGAAGGGATTGATAGAGAGAATGGTGGTCAGAGGGAGTGATAAAGGGACGAGGGAAGGGAACAACTGACGGAGAGAGGGAGGGATAAATAGATGAAGAGAGTGAGGGAGGGGATAGAAAGGGAGAGATAGAGGAGTAGAAGGGAGAGGAGGGAAAGACGTTCAGAGGAAGGGAGAGCTAGAGGAACGAGGGACGGACAGAAAAAGCGAGCTTTGAGAGAGAGAGAGAGAGAGAGAGAGAGAGAGAGAGCTGGGGAGGGAGAGAAGGACGAAGAGAAGAATAGAAAGTGAGAAGGGAGGGAGAGAGACAGATGGAGGGAGGAATAGAAAGAGAGAATTGGATAGATAGTAATTAAGTGCGTAAGTTACTAAGTAAGTGAGCATTTGTTAACACGCAATATGTCCATCAGCTGAGCGAGGAATCGTAGGCGTGAGTCGGTCACAGCGTTAAGACAGCAAAAGCAAGACGGCACAAATAGGTCTTAATCCTCTTTACGACTGCGTCTAGCGAGATATTGTTGTGGGTAATGTAAACAGGGAGACTATTTCAGACGGACGGCGCAGAATTGCTGAATCCGCGTCGGGAGAATTCAGATCGATAGTGACTAACGTCAGGGAGACAAACGGTTTTCAGAGGGAGCTAGGGATAGAAAGATAGATAGAGGGAGGGATGGAAGAAGACAGGGGAAGGGATAGAAAGATGGAAAGAAGAAAGAAGGGATAGAAGGATGGAGAGGGAGGTAGGAAGGGAGGAAGTTATGGAAGAACGGTCAGAGGGAGAGCGAGGTAGAGAAAGAAGAATGAAGGACGGACGGACCGATGGAGAGAGGAACGGAAGGAGGGATAAAAGAAGGGATAAAGGGAAGAAAGGATAAAAGAAGGGATAAAAGGAAGGATAGCAGGAACGAGGGATAAAAGGAGGGATAGAGGTAAGAAGGGATAAAAGGAGGGATAGAAAGGAGGGACAGACGGACGAAATGGGAAACATAGTGCACATTGAAAGTCAGGTCAGTGGCGTGCAGATTTAGTCCACGATCCCTGCGAATAGCGGAACTGTGACTGACATGGATCGGTCGGTCTGGATTTAGATTCAAGATACCTGGGAATCGTAGAAATCTGGACCGCGAAGAATGCGTCGGCTGGAATTAGATCCGAGACCTTTGGGGAAAAAATCGCAGATTCAAGAGAGCGGAGAATATTCTGCAGTCTGGATTTTGGCGCAACACACCTGGGAATCGCAGATTCTGGAAGCAAAGAATTTGCCGGCAGGTTTTCGGTCCAACACACCTGGGAATCGTAGATGCTTGGCTAATGGAAAATGTGCTAGCTGGATTTAGGTGAAAGCCGTGCGATCGTGTAGATACTCGCAAGTCCATTGGCTGCAAGGCTTAAGCCGAACTTAAGCCCGGATCACGCTGTTCAGCCGCGCCAGATCGACGTCTGGAACCAGCGTATAGCAATTTCCGGTTTCTATCATTTTCATTGAAAGGGCTCAAGAGTACAAAAGGTGAGGTGGGCAGACAAAGAGACTGATAGGCACACAGACAGGCAGACAAATAGTCTGACTGACTTACTGATGGCGATGAGTAATAAGAGTGAAAGGATAGGATATGGCAATATTGGAAAAGGAAGATTAGGACAAGAAAGGATAGGATATGGGATAGGATAGGTTAGAACTGGATCAATGTAAATGTACATGTACACGTTTTTCTACAGCGACTGTATGGCCTCGATCCTGCTCATTTTTCAGTGAATTAATCGGGTGAGATCCTTGACCACCTCGGCCCGTTTGAATGGGCACCACGCTATTTAAGGTTCCCGTGCACGGATCGTGCTAGCCGGAGATTAAAATCACTTAGATAAGCCACGATCGGTATGCGAACCGGCATCCTCGTGCACAGAGGCGCCTTGACGTACGCTTTAACCAAAGAAGCTAACAAGGCTACCTATAGGGATACAATAAGGTTTGGAGAGGATGGAATGAGATATGATAGGATAACATAGCGCAGCATCAAATAGGATGAGGACCGCAGATATAAGACAGGTCAGGACATCATAACACAGTAGAGAAGACACCGCATGGACGCAAGCAGGCACGCAGACAGACGGACAGACAGAAAAGGACGAGGACAGCGACTGACGACGATACAAAAACAGTCAGCGAGAGCGCTAAGCGGTTTACGACGGGCCAGTGTATTAGGACAGCGACGGTCGAGGGCCGGGCACAGGTCCACCAGCCGGGCGGTCGCGCCTCGGGCCGTGCGGACCCACCGTCCGGGTCGGGAGCGTTGGTGGCGAGGCGCGGGCGGAGACGACGACCGCAGTCGAAGGCTCTGATTTCGGAAATTCCCATTAAGTGCTCGCTTTATTATGCGCCAGGCGCGACGGCAGCGGCGGCGGCGAAAACCCATCGATGGGGACAATTTGTGACGGACGGACGAGGACTCGGGCGCTCGCCCTGGGCCGCCGTCTGACCGACCGACGGACCGCGGGAAGCCGCCCAAGCACAAGACGCCGATAATGAGAGCCGAGACCAACACATAACCCCGGCTATTATGGGGACGGCGAGCGGTAGAGGCGCCCTGGACTAGAAAACGCACGATTGGCTGGCGAAGAGGACGATGGCAATGGGTTGGGTAAGATGCAGGTAGTACTCGTGAAGTGGGTATTCGTCAGTTCCGGTTTTGGTAGGATTTAGGGTAAGTAAGGTGTTCATTTGTTTATGGTGGGAATAGGAATGGACAGTTGGTGTTTTGGTCTCTGAAAAACTAATTATTTTACTCATCGGTGTATCCTGGAGAACAGGTCGGAACAGTTTCTATTGTCGTCTGATTGGTGCTACAGTTTATGGATAAGTTGGGCATTCGTCGGTTTATAGGTGCGAATAAGTAGGGGTAGTTAAGTAAATAAGTAAGTTGGTAATGCATTTGTTAACACGCAATGCGTCCATCCGCTGAGCGAGGAATCGTCGGCATGGATGGGTCATAGCAGTAAGACACCAAAAGCAAGTCAGTACAAATAAGTCTTAAGCTGCTTTACGAATACGTCTAGCGAGATGCTGTTGTGAGTTATATAAACACGGAGACTATTCCAGATGGCTGGTGCAGAATTGTTGAATCCACGTCGGGAGAATTGGTGCTATGCTGGTCTGTTGATCTTTCACAACTCGGGAACTTCTTGTATATCGTAGTGCACTGGTAGATCAACGGGCAATCCGACCATGGCCCAGTAGAAGATTTGCCTCGGGCTTAGTTCCTAAGCCCAAATTTAGCTCTACTCGTTGTGACCCCCGTCACCATTTGGCCCCTTCTGCACAGTTCTGCATCCGCCACTAATATGGTGTCAGAAGTTGGTAAACTGTGGTGGTTAATTTCGTTAACTGTGAGATTAGAATTTTGGGTTTAGGAGCGTTGTAACTGCGTCTTTCCAAGTAGTAATCGTAAATGTAAATCTGCGAAATTCCCCGACGCTGTATCAAATCAAGTCCGTAAGAGCCAGGTTGATTGGTTAGTAGTTGATCCTTGAGGCTTTTATCACCTACCTGTTAATTTACTGCAATGTAAAACACAACATTTAGGTAACACCACTTTATAAAGCTCTTGCATGACCGGTCTTCATGATATGGATTTGGATACGAACATCTGCATGTACACAGCGTTTTAACGTTTAACCTTTGATAGGCTATCTGAAATATCTGTTGCCTTTTTTCTATAAGCTGATAATGTTTTCTGGGCTGTTTCTCGTGGTGAATTTCTGATTTTGAACGGAAGACTTTCTCAGAAGGACGGTGCAGTACAATAGCATGCACAATGCGTGCGATTCACTGAACGGGAGCGAGGAACCAGCAGATCCCCACGTGCAGGGCGCAGTGTTCGTCGATCCGGCTGATTCGAGACAGGAACTCCCTGCTGTTCTGGTGTTGATTCTTACCCGGCCACGTGCAGTTTAGTCGTTTCCAGTAGCTGCACGAGCTGGAAGCGAGTGAATTCCCGTCCGTTCGGGCCGTCCGTGGGTTCGGTCGTCCGTGCGGTCGATGGGCTGTCATCCTCTCCAGCCGAAACGGTCGTAAATCAATATAACGGACCCGTTGTGTGACGAGGCAGCGCTCCCTATTCGTGCCGTCGCCGTGATTGCATTACTGGCGTGGCATCGTCCACACTCGCAGGACGCCGCGGAAAGACCGAGACGCACAGACAGACACGAAGACGAAGACGGGGAGACGGAGAGAACGATAGGACAACGAAGGACGTATTTGTGTTCCATTAAAATTATAAGATTTTCTCGAACAATCCCGGCGTTTTGCGGCGCTGCTCGCCCGGCAATGTATTAAGATGTCACGAACGCATACCAGCCACCGGCAGCAATCCAGGCGGATGAATGTATGGAGTAGCAAGCTCGGATGGATGGCATAGGTGGTAATGCCAAGTTACGTCTGATCGTATCCATTGGCAACGGTATTATGCGCTAAATAATTGCATTACTTTCTATCCACCTGCTGTGGAACTTGGCGATTGGGAAGTCGGCGTGGGAGTAGAGGTATGATGTTATAAAATCGAGGATTTGCAAGTCTACAAACTCACTACGAACTCACCGAAACTTTTTACCCTTTGCAATCTCTGCGCGGTTCTTTCACTCAAAACTGAAAGCGCTCCTCTTTCACAGGTCATATCCTGATTCCTCTTCTTCATTGTCTATCTTGCCGCTCCAGTTCCAAGCACCACGCACTTTAGCCGTCTGACTGATTGCTTGTCTGACCTTAGATTTTGACCTGGAACCGAATCTGACTTTCCCTGACACCAGTACCGCCTTCTCATGAGTGCCGAACCATGCAGCCTCCGAGTCAAGCACAGTTAGGTTTAGCTTATCTGATAATAGCGCCTAACCAACTGGACATTTATTACAATAAACTACTTCACACTGCCCTACTTCACCTCACATAACCTCGTCTTCACAGCAGATACAGTGCTCAAGCGAACGATCTCTTCCAGCTGCCATGCCTCTATTTATCACCAGAAAGTCACACTAATAGCCCTACCAGTCATGATCTTGCGTTAGCTGCAGCAAGCCTTAGGATGTGTGCGCTTCCTTAAGAATGTTCACAAATGCTCCTGAAAAGCGCATTTGCATCGCAGGTCGAGCAACGCAAACGAAATGACATCGACGCCCAAGGCGAAGCTCGTCCTGATTCGGCTACGGCTAATGACGCGGCTAATGCCGCCGCCGACTCTGATGATGTTTCTGATGAAACCGTTTCACCACTGGCGGTAACCACGTGACTAATAACATCAATACTATGAGCAACATCAGTATCAACACCATTGGCAGTACTGATGAAAAGGTTTTCATCAGAACGACCGGAAACGTCGGCAGTAGTGTTAGTCGCATGATTAGCCGCGGATGAAGCAAGAACCATCGTCTCAGTTCTGCCGAGCAAGGGCAGATTCAGATGGAGATATGGCCACGCGGCTGTGTCTCACTCCATTTGAGTTTAGAAGCCGGTGCAAAGAGAGCAGATGTGCAAGGATAGATCCAGGGATCACGTCGGCCATGCGCCTTCCCCTAAATTCAACTCACAGGAGTTGTAACAGGCATGGTTCCTCGATCCGTCAATGCTGCCAAATCGATATGTCAAAAGTTTTTGAAATTGTGTGACTTATCACCTTAAAAAGTTTGGCCTATAATGGTTCCCGAACTAAACTTATTATGAAATATTTACCACTAATTTATTATTAATCACTAATCATTACTTGCGATGTTTTAGCGGAGGCACCATCTACGTTGCCAAATGCAGCAGCGTGTCCTCAGTGCCAGCTTGTAACCACCGAAACGGAACGGTTGAGCGAACACATGACTGACGTCCACGGCGACCAGACGGATCGCCTCCATCACTGCCTTGACTGTGGCGTCAGCTTCGAGCACGGATGCCAGCATTCTAGCGTTTCCCCGCTCGGTGCCGGAGTCACTCAGGCGTGTCCGACCTGCAACAAGGCCTTCGCCAACGTCTACAGACTCCAACGTCACCTGATCAGCCACCAGGAAGGCACGGAACTTCGGAAGTTCAAGTGCCTGCAGTGCGATAAAGCATTCAAATTTAAACATCATCTCAAGGAGCACGTCCGTATACATTCCGGCGAGAAACCATTTGTGTGCAACAACTGCGGCAAGCGATTCAGCCACTCCGGGTCTTATAGCAGTCACACGACATCCAAGAAATGCTTCCGCGGCGCGAACAGGTCAGGTGGACCCACCGTGGCCGGGGCTTTCCTGCCTCAGATGATGGATCTTGGATCAGAAAGAGGTCTTCTCACGTCCGGAATGCTCCCTACCGCGATTCCACCCGCAATCGGCGAAAACGGGTATGAGTATCCGCCCCCTTTCTACCCAAACATTGTCCATCCGCTCAACCCGGTCATCCAGTACCTGGCCAATCTAAACGGGCTGGCGTCGGCGTGTATTCCCGGACAGAATCGCCGCATCGACCCGATGAAGTTGGCCGCTATAGTGAGACAGGCAACGTTTCCGCCATTACCCCGACTTTCAAGAGAACTGGGGCTGGCGATGGTGGACCCCGTGGACGGCGTACGACGATCAGGGGAACCGAGGAACGTGTCGGAGGTTGAGAAGGTAGCAAAAAGAGTCGACGAAAACCAGAATCCCGAGAGTCCCCCGGGGAAGGAAGTCACTAACGGAAAAACAGAATTGCCTCAGATGAAGGAGGACGTGGACCAGAAGAAGGTCCTTTCAGCGTCCATACAGAATGCTGAATCCTTACAGGACACTCGCAACCTTTCCTCAGAGTCGCCGTCCATTTCAGAAGAGTCCAGACTCGTATACCAGGGTAGACCCTTATCGGAAGACTTCAAACCCGCCGAGCAGGGTATATCTTGTGATGAACCGTTGGCAACAGACGCAGCGGACACAACCGTGAAATGCAGTTCTCCGGAACAAAACATGACGCCTTCCAATCGCGAGCCGCACCTTGGTCCAGTCGAAAATCCCGAACCCTCCCACTGTGAATCGAGGCAAGGACCAGCAGAAAGAGCAAATTGCAAATTCACTTGGAACGAAGGGGAAAACTGCTCGAAAGGCGGCGTCACGACGGGTAGAATCCACACCACAGAAGCCGATGAACTGACCATTATGAAGGTTGAAGCAACCTCCGACGAGACGCCAATGGATGTATACAGGTCATTCGGTGCCTTGGAGATGAGGCAAGACACGCGAATGTCTTGTCAGCATTTGAAAGACCCTTCCGCAGGAAAGGAACTTTGCTCCCCAAACATCCAGATTTCTTCCGACAAGGTCTCGCAGGCTGAGTGCAAACCAGTCACGACCTTTTTCAGCAATACCAGCCTGGACAACACTGCTGTTCACGGTCTTCTCAACAAGAACGAGAAGCCAGTCAACCATAACTCTCAGGACCTCCATGTGCACCTTCCGCACTGCCTGACGGCAACCTCCTTGGCCACCCTCAGAAATCGAGGGGACGAGAAGTCCAACGGTGATGAGGAGGAAGGCGCCAGATGTTATCGGGTGAGGTCGATGATTACGGGCGAACAGCAACAGATCCTGAAGGCCTTCTACCAGTTGAACCCTCGACCGACCGGCTCCGATCTCGAACGCCTGGCGCTGCAGGTCGCCTTTCCGAAACGCGTGGTCCAAGTCTGGTTCCAGAACATGCGAGCCCGCGATCGTCGGAAGGGTCGTGTCATTCCGAATAACAGATTTTCATCTCCCCATCTCAGCAATCCTTCTGGAAATGAGTCCGCCAACAACCACCAATCGGCCACTTATGAAACCGGCTCGGTTACTCATTCCGCTGCCTCATTGTATGTATATCCGGAAGGATCAAAAAGCAATCAAGAGCACAGCCAAAATACCTGTTCTGGGCGTCCTAACGGTCTCACAGGGATCGAAAAGGAGGGTTTCATCCAGGGGAGTTTCCGTTTCTCGTCCCCGACTCAGCTTGGCAGTGCTTTGCACAGTCAGGACCTTCGTCTAGGAAGAGTGCAACAAGAGGAGCCTCTGGATCTCTCTGTCAAGGTCGCGAATCACTCGCCTCCTCCAGCGCATACTGCCAGACACGGCATCGCTTCTGAAAGAGCACCCGTCGATGTGGCTCTCGACTTGAGAGTGCGAGACGTCCAGAACACAACAGAGAACACTGAATTCTACAGTGGTTACGAAGCAACGAACATGTCCGCATCCCCGGCGGCAGAAGGGAGACTGGATCAAGACAGTTCGCGCTCTCCGATGTCAGAGGACCCGATGGATGCCTGCAGTCGGACGACGTCTGTTGAGGCTCAGTTTCCCATGAATCGAGGTTGCATTTCGGACGAACACCGCCAGTTATCTGACGCAAAAGCAGTCCAGCCGCCAATTTCGATCAACCTGTTTGGAAATTGCGTCAACGCAGCCATCGGCTTGAATCAGTCACGCTGTGGAGGGGATGTCTTTGACGGCAAAAGAGGAGCAAAACGACCGAAAAAGGAAGAAAACTGGGAGGTGGGTTGTCTTAAATTCTTGACCGAAACTAAGATTTTGGTGTTTCTGCAGAGTCGTCAACCAGCATCGGTAGCTTTGAGTAGTTGTGCGTGGACGCATGGCCTGCTTCAGTAACGCCTGCTGCAAGAGCCTAGCTGATCTACAAGCTGTCAGTAAACAACTGGCAGACTGGCTAGACTCATGCATCAAGTATTGTCTTTAGAGCTCTTTTTACGCCTTTACTGTAAACTACTTTGCTTATCAGTCAGAAGGTGCCTTGTCTGGATTATACACCCATTTTTTGTACCTTAACCTGGTACGACGGTTTCAAGGCAGGCTTGTTTATCCACCCGCGATCAGTTACCTTGTTTATGGTGGAGGTCTACTTTATTAAGGCACAGTATCTACAACGAAGTGTCGAATTTTCTGACCAAAGGCTCAACTACCTCTCGTCATGTTCTAGAATAATGCGCAACACAAAGTCGGTACAGCCACCTTGTACAGAAAATGTATACCGTTAGTTTCTTGAACAGTACAAGTATCATGACGGGTGAGATAATTCGAAACTTAGATTCTCTTCTTCACTTTTCAAAGGTCAGTCGTTGAAATAATATAACTGAAAAATCGAGAATCTGTTTCGTTTCAGATGGACTCTGAGGTCCTAGCGTCACCTGATTTCCAACTCGAAGGCCAGCTTGAACCAGGGTTGAAGAAGAGGAGGCACTTCCATCGAGGGCAACAGTTAAACGCTGCCTCCAGCGAGGTGTCCTACTCATGCGACCAATGCGACAAAGCCTTTGGAAAACCTAGTTCGCTTGCCCGTCACAAGTATGAGCATTCAGGTAGGTTGCTGGTTTACAGCTTCATTAAACACGTAAGATTATATCAATATTTAACACAACGAACGGTGTAAATACTAAGGAAATTTATTACTTTCGTCAGCTTCGGAGCAGGGCCAAGATGCATAACAGCGATATCGTTTTCATGTAATCTTAATCGTGCGCTCGAGATTTCTACAGCCCCCAACGAAAGCTAAGTCGCGGGAACCTGCTTACTGACAGGCGCTCAGTCAAAACAAAATAGATAGACAGGAAGGGTTCTGTTGTGCCACAAGAATAAGTTGTAAGTAGTCTTTTGGTCCTTGCAAATTAAATAAATGTGCTTACTTACCGTGAAACATTTCAGTCGTAGTAATTCACGGCTGAACATGATCCAAACACTGGGTATCCTAACGAGCCGAGTATGTTAACAACTCCCCAGTCGACGGCCCTCCGCTAAGGTGATTCACATCAAAGGGCTACCAGGCGATGTGGTTGTCCCTCCAAACGTCCGGGAGTCGTAATCACCTAGGAAATGAAACAATTTACAGCACTTACAAAGATTTGCACTGGTTTTCTTTCTCAGGTCAGCGACCTTTCATCTGTGACCTCTGCGGCAAGGCATTCAAACACAAACACCATCTGACCGAACACAAACGTCTCCACAGCGGCGAAAAACCCTATCGCTGTCCCAAGTGCGGCAAGACGTTCAGCCACTCCGGGTCCTACAGCCAGCACATCAACCACCGCTACAAGTTCTGCCGTCCGCAGAACACGGACGCGGACGGCACCGATGGCGATCGCAGCCACGAGGACACGACGAGCCCTCCCGAATCAGAAGATCTCTAGAAAGCCCGTCGATTGACCTTCACGTGATCTCAGATGAAACGCATCACGCGGTGTATGACGTGATATCACGTGATCGTCGCGTGATCCGAAAGTCTCATTACGTGAACGTTACACGTGATCTCTGAGCGGTTTACTCGAATATGACGCGGATGTCAATCATTTTCACGTGGACACTACGACTCGACGACTAGACTAAGAAGTAGCCGGAGCTGCGGCGAAGCTCGGAGGATTTAAATTTTCAACAAAATGGCAGACGTGACGTCAAAGTCGTCGACTGAATTGCGTCAGCTTCGTGAAAACCTCCTTACGGACCGGACGGCTTCTCGTCGTTTTACGAAGCGATTTTGTCGAATATAATAATTCACAAGCAAATAAATCGAACCCATTTGTAAAAATGTTAATTCTGATTATTGTGACTGTCTACCCGCCTGCGTTGCTGATAACGTTTTTATTACTTTAGTGTAGCTTTGGCGGAGACTTCTTTCTCTGTAGCTCGTTAAGGTTTTCTGCTATCGACGAGTGTTTGGACTTTTGAATTTTTTAAATTATCTGTTTCATATTTTGCCGTTCCGTTTGTACACTATTTGTACGCGAAATAACGCCAGCATTTTTTTAGATGAAAGTAGTAGAGTGCAGTGAATGAAAACTCATTCAGCTGGCATGAAACAAAATTCTAATTACATCCGGTTTTAGTGTTTGCATCTGTCTGTAAGAACAGTTAGGGTTAGCGAGATATGAGCTCAAAATCTATCTGTAAGATATTGCGGATGAAGGAACTCAACCTAGTTCAACCTCCAAAGGAGAAACTACATAAGTAGAACTTAAGAACTTGATCTGAAAATGTCAGCTGCCTTACGGTGATGAAGTGGATTAAGAATGTTTCTTTAATGAATAATTAAAAGCAATTAGCATAACACACTGAAGAAACTGGAAAGAAATTAAGCTTTGTTGATGCTGTTTAAAGTTAATTGAAATGCTTAGTGTTGAAAAATTTAGTGTTGGTGTGAATAATTCGTAACAAAAATAATGGTCACAGGCAGAAAATTTGTTAGACCTAAACAATTTTTAGAAGGATCATATAAGAACTTGGTTTTTGGCTGGAGAGCATGTTTCCACAGTGACAATGTAAGTTAGAGCAAACATTTCTAGAAACTTGGTTTGACACTTCGAGGTGTCCTCGATACTGCATAAGGGAAATCAACAGCAGAGCCAAGTTGCACCAAAGAATGTTTTTGATTTATTATGCGTGGCAAACATACCAGTAAATGCCAACGACCGGGTTGGACACTGTGGTTGGATTTGTTGTGTGCCCCCGAGCAACTCCTGTGCAATAATTTTTTCAGCACATATGCAAGAATTGTTGATAGCTGCCAATCTTCGTATATTGTTTGCAATTTGATTATTCGATTACTTGTGCAATTTTTTTAATTTAGTGTCTTTTGAAGAAAATCTTGATGCGTTTCCAATCTGTTTATGTAGCATGACGTATTTCCGCCTCATTTCCACTGTGTGTGTGCACTGCCATCTCTTTTACCATAGCGGAATACTCCTTTGGAAATAATTTGCAAGACTGAAATCAAATTCCTCAACATCCTAACCCAAAGAGCATAAATAGAGGAATTCCAGTCAGTAATAAGGTGTGAAATAAATTACTGTGAACTGCACGGTAACTATTTTGCTGTGAAATGGATTCCATTTGCTTATTGTACTAGCTGAACTTTCTGTAGTGTGAATTTCACATCCTATGCCATGGATTGGAGGATTCAACAAAAGCTGCCAAATCGCAATTTTCTCTGAAGCCACCCATGTTAAGTTTATAGATTATAAATTACATATTTTCGATTTGAAATCATTCAATTAGAATGAAGTAGGTTGGTGCCACTGGTTTGCCTTACAAGCCAAGTTTTTGCACATATTTACAGGTGACTTTTACAGTCATGCCCTAATAGAAATATAGAGACATTGCCAATGCGCATGCTCAGTGGAAAATTTTGGCGGTTGTCATGCTATGTCTATCTGCTTAAATTGTTGAATCTGTGTGACAAATTTTTATAAGTCGGGTTTTGTCTAATGCATTTTGATTGCCATGTCGTTTTTGTTGTGTCGTGTGTAACCCATGACCTATGTGGGCGGGTCGGTGATTTCAAACTCGAAGCAATGATCTGTACAAAATGTCCGTTCAATTTATGCATGTTTGTAAGCTGCAACTGAGTCTTACAGTTGCTTCTGTGGTTATTCTTTGCAGTTTTCATCAGAGCCTTTTTAACCCTATGTCTTCAAGGTACTACAACAGGATAAGCAGTCAACTGGAATTATTATATTGTAAGTTCAACATTGTAGTGTTAAACTATTGTCACAGTGGTTACTGGTGACCAGTTTCCCCTAAGAGTTTTCACCCTATCCCCCTTTCAAAACCCAAAACGAAAAATCCATCTACACAGCTTCAAGTTCTATCCAGTTTTTCCCTTTTAAATGCAATAGCAAAGGTTATCAAGCAGCTGCTGCAATATTTATGCTTTGTATTTAAAGGATATCCTGCAAACATAACAAATTGCCAAAACGTTTATTTACTGAAATATTTACAGGACTGAACTCCTTTTAATTAGCAAAACATTTCATTGTTCCAGTCCTAGAATTCAATTTAAATAACCAAGATTATACATAGTTCTATTCTTAAGAATAAAATTGCTCTTCAAAGTATTATTACTAACTGCTGATAGCATAGCACTAATGCTAATCGGTCACGGAAGTCATGACAGCATAACATTTTATGTAAATTTTATGGGAATCATAGAAACTTTTATGAGTGTAAATCATGAATATCTAAACTACCACCAGTATTATTGCAGTCTTCCTGTTTTTGTTATTGCTAGAGTATTATGCAACACATTGCGAGAATTTTGTTACTTTGTTGACTGTGTTTTCCATGACTCTTTTATACAATATTTACTGATTTGCTATGACTCCATTGTCATCAGATGTAGTTTAGTTCTTTTGTGTACTGTTTCCGTTGTTTTCAAGTGCAAACGTTCAATTATAATATACATATGTGTATATATGTTAAGTATATATAATTGGAATTGTGTATACTACTGTAATAATTCGTATAATAATAAGTTAAGGATAAATTAAGCCATGATTTGAGTGTTGATTTGGTTCACAAAGGACTTTTACTGTTAATCAGGTGTTCTTTAGTTTGTGCCAAGTTTTTGTATGACGATTGCAGTTTTTACTTCGAGAGAAATAATTTTCATGACTTTTAGCAAGGTTTGTAGTTAATTATACAATCCAGATAAACCAGTCATATGGTAACATTATCTGGCTAAACTAGAGCGGATTTTAAGATATTGCGGTAAAATAACAAATGTCTTCATGACTATATTTGCAGCATAAACATTTTACGGCTAAATTAATATATAGATGACCTTCATCCACGGGGTTGCCTTGTTAAATGAAAGTGGTAACGCTATGACCAGAGATTTCCGAGTGTAAATCGCAGTGCGTTGTCTTAAAGATGGGGATTCGGGGTCGGGTCATAAAGCAACGATTTTAAACATTCGTTTGTTGGATTGTAGCTTTTGTGTCTGCAGCCGAACCAAACAACCCTTTAAACGCGCTTTCGAGGACTGTGTGCCTACGATAGCAAGTATAGAAAGAGTCCACGTACTTTAACGGAGATAAATCGCCGTAACGAACATAGCGTAGCAAGTATACACGTACCTTAGCGTTGTGCGAAATAAGCGAGTTCAGCTTTACGGCGCAGACCCAAGGGAAGGGTATTTGTAAACAAAAGCGAACAATACTTTCGCAAACTTGACAGATTGTAATCACATGCAAGGCAACCAGTGACACGCACATTTTTATTTAATACCAGGACTTCTTCTTTTCTCTCGTCCGTCAGGCTATAGCCGACGATGAGGTCTGAACGAAATGCCTCCACGCTGTTCTGTCCTTCGCTAGCCCCACGGCTGCTGTGATGTCCACTCCCCTTTACTGCAGGTCTTCCCTTATGTTGTCCATCCAGGTCTTTATCTGCCTCCCCCGGCTCCTTGTTTCCTCTACATGATGGTAAAGTGCCCTCGCCGGTAGTCTGTCGCTCTCCATCCTCGACACGTGTCCGAACCACGTTAGTCTTTTCCTCCTTATCCTTTCCACCATATCTTCTCGCAGCCCCAGTTCTTTACGTATCATCTCCTTGCGGATCCTGTCTCTTCTTGTCTTGCCCATAATTCTCCTGAGCCAGTTCATTTCCGCCACCAGTATTCTCTTTTCATCCTCTCTCCGCATACACCAGCACTCTGATCCATACAACAGCACCGGTATGGTGAAGGCCTCATACCAGGACTTAATTTATACTTAATCTAATTTGGTTATGTGTCGTATAATAAAATTAAATGACGCGTTCACGTTACAGGCTCCGCCACTGTTTACAATCGATTCCTCAAAAGCTATAGGACTACTGACTTACACGGAGTCGATTGTAAACAGTAGTAAAGCTGAATTGTAAACAGCATTGAGTGTTAAGGTGAAAAGATAAGCTATTGAAGCTGAACTCGCTTATTTCCCGAAGTGAGAACCCGATATTCTATTGCGTTCGTAATCCTTTGACGTAAAGCCACTGTTGCATGTGTTCTGCTTCATTGTATAGCCTTTCGAAACATGGCGGCCGATCTTTCACATGGAGTGATATGCATAATTATCTTCCAGACGCCGTTGCCTGGTTTTTCTCTGAGCTTTGTATTTAAATCGATTTTAATTGAATCTGTTCGAACACCCGAATTTATCGGTTATCATTTACGTCACCATTATCTCCGTCGTTATCGTCATGATCATCATATTCGTAGTCGTTATCATATTTGTTATTGTCATCGTATTTGTCACTATCATCGTCGTTGTAATCGATACTACCATGTTTGTCGTTGTTATCATTGTATTGTTCATTCTTCATCGCCACAGAGATGTCTCCGGAGAATTTAAGTGATTTTGTAGAGACTTGTCAATAACTGAGATTTAAGAACGATTTCTGAATGAATTTCTTGTGAATTGTTTGCTAATTATTTGCAAATGATTTGCGAATTATTTGCGGCTGATTAGTGAATTATCGAGAACGATTCGAGCATGATTTGGGAACAGTATGAAAATGATTTATGAATGATTTTATAAGAAAACAATTCGTTAGGTGACGCAGAAAGGAGTGTATTGTTTTTGCCTCTGACACAACTTTCCGTCTTCGCTTTTTTGCCTTGTAAGGACAAAAGTTTGTTTTGATTACATTTTATGCTGTTCTATACGATGTTTGTAATACAGTTCGGTTAGAACATTCTAGACTGAGCATGGCGTGTTACTTCAATAAACCCAAGGATTCATCTGTTAAACTGAAATCTTCAATCGTGGCCAAACTATGTGTTGTTTTACTTTAAAGCAGAGGTCTCAAACTCATATGTAATGTAATGTAATGTAACAAGCACTTATATAGCGCTCTTCAAGTACCTCTCAAAAGCGCTGATGACACGGCTATCCTACCGATCTAAACAAGTGCGTTTTCAAGTTAACAGAGAATGAACACTGAGTTAAACTAAGTGGAAAAGTACGAATGTTTAAAGGAAGACTGTTCCAGAACGATGGACCAAAGCAGAAGGCACGATGAGCACGCAACGACGTGCGGTAACGTGGAATCAGCATATCTCCACGAGCAGCAGAACGCACCCCGAGGGCCAAATGAAGACCAATACGTCAGCTCGCGGGCCGTATCAGTTAGTGCTAGTCGTTTACCAATACAATACAGAAATGGTGAAATTATAGCAGCACAGTATTTTAATCAAAATTAATTTATTATCTAGGTTTAAAAACTGTCATTTAATACATATGGACTTACTTTTAGTCATTTCTTTTGAGCACTCAACTGGCAATGTTTTGCTTCAACCAGAGCACCAATGTTAGGATTGATATCTTGAGATGAAACCAATCTAAGTGTTGCTTGTAAATGTTCATCAGTAAGCCTTGACCTTAACAAGGATTTATTAATCTTCAAGGAAGAGAAAAACTGTTCACAAATGTATTTACTGCCAAACATTGCCATCATCCTTGCAGAAAAAGTGAGTAGCTTGGGAAATTGTTCTCGTGAAAGAAATTTGTATCTGAATTCCAACATCTTCGTATTTTTGCTTCAAAACTGTATTACACTGAAGCTCTACTAACTCCATCTGCAGTTCTTCTGCCACAGTGTCAATTTCCATAGCAAATGGTGTGGAGAAGAGTTGAAATTGTGGTTCCAAAGCTCTGAAGTCTTTAAACCGCACATCAAACTGTTGAAGTTTGAAATAAAATTGGCATATTGTTTCAAGAGATAGGGTTCTACATTTTCTAAGGAACTCAGTGTTGAGAAATGAACCAAACTGCCAGCAGTCAGTTGTTTCCCCCACAAAGCAAGCTTGACTTTGAATGACTTCACACTGTCCTACATCTGTGTTATCACCTGTTTTCTATCCTGAAGTTTCAGGTTCAATGTATTCAGGTGTTCAGTTATATCTGTTAGAAAAGCAAGGTTGCAGGTAAAAGTTGAATCTGTGAGCTCAGGAACAATTTTGTTTTTAATTTTCATGAATGAATCAATCTCATGTCTCAGTGCAAAAAACGCTTCAGAACATTTCCACGACTCAGCCATCTAACTTCTGTATGATACAAAAGTTCCCCATATTCAGCATCCATACTTGCTAGAAACGAAGTGAACTGCGCATGATTTAGTCCTTGTGCACGTATAAAATTGACACTTTTAGTAACAACATCCATAACTTCCTTCATTTGCAGACTTTTGCTACACAAGGCTTCTTGGTGCAAAATGCAGTGTATACTGGTGCAATTAATTCCTGGTATACTGAGGCTGCTCAGTTTATTCTTCAGTAATCCAACCACACCAACTTTTTCAGGGCACACTGATGGAGCTCCATCTGTAGCCAAAGATACAAGTTTGTTCCATGGTAGCCCTGCTTTATCAATGCACTGTTCCAGACCCTGAAATATGTCATGCCCACAGTGGTACTAAGTCAACCAATTATTTGATTATATTCAAATCACAATCTACACCTCTAATAAAGACTGCACACTGTGCGGTATCTGATGCATCTGCACTTTCACCAAGACTCAAGAGCAATTGAAAATGCTTGAAAGCTTTGTGCCATTTGAAATAATTGCTTTTGCACGTCTGCTAAATCTGTAATCCTGCTGGCAACTGTAATGGCAGACAAGCTCACACCTTCAGAAACTTTCTTCTTCTCGGGACATAAAATTTCACTAGCCTTCACAAGACATTTTTATGAATTGGCCTTCTACAAATGGCCGGGAAGATTTGGCGATCATTTCACTTATTACAAAACTTAAGTTTTGCTCGTACCGAATCTACGATACACTTGTCAATATTAAGAAACAAATTTCGTTGCTTGACAAATCCAGCTTTAAGTTGCTGAAGTTTTTCCTCTCTGACTTTGCCCGTGATTGCTTCATATTTATCGCGATGCATAGTGCCATAGTGCCGGCGCACGTTGTACTCTTTAGGAACAGCAATCGTTTTTTGACAAACAAGGCACTGAATTTTATCTCTTACCTCCGCAAAGAAATATGAATTCCCACTTTTCTTGGAAAACTATTTTTTCTTCTACAAGTTCTCTTTTCTTACATTCTGATGGCATTTTTGATTGATTTTAATTGATTTTAGCTAATGCAAACGCTCAATAATTCACTTTCGATCAAGATGCGGTTTCACCATCGAGCTTTATTATTGGAAAGACGCAAAAGTAAGTAAGTAAGTGAAGGCAGCGAGCTTTAGTATTCGAAAGAGAAAAATTACAAATTTTCATTTACAACTATTTCATAAATTCTGTAGATCGTCGCGGGCCATCAAAAATGACTTCTCGGGCCGCATGCGGCCCGCGGGTCGCATGTTTGAAATCCCTGCTTTAAAGTAATGTACCAAACATTGATTAGTAGTTTCTATAGCGCCGGTGTCTAATGCACAGGGCATCAGCCGATGGTGCATCAAAACCAAGCCGCAGTCAAGTCAATATCCTGAACATTAGTCCAGTAGGACAGAGAGGAAGTCTGTGGTGGATAAGCAATTACGGAGTGAGCTAGGTGGCCCAGAGTCCGCGGGTGTTGCCTCTGAACTTAACACAAGCACTACACTAATGTTGTCCAGTGGCTTTCGATGACACGAAATAGTGAGGTGGCTCTGCCTAGCGAATAAAACTACCTTTTCCATTGCACTGTGCTTCTTCTTATCCGAAACCCTAACCGCAGGTTTTCTAGATAATGAAAGTTTTCGATCCAACCGGTGACTTCAAACCTAAGGCACACAAGTAGTAGTTTGCTATAATTTTCCAGCCAAATCACCGAATATCTTATGCCTTTTATCTAACCATAACCTTCTTCCTTTTCCTCTGCTTCGTCTTATTCGTTACCCGAACCCTAGTGCCACTAAAAGGACAATTAAAATTGGCCACCAATGTGGCTGAAAGTGTCTGTATGTCTCACTGCCTGTGACTCAGTTCGCTTGGTCGACCTGCGTATGATTATGAGTAAGCCTGCATAGGTACTTATGGAGTACATATTAATATATCTCTCTTTCTCTCTGTCCCTTTGTATACCTAAGGAAAGTTAGGCAGCGACGGGGAGGTGCAATTGGAAATTACGGATTGGCATTGTTTACTAAAGTCCTAAAGTGAAGAATGACAACTTTTATTAGTCCACATCTGCCTTTTGCCGATTTACAGCTAAAATATTGCCGGGGCCCAACCAATTGCCGGGACCCCATGCTTAAAATAATGCAAGGCCCTGGCCCCGGGGTACCCATATGATCGACGCCTCAGCTGTAGAGCCCTGGATAGATGAGATTGGATTAGGTCATAGTTCAGACTAAATGGATCTCTGTTAGATCTGTCGGCCTAACTGGGTCTTCGCAACGACAGACAACCAATAGCAATCGGTTTGGCAAGAGTAGCAACAGCTTCTCAAATAGATACAACAGTTATCAATAACAATTCCAAGAGTACATACAGTGCTGGCCATAAGTTTGGAATCACTTAGAAATGTATGAAATTTTCTTATAAAAAGCCTCAGAAGAAATTGTAACTGTAATTTTTCTCAATGAAACTGTAACAGTTTATTCAAAACTCACATACTAAGTAAATGGATAGTCAAATGTCAACTTCAGATGCTGACTTTGAGTGCTGTCCTTTGTTAGCCAGGACAGCCTTGAGTCTTGCTGGCATGGAATTCACAAGACTTTCACAATAAGCTGGGCTGATGTGGTTGACCCAGACTCGCTTTATGGCGTCAACCAACGATACCTTTGATGTTGGATGCTCCTCAGACACCTTCTGCTTCATAAACATCCACAGGTTTTCGATGGGATTGAGGTCGGGACTGGATCCAGGCCAAGGACCCAAGATATGAATTCCCCGTCTATTGATCCATCTTGTCACAGTCCTTGCCCGGTGGCAAGGAGCTCCATCATGTTGGAAAGTGGTGCAATTGAGGATCCCCATGTGTGTTTCAAGTTTATCCTCAAGGATTGATTGGTATACCTGACCATTTATGGTCGTGTTTGGAGGCATGAACCAAATTCCTCCTCGGCCGCTACCGCTGAAGCTGCCCCAGACCATCGTCGTCGGCGCCTGCCTGACAGTCGGCACGACGTAGCGGATGTTGTAACGCTGGTTAGCAGGTCGACGGACATAGCGGCAGGCCGAGTAAAACTGTGTGAACGTCGATTCGTCAGAGAACATCACCTTCATCCAGTCTGCCTTCGTCCAGTTCTTGTATTTCGCGCAGAAAGCCAAACGATCCTTTATGTTCTTCTTGCTCAGTTTGGCTTTCTTTGCAGGTTTCCTGGATGGCAGTTCGAAATCCACAAGCAGCCGTCTTCTGACAGTCCTTGCACTCACAGGTGGCCTCCCCCGAGTCCTTGCACTCACAGGTGACCTCACCGCTGCTCTGATTTGGGACGAGGACCAGGTTGGGTGAGCCATAGCTATAGCGATCAAATATGGTTTTCAACAGATTGCGCCTGGGTGATTCCAAACTTATGGCCAGCACTGTATAAACTCGTGAGTTATTTAATAAATATCTTTTTAGTCAGTTAGGAATTAAGATTCCATCGTTTGAATTCCATCATCGACAAAACTGGTCCGGAATAAATAGCACAGCAGATGAGGGACAACCCGAAGCAGCAAGAGACAGAAATCGGAGAGAAAACGTCAAAGACTGATAAAAACACTGAAGTGCTGCTGTCCATTCAGGGAAAACACAAAAAAACTTAAAAATTAAAGAAAATTTAAAAAAATACAAACTCCGCGAATCCGACGGATAGTAAAAAGTTAAAGGATAACTATAAGAGCAACTGTCTGTTACACGTTAAACCGTTTCATTTTAAACTGTTCAAATAAACTGTTCGCACGCTTCTTCATATCTTCCATCGCACTGTTTTCAGCTGTTACACAAAGCAGCGGGAATTCGGACACTATTCAAATTAATATACACAATGCGATTTATTTGGCGGCATTAGGGAAACTTCCTCCCCAACTTCTTCTGACTACCTCCCTTTGAAGCTACATTTTCCCCATACACTTCCACGCCATCACAGATTTTTCCCTTATTGTTGCGAAACACAAATCAAACCCTTTAAAATTGTTAAATTTACACATACACACACAAAGTTAATAAATAATATTTTATGCATTTATTAAGCGCCACTATCTAATGACTAAGCATCAGTCGATGGCGCTGAGCATTTGTCAGTGAAGGACTTGCTCAAGGTCCCTACTAAGTAACAGTCTCACGAGAAAAGGGGCTCTAACCCCTAGTCCCTGCAGGTACACATGTATGTACAACTTGTGTGATCCGGATTTCTAGCCGAAGAACTCTGGCGCTGTCTGGCGAATAATCTGACAGCGAGAAAAGCTTGGAACAGTCAGTGCCATGGGGCAAAGTTCTCAAAATCGATACAGCTTTAACAATTGCTTTTATGGCCTGTAGCTAACATCGAGCAACAGAGGATTTTCCCCACAGAGGACATTTTGCCGAACTAGCGCGTAAATGTACTTTATGGAAGGCCTATATATATATATATATATATATATATATATATATATATATAGTAAAAGACATTTATACAGCGCCTCTTAAGGACCTCTGTCTGACTCCCAATTAAAGCAAATAGCTGAGGTTTCTAAAGCGAGAGAGATGCACGTGATGCACCTCTCTCTCTTTCTCTTTCTCTTTCTTTCTCTCTCTCTCTTTCTCTATCTCTATCTCTTTCTTTCTCTCTCTCTCTCTCTCTCTCTCTCTCTCTCTCTCTCTCTCTCTCTCTCTCTCTCTCTCTCTCTCTCTCTCTCTCTCATCCACTGCAAAACTTCTCCGAGCAGAATATCGACAGCCAATAGGCCATCCTCAGCATCTTCCAGGTGAACTTTCCGACGAGAAAGACAACAAGGAGGGTGATTCCGAGCAGACAAAACAGGACATCGAGACACAGGTACTGGTACCACGGGAGAAGTGCTGCACCCGATCGCAGATGCGGCGCCCCCTCGTGTCGTATCACGTAGTCGACCCAGAACCGAATCTTAGCCGCTGCGCTCAGCGGCTGATCATCCAGCCTGCGCGACACCTCGCGGGCGTTCTCGGCAAACTGGGGATTGTCGAGGACCCTTCGGATGTCACGGTAGAGCGACTCGTGCGTCATGGAGTGAATGTCGACGGTCAGTCCCATCCGGAGGTGACCCGTCACCTTGGCGGCGTTGTTCAACTGGTCTCCGGACAGCGGAATCGCGAGTACGGGCACGCTGTAGCGTACCGCCTCGAAAAGACTGTTCAGTCCGCAGTGCGAGATGACCATCTTCGTCTTTGGGTGGGCGAGGAGACTGACCTGGGGCAGCCAGCGCAGGAGGCGAATGTTGGGGCTGACGGTGTAGTTCACCCCAACGGGCCCCGTGTGTCGCCAGACGACACGGTTGGGCAGGCGGGCGAAGACATCGGCGAAGAGCTGCGTCCACTTGGGGTCAAAGCGTTTGACGAGGGTTCCGAAGCTCATGATGATCACCCCGTCGTCACCTGCGCCGTCCACGAAGTCCTGCAGGTCGGCCGGAAGGGCGGAAGGAGAGTCGACGGCGAAACCTCCCACCAGGACCGTGTCCGGTTCGATTGGGGCCGGGTACTCGACGGCGAAGTCGGAGTTAACGAGCCTGAAAGGAAAGAGAAGGCCATAACGGTACTGTCCAGTATGTTGTCAAGTATGCTGTCAGAAAATGTTGTCAAGTATTTTGTCAAGTATGTTGTCAAAGAATGCTCTCAAGTACGCTGTCAGAGAATGTCGTCAACTATGCTTGCAAAGAAAATGCATTTATTATTACTCAACTTGATTGTATTATAGATTTATATAATTATCAATATATTTATTTAAATAATTTTTACGTAACAATTAATAAATTAATAAGAGAAAAAGAAAAGTGTTACTTCAACGGATTATAATTCTGATTTCGATTTTCACTTAAAGGTTACATCCACAGATGCCTTGGTGCATTTTAACGGCGCTAAAGAAGTCTTTAGAATAGAATACATTAGATTAGATTAGACTATGTTAAGCATGAGAGGCATCCAATGGGTCTGAAGCTTTTGCCACCGTTAGCGACTCTATTTAACTTGGCCTCGGCAGATGAGGGCGGGTGGCCAGCCAATCCCCTCTCGCTCCTTCGACAGTGCCCGGTCAGTGCACTCGTTCAGTATCTGAATTCCTTCGGAGGCACAAGTGGAGAAAAATCCTGTCAGATTTTTCTGCCCTGGCGAGGATTTAATTAATTAAGTACCTATTTATTTGTTTATCAGTCTATTAATTAATTCACTACTTAACTCTTTAACAATTTATCTATTTATAAATGTTATTTACTCTGCTCTAATTTACTTACTTAATTATTTGCTCACTTATTTCCCTACCTAGGTAATAACTTAATTACCCATTTACTTATTTATTTACTGATTTATTCATTTACTGACTTATTTATTTATTTACATGATTACTTTACCTCATTATTACGCCACTCACTGACGGACGGAGAACCTTACTTGATGGATGTCCGGTCGAAACTGTTCGTCAGGCTGATGCTTGTGTTGACGTTATGCTTCCTCTTCAGTTCCTCAAACGGACTGAAGATTCCGATGACAGCCGGAATCGCCCGATCATACATCAGCTTAATGATCGTGTTCAGGATCCTCTGACCGAGGTCCATCTGCGTTGTAAAGGGTGCAATCGCGGCAGGAAGGTAGGACGGAGGTCTCGGGTTTGAGTCGAAGTGTCCCAGTCCAGTTGTGACCAACAGGATGAAGGGTACGTCGAGGTAGTCGACCAGGATCCTGCTGCACGGATCGATGGACTCGACGATCACCAGATCGTACCTGGTCGCCTTCAGGGTCTCGAGCAGCTTCCGGTCGGACAGCAGGGCGTCGCAGTACCTCACGGACGTATCGAAGAAGGCGGTGAAGCGCTGGTTGAGCGATGCGTAGAGCATGAAGTCAAGCGTGTCGTGATCACAGACTGGAACGTAGTTGGCCGGAGCTGCGAATTCGACGAGGCGGACCTCACCCTGGCGCTGGGAGTGCAGCGGATGGGTGAGGTCGTCAGGACAGTGGCGGTTGTCGAAGTAGCGGTAGGAGGTGCTGACGAGAAGGTCGATGCGGTGTCCGCTGTCAGCGAGGATCTTAGCCAGGCGCTCGGCGTTGAGCAGGTGAGAGTTGAGGCAGTGACCAAAGGGGTATAGGAGGATCCTCGACTCGCCCCGTTGACGCGTTCCCTGAGGGGTTGAGTCGTGGGCTCCGTGCGCCCAGAGGGGTAATACCGAGAGCAGAATAATGGCTAGACCCCATATTCCGAGACGGGACTGTTCTCTCGTCGGCATTTGGGTTTGGCAAAAAGCGAAAGCCATTTTAGGCAAAAAGATTTCTTCTGAAAAGCTCCTGAAATGTACGCGCATATTGCGTAACACTTTTTGCGTAACATTCCTTAACTCAAAGTAACTTAAAGTAACTTAAAAGTAACTTAAGGTAACTTTAAAGTAACTTAAAGTAACTTTAAAGTAACTTAAAGTAACTTTAAAGTAACTTAAACTAACTTTAAAGTAACTTAAAGTAAGCCTTAAGCAGCTAAAGCAAAAAGGAACCTGTTGAATCAGCCATGACTGAAAAATGAAGATACAGCGAACTTGCGAGGAGAGGCACTGAAAACTACCCGGAGAAGAATGTTTTTGCAGCACACAATATCAGGGTATTATGCCACGTTTAAACTTAAGACTGAACTGTTTCAACCTGCATAGCCACCGTACTCTAATTATTATCTGGCTTCTCCAATGGATTGCGATTTTGATTACGATTTAACTTGAAGCGACCATCCATTGATGCCTTGCATATTATGATAACGGCGCCAGAGAAGTCATTACATTAGATTTGATTAGATTAGATTAGACATAAAATGAAGGTAACAAAAGTAGAGCAGTTCAGCTCAGCTCAGCTAAGCTCAAATTTGCATTGCTTAGCTCAGCTCAAATTGGCTCTCAGCTGAAACATGACCCAGCCTAACAGCTCCTCTGCCGCTTCTCTCTCTGGTCTTCTGGTAACCAAATTTGGTTCCTGGCATCTTTGGGAACCCTCTGACTTGATGCAGCGCCTGTGAATAAGCTGGTGCGCTTAGCTTTTAAGTAGCACTTCAGAAATTTTGAGTTTACGTTTAGATTATGAGCTCATATCAGGCGAGACTAACGTACAGTCGTTGATCCGGTCTCTTCTCTTCGACTCTTTCTCCGATTCTGCGTTGCGTCGTCAGACCGTGGCGTTACGACAGTACCGTTGCTCCTGCGTCTTCTTCCAAGACCCGATGTCTTTTAACTCGTGCCACGAACGGCGCGCAAGCACCTGTCTCTTATAGGCGCTCCGCTGGGTCACGTGATCCCGGTCCCTCCCCGACATGCACGCGTCTGTCGAGCTTCCACTTGGCTGGTGACGAAGCAACACAGAAAGTGACAGATGCGAAGACATTGACACGCATAGACAGTTACTGAGACAGGCAGTAAGAAATAAACAGACAAATAGATAAGTTCAAAGACAAAGCCATCTAGAAAGAGACAGAGAGAGAGACACACACATACATACATATATACAGACAGACAGACAGACAGACAGACAGACAGACAGACACATAGATACACACATAAACAAAGACAGAGACAGCCACAGACAAGATGACATACAGAGGCGCAGACACCGAGACAGACACAACCATACAAGCAGACAGACAGACAAAGCGTGGGAGGGTGGTGCATTGACTGGGGAGGTTTCTGAAGTCGGCCAAAATGCTATGGACAGCCACTGCACGATTAACTAATGCAAAACCACTGCAAACGACGAAGAACCCTCTTGCATTTAGCATAGCATAGCACAGCATAGTATAGCATTCTATTGTATGACATTGAATAGAACAGCTTAGAATAAAACCTGTAGTATATCCTTGCATACCCTACAGCTTAACATGGCCATAGCATAGCGTAAATATTTCTAAGGCAGTACATAACATAACATAAAATTCCTAACATAACATAGCATAACAAAATATAACATAACATAACATAGCAAAGCACAGTATAGCAAAACATAGCATAGAATAACATAACATAGCAAACCATCAAATAACACGACATAGCATAAAATAACATAAAATAGCATAGCATAACATAACATAACAGCATAACATAACAATCTGAAACCATAGCATTATAACATAATAGCTATGATATAGCATAATACAAATGACGATGATGTGCCCGAAGGCAGGTCCATAGTCTTTATGCCACCAGGGGATGAGATGAGTTGCCTTCCTCACAGACAATTGTGGATTAGCAACTTGTCCAAGGTCGCTACGCAGTGGCTTGAGGCAGATTCGAACCCGCGACCCTCTGGTTACGAGGCACAGACCATACCACTACACCAGCGCATCCCACACCCATAACACAAAATGACATATCAAAATCCATAAAACATAACCATACATTGCATAGTTCATGCTTGCATTATCTGGCCATTTATTTAGCGTCATTTTTTGGCCTTTCAGAGCTTCTCTATTGGTGGCCGAGAGGGCAAGCGTCGTCATGCTATGCTATGCTATATTATGCTGTGTTATGTCATGTTATGCAATGCAATGTTGTGCTATGTTATGTTATGTTATGCTATGTTATGTTATGTTACGCTGTGTTATGTTATATTATGCTGTGTTATGTTATGCAGGAGAGACTTCCCTAAAGCAACTCGATGAATCGGGTAGAATGATAAGTGGATATCTTGAAATGACTTCGAAGTTTGCTACGTTCAAAGCCATGCTCGATGAACTGCTTCTCCTATGATAACCTCAACATCGTTTGTAAATACAGAAGCCTTTCAATCCATCGTGAATCAATTGGTTTACCCCAGAGTCAGTGCATAAGACATGCGAGACAGCAGTCCCTGCACAACATAACATAACAGCATAACCATAACATAGCACTGCATTGCATAACATAGCATAACACATCATAACATAATATAGCATAGCATAACATAGCATAGCATAACATAGCATAACATAGCATAGCATAACATAACATAAAAAGGAGAGGGTCTAGCGGGGCTCCTGTTGTGGGCCAAATTAAGACTACATTGTGAAATAAAATCCATATTCGAGAACTGAGGGCTTTGCAAAGGCAAGATGGCGCCATGGATATAAGAGTGACCACGTTAGCTACTGCTTCCTGTATCTGCTTGCGTCTGAGGTCCTTTAAAGCAACACGCTGCTTCAAGTGTCTGGGTCTGTGGGATCAATTACTTTAACGAGAAGGTGGCCAGCTGTAGAACAAGCGTCTGTTTTATCAGTCGGCAAGAAATGTAAATGTAAATGTACACGTTTTTCTATAGCGAGAGTATGGCCTCGACCCTGCTCATTTTTCAATTTATTAATCGGGTGAGATCCTTCACCACCGCTGCCCTTTGAATTGAGGTCACACCATTTAAAGAAGGGTTGAAGTTCCAGAAGGTTGTTTTGTCAGCCGGATCTGACAAAACTTCGTCCTGCATAGACGGGACGCGATCAGGAGCCGCGGTCCCATTCTCCACCGCGGGGCCAAAGAAACATTGAAGCAAGGACAGAAAGCAGGCCTGGATAGCTACACTGGTGAAATCGTGCGTCAGTGCGCCTCTGAGCGTGAGGATGCCGGTTCGCGTCCCGGTCGTGGCTTATTTGAGCGATCTGAATCTCGGGCTAGCACAGTCCCTACACGGGGACCTTAAATGCCGTGGGCCAGTGAGGTCCAGAAAAGGAATTAAATCTGCCTCATCTGAGTCAGTTTGACATAATTCTGACACGAAGCGGCTGCCATAACTGCTCTTTAAAGAGGGCACCAGCAGTTGGGTGCAGTGAACCAGATCACTGACAGAGTGGCTAAAAATAGCACTGCATCGGATTCGTTTTTAGGTCTCCTTTCTCGGTAGTCCACAAACCAGGACATCACTAGTCTGGCACTCGGCCAAAAAGCACCATGCCCTGTTTTACGGAACGTACGTAACTAACGCGACGTACTCAGTAACTGTATATATTTGGCGCTGCATTTAGGCTAATCTGGAAGGAAGAAATTCCATCATGCTCGGTTTCCATTGACAGGTACAAGTATTATTTATTGGTCATTATAAAAGCATAGCATATACAGCTTAACATTATATATATATATATATATATATATATATATATATACTGATGTTGAAATTCATATAATGATTATGTAATTATTTTTGTGCATACTAAATTATTATTATTATTATCATCATCATCATTATCATTATTATTATCATTATTATTATCTACTACTACTGCTGCTGCTGTAGCTGCTACAAACTGCTAATGGTGAATAGTCGCAATTATCCTATGACAAATTAAACGCCGAACTCAGATCTACCACGCTGCGTACGTCTCTAAAGCGTAGTGTCAACTAAACGTCGTATTACAAAAAGTAAATATCCAACACATACGTTGCGTACATCACGTGCAGTACGTAACAATGGAATTCCGCCTTAACTGAAACATGTATCTAATCTAATTTAATTATAGAGCTGAATCAAGTGATGCAAAGCATTAATTTAATGGAAGATTGTTCCAAGAGGAAGGTGCCATGAATAAGCCAACCCGATGAGGTCGCTTTGAATTGCGGAGCGAGTAACCTGCAAATCTCCACGGGCAGCAGAGCGCAGTGATCGGTGACCTAGCCGAAACGAAACTGGAACATAGATCTCTGACGTATGCCTCGGCAGTGCCGACCAGCGCGGATTGTCCAAGTAGGATGATTTTGAATATATGTATTAAGACACTTTATACAGCGCTTGTAAGGTACCTCTGAAAGAGGCATTTTATCATATCAAACATTGAACACTGATTTAATACGTTGCGTATGTTGCGCACGGCATGTAGCAGCAGAACTCGACCTTACAACTAAAATGCAATGGTGCGTGATGGATAGGAATGCAACGCCGCTACAGGTGACTTGTTTCAAAACTGTTGCAAATCACACCACGCGGCGATTGGCCCGAAAGCCTTCTCTTACAACTACACGAGGGGCCACTTCCTAGTTACAGTTACTTTTTGGGAATGCGGCGTAAATGTGGCTAACTATATCCAGCGTTTCCCACATATATCATCGATATATATATATATATATACATGTTTCTGCTTTTTCAAGACATTGTTTAAGGTGTGCATGTACAAATAAAACAGTTTATGGACACAATGATAATATATATCGTATTATATGCATCAAACATAATTTACATATATATGTGCATGTGAACGTATATCTATACATGTATATGGGTCTGCATGTAATCTACATATATATATATACATATACATGCACCTGACTCACCTCTGAGCTACACGTCAAAGCTCAGAGATGAGTTGGCAAGTTTTGTTGCATTAAACGATATATATAGCGCATCGTCATTATCTGCATCACGTATACATGTATATGTATGTACAGTATGTATGAATGTAGCTTTAGGAGCGGGAGCGCTTTCACCCCTCCCCGCCCATCTTGGGTATTTGCTGGCGCCCCTCAGACCAGACTCGTAAACTCCGCCATTGCCTTTAGTCGGGTAGTGCCAGTCAGAAAGACTGGATAAAGGAGGAGAGCGTCGTCAACGGCCTTTGATGTCATAAGATGTCGCTAAACACTGGACTACTACTACTACTACCACACCCGTACGTGCTGGAAGGCTAGATTGTGGCGCCCCTCTGGAACTGCTCTTCCCCTCCCCCGACGCAATTAATCCTGGATCCGCCACTGCTGACGGCGCTACTAAAACTTCCGGATTCGTCTAGACCATCTTTACCATCGCTGTCACAGCAGTCGTCGTTAACAAGACGCTGAATAGCGGGTGGTCTCTCTCCTCAAAGGTTCAATGAATAATTAATTAGCAAATAATGAATAATTAATTAGCAAATATTGAATAATTAAGTAGCCAATGATGTCATTCGTGACCTAAAAATCAGCGAATTCAATGACCACAGTCAAATCAGTAGTTATCTGATTATCATGAGTTTCATCTTCAGTTTATCGAAGGTCAAATTTATCAACTTATCGATTAGTTGAGTATTTTATTTTTCAACAGACGGAGTTAATCTCTGTAGGCTGTACGATATTCTAATGGTTAGCTCGGTGGGTGGGCTGTCAACCAAGGGTTTGGGATTCAACTCCCCGCCAGGGAGGTGTTTCAAAATCTCTGCTCCACTTGCACTGCCTTAGCCATAGGAACTAAGCCATAAAATGAGTACATTGGCCGTATATGGTCGGTGGGAAGATCAGCCGACGAGGGAGACGACTGGACTGGTAAAATCAGGTATGTCTCAAGTAGTTATGCAGTTTACACAAGACCAAGAGCTAGACCATACTGCAGACCATACCATATCGGAACAGACCAGATAAATCCACCTGAGACCAAAGATCTTTTGGATCTTGACCTGGAACCGAACCCTTTTTGCCTATCGATTTTGTTTTGACTGAGCGCCCGTGAATAAGCTGGTCCCCGTTAAGTGGCTTTCGCTGGGCGCTGTAGAAATCTCGGAATTACTCTCTCTCTCGTGTGTGTGTGTGGGTGTGTAGCGTGTCGTGTCTAACATCGGGGTCAGCGATCAGCCATTCCAACCCTCCCCGCGGCCCCGGTCATCGAGAGGCGAGGGGTGGGGAGTCCCTGCACGACCCACCGTGTAGTACAAAAAACCAGCCCTCAATCCGGGACACGATAGTAGCCATAACAATCGCATCATTCCGAGGTATGGTATGACGACAGCACTTTCAAAAGCTGTGTTGATACGCATTCCTAAGTTACTGATCTATATATTATATATATATACATATATATACATACACATATATATGCATACGTACACACACCTACACACACAAACACATGGATAAAAAAATGCCTTTATCCGAGTTCATAACCACGATGACTGATGGCTATCGCGGTAGTTGTCCTAGCTTCACTGCAACGCACAAACACGCATATGTATATGTATGTTAGTTATCTTTGATGTGTATGATACTGTATATTTGTGTTATATATGTATGTTTTATCAATGTGTCCATAAACTGTTTCTATGTACATGCACGCTTTAAGATCAATACGTGAAAGCATCTAAAACTACGTTAGACACAACACTAAACTGGATGGTGAGTTTTAAACACCTCATTTACGTCTCCTATAAATAATCAGACGCGTAGCACTGTTTTAACAAACTCCGCCACTGCCTTGTTTGGGGTAGTGCCAGTCCCAAGCCTGGATAAAGGAGGAGGGCGACGTCAACGGCCTTTGATGCCATAAGCTGTCGTTAAACTGCGGAACTACTACTACTATTTTTTCAACATAACGACGTAATCAGCAATGGTAACGTCGACGCCAACGACTTTGGCAGCCACAAGATGCAGTTAAATAAAAGTAACTAGCCATACTTTAAGTGCAGATGTTGTTGCAATAAAGTTGGGCTTATATTTTAATCTTTGGTTTGAACTAATAACAAGTATAGCATATTTTCATACCTGTGTAGCTTGCGCAAATGCATACTAAAGTTCAATTGTACAGAGGAGGAGCTGCGAGCTTGTTCGGAGAGGTGGGCAAAATTTGAATAGAGGGATAGGAACACTTAGAGGGGTAAGAACCGTCTGAAAACACTTAATTGCTGTATAAAAAACGCTGACACATAAACCATGCATAAGAGCCTATGCAATGTTCTGTTCATGTCCTACCGATAAATTAGACCTATCTATTGGATATCGGTATGAAACTTGGAGCGGTATGTCAGACTATGATTTATGTTACGCCTGTAGGCTATACTGCATAAAATTCCGTTATATATACTCAGCTGGTATCTGAAAATGATATTCACATGGCGAAAGAGAACGGTTTTCAAGTGCGTTTGATAATGATGATGACAACAACTATGATTACAAATAGAATGGCGATAATTAAGACGACGTTAGCGAAAATGATGATGACGACAAGTGTTTCATCGCAAGTTGTAGCTCGATTTGTGTGAAAAGCGGGACACACCTGAACGAATTAATTCGCCTACTTGTCTACTTCCGCTTAAGACGAAGTACAGATGCACTAATGCCCGCTCTGATCCGCACAGAGAGAGAGAGAGCGAGAGAGAGAGCGAGAGAGAGAGAGAGCGAGAGAGATAGAGAAAGAGAGAGAGAGCCGGCCAGCCAACCAGACAGACAGACAGACAGAGAAAGAGTAAGAGAGACAGAGACAGACAGACAGAGAGAGTAAGAGTGAGAGACAAACAGAGACAGACAGAGACAGACAGAGAGAGAAAGAGTAACATAGACAGAGACAGAGAAAGAAAGAGTAAGAGTGAGAGTGACAAATAGACAGACAGACGGAGGCAGAGACAGAGATAGACAGACAGAGAAAGAGAAAGAGAAAGAGTAAGAGAGACAGAGACAGAAACAGACAGAAAGAGAGAGTAAGAGTGAGTGTTAGAGAGAGAGAGAGAGAGAGAGAGAGAGAGAGAGAGACACAGACAGACAGACAGACAGAGACAGCCAGCTTAGGTCTTGGCTTTTTACTAGGCCTATCAACAGCAACACACGTACACCGACCTACACGAAGCACACCTCAACTCGTTACATATCTAATCCAGCGATGCCCTTCATGAGTTTGTCGACCAAGACTTGTAGAAGTTTCGACGACATAACAGCACAGAATAGAGATTGAATGGAACAGAAGAGATCAGAGGATTTCCAACTGCTCACCAGTCTTACCTGTTTTCGAATACTTCAATTCAGCCGCTAGGGCTTCGCAGGGTTTGAGAGCAACCCCTATAATATTAAGAACATAAAGAAATGGAGCTCCCTAAGCTAATCCGGTGAGGCACCCTTGGCTATGAATGCCAGCCATTTAATTGTTTAGCCTAGTAATTGTGGTGGTAGTAGTAGTAATAACAGCAGCAGCAGCAGAAGTAGTAGTAGCAGTAGTAGTAATGGCCGTCTAATAACAGCTATCGACCTTTGTTTACCGTTACCCTTGTAGCTCATAAAGAACCAGTGCAGGAAGAAAACTATTTATACTACTGAAAGAATCCTAAAAAAGGTGTCGTCATTTAGGGTCGAAACATTTATAAGCCTTGACTTGGCGCATTGCTTGCGCGTCTATAAGGGTTCGTTTTAAATCATTCGGTCTGTGAAAAACAACTATATTATTCGATCATTTATCGAGACGATGAGACAGCAGATTTTCAATTGAGTCAACGACCTGAGTCACCTATCCATTGAGACAACGCGGCGGTCAACGGCTTTCCGGCTGTTGTTGGATTCGCGCCAATTAAACGCGCACTTGGCAATCGTCCAACTTTGCGATCCATATAACATTCATGACCCCTTTAAAGACTGGGCACAAATATATTTATAAATATTAACAGGCGCAACTATGTATATAAATATCTATATCTATGTGTGTATATATATATACATATTAACATATACAAATGTTGATGCATGGGTTCTAATGATGGGTTTAGTTTCATTTTATTTTCGTTTACGGGTCAGGGCAGGGTCAGACTGGAGATTTTCTTACGGTATATGATATAAACTATAATGACTTCTATTGCGCCACTGTCACAATGAACAGGGCATCAGATGACGTTTCCTTGAAGTGAAACCATAGTCAAAAGTAATTATACATAATAATAATAATAATAATAATAATAATAATTATTATTATTATTATCGATGATGATGATATTAATAACTAATAACTAATAATAATAATACATAAATACATACATACATATAGCTACATAGACACGTGGTTATAAAGATGCACAGATATGAAGCAAGATAGATAGACAGGTAGACATACAGACTTACACTTAGAAAGAAAATATAAATAGTTATCGAAATAAATAAATAAATAATTTAATTAATTAATTTTCACGCATTGCATGATTCCATCAGTCGCACAGTATTTTTAACTATAATATATTTCGCCAGTCAAGTCTGACGGAGCCTTAAGTGTCTCAGATTTGAGTCCCTTGATTCAAATCTGGGACACTTAAGGCTCCGTCAGACTAATGGGCGAAATACGTGACACTTTCGGTCAAGGGCGCATATAGCCCCTCTCACCCGCTTCAAAATGTCGTCTGTTTTGAAACTTCTCGATTATGATCCTTTGATCTGGATCTTACGCCGGCTGCTTGAAAGTGGGTCACGTCAATCATGACATCTATCACTGATGCGTCCGCTGGTATGCTCGCGAGTGTCACCGTAAAACACATGCAACAGGTGCGCGCGGGGTTTCATGCCGCGACAGCAAAACATCCCACACAGTTCACTGCAAAGTATGCACGCACATGCATGCATACACGGACGCCCACACATATACACAAATACGCACATACATTCGTACATACATACATACACACGTACATACATATACACATACACACATACATTGACCCTCGTTCACGCATTCGTCATGACGCGCCTGGATTACTGCAACTCAATCGTTGTAGCTCTGCACAAAGTTCCCGTTGGAACAAGCTCCAGTTCGTCTCCAACTGCGCCCCTGGCGTCGTAGAGATCTGAATCTCGGGCTAGCACGGTCCGCACACGGGGACCTTAAATGGCGTGGCACCCATTAAAACGGGCAGCGGTGGTGAAGGATATCACCCGAATAATTCCTTAAGAAATGAGCAGGGTCGAAGCCATACGGTCGATATAAAAAATATTGTATATTACATTTACACTTTAGTAATATTATGTTGTGCATAGACACGTTTTAATCGCCTCTTTCCGACGCTATATAATTGCCAATTTCGTTCAACTGCACATTTTTTATACAAGGAAAAGTTGACGTTAACGGCTGTGACAGCCACAAGATGTCGTTAAAAACTGAATACTAATACAAAAGTCGTGGTACCCATTAAAACGGTCAGCGTTGATGAAGGATCTCATCCGATTTATTCATTTAGTAAAACGAACAGGGTCGAAGCCACACGGTTGCTATAGATCGAAAACCGTGTACATTTAAATTCAGCCAACAAATTCAAGTATTCGCATAATCTGATTTTGATGCGAGAACCGCCACACTGTCTTCCTGCTGCCAAGCGAGCATCGCTCAAGGTCTGGCGCGAGCTTCACTTGTAGGAGCTGCCTCAGCATGCGCCAAGGAGCTTCATGTTCCAGTCTCGACTCACCTGTGTCGCACCACTGGTAGTAGTAGTTCCTCAGTTTAAAGACATCTTATGGCATCAAAGGCCGTTGACGTCGTCCTCCTCCTTTACCCAGGCTTGGGACTGGCACTACCGCCAAACAAGGCAGTGGCGGAGTTTCATCAGAACGGAAACTTTGACCTCTTGAATATATAGCGACGAAAGAAAGCGACTAAAAGGTGTCCAAGCACAACCTAATATTTGTAAAGTGTAAATGTAAATGCGCACGTTTTCTATAGCGACCGTATGGCCTCGACCCTGCTCGATTTTCAGTGAATTTATCGGATGAGATCCTAAGATGTATGTATGTATGTATGTACTTAGTCCAATGTGTAGACCACTATACTATCGCGTAACCCATAATGAAACGTAACAAACGTTTAATCTGAGCTGTTTATCAAATCTAATGACTTCTATAGCGCCGTCATCATAAAGCACAAGCCAAATGTCGATGGTCGCTTCAAGTGAAACCACAGTCAAAACTCGCAATCCGTTGGAGAGGCCCGGTTGAAACTGGATGGGTCATGGAAAACTGGGAGCCTCAAAGTCTTCAAAGGCAGCGTCACGGATCATACTGACTTACATAAAACTGGAAGCCAGTTTTCCATGGCACAACGGGATCTGAATTTCGGATGCAGAAGCAACTGGTCGGCGCTTTTACAACTAACCACACACCACATTATGACCTTCACCTCGATATCTTCTCTTGGCATTCTGCCAATCACACACACACACACACACACACACACACACACACACACACACACACACACACACACACACGCACAAACATACATATATGTGTGTTGTGTATTTATATGAATATGTTTATATATAACATATGTATATTAATATATACGTATATTTCTACTTCGGTAGAATTTTTATGTCTAAAGCCATAAATAATTCGCATATTTAGAACACATTTATGACACATTTTTGCTCCTGTCTACAGCATAAACCGTCCTAAAACTAGTAGCTAATTTCCTGAAGCGTCCTTCACTCCATTCACCCTCATCCATCACCCGATTCTCAAGACCACCAAACACCCCTTTCCTCGCTTGATTCTCTCTTCCCACTTCCTGCCTCCCCTCAACCAGAACAGTCCACCCACAGAAGGGTTATTTAGAGGGTTCTTCCGCGTAAGCACGCCCTCTCGATAACGATAACAATTAACACCATCGATAACGATAACAATTAACACCATCGATAACGATAACAATTAACACCGTCAAGAACAATAACCGTTAACACCAACGATAACGATAACAATAACAATTAATACCGTCGTGGCGATCAGACCTCGCCTACTTGTGAGAGGGACGTTGGTTGGCGGGACGGATGGATCGACTGTCACGACCTCCTCTGTGGCTGGCTTTTCGCTTGAACAACACAAAGCAACCGTCCAATCATCCTTCACCTTCGGCTTCTTTTCCCCCTTTAAACCCTCTATTATTATTCTTCTAATCCTCCTCATATAGTCTTCCTCTAATCCTTCTAACTTACTCCTGAAAGGAAGACAGACAGAGAGACAGACAGAGGGGGAGAAAGACAGAGACAGAGAGGGAGGCAGAGAAAGTGGCGAGAGACGAATACAGACACAGAGACAGAGACAGAGAGAGAGAGAAAGAGAGAGGCAGAGAAAGACAGGCAGAGAAAGGGGAGAAAGACGAATACAGACAGACAGAATCTGTCTGTCTGTTTTACTGTATATGTACGTGTGTATGTTATAAATAGGCCTTCGTCTGCACAATACATCCGAACCTTCAGGTCTACTTGTGAGTTCAAAGTCGTTTGACCTCGTATCTAAGGCTCCGAACTAAACAGGGCGGTTTACCACCCGCTGTACGAGTTTTAAAACTACAGGATAGGGTCGTTAGGGTCTCTTGCGTTGCCCCACACCCTATGCAGGGTGGGGGACGTAACGGCACAACCCAAACGCCCGTGATCGCTACCCCTTCTCCCATTGGGCCCCTAAGGAATGCGAATATAATCGACCGAGGAGTCAACCCGTGCAGAAACTACGCAACGCTCGAAGACTAGATTGGTGAGAACAGTAACCTTTGCGGTAAAGTTAATCTAATATAATCTGATCTTTAAACTTCTGTAGCGCCGTAGTTAGAAACTGCAATCAGTTGGAGAAGACAGGTCGAAATCGTTGTGCCAGCAAAAATTCCAGGGCGAGTCCAGTCTCTGTGTGTGCGTGTGTGTCTGTCTCTCTCTGTCTTTCTCTCTATCTATTTCTGTGTCTGTCTGTCTGTATCTGTCTCTCTCTGCTCTCCCCTTCACCGTATCCTGTTCTTCATATCTGGAATCTCTGTCCAACCGCTCTGACTTGACGCAGCGATAGCGTAAAAGCTTAGCTTTTAAGTAGCGCTTTGGAAAGTTTCGAGTTTGCAGTTCTATGGTTCGCACGATCTATCGACCTGGGATGTTACTAAACTCTTAAAACGGTTCGTAAAATATGAAACAACAGAAAGTTCAAGGCAAAGGCAGCAGCGCTGTGCTCTTGGAACGTTCTTAAAATCGCTTACTCACAAACCCCACCTTACAGATGCTCTTAAAATTACTTTAAAATGAGCTACAAAACACGCAACTACCGAACGTGGCTACATTTCAGAAATTTGAATCTCGGGCTAGAAAGGTCTGTGCACGGGGACCTTAAATGGCGTAGCACCCATTCAATGGGGCAGCAGTGATGAAGGATCTCATCCGATAAATTCATTTTAAAATAAGCAGGGTCGAGGCATATGGTCGCTATAGAAACACTTGTACATTAATATTTACACCAAGGTCATACTAAAGCTTCTCACAAAAACCTGGTTAAACTTTCAATTATATGTATATTTTAAAAAATCAACACACACATATATATATATATCGACGACGCTAAGTTTGCTTGAATATATATATATATATAATATATATACACACACAGTACATATATATATATACTGTAAGGCAGCTTCCTGCTGTCGTCAAAATCTTAGACTTCCATCGCGCGTGTCGAAAAAATCGTCTCAAAAACGCGGCCGACGTCTTTGGCCTAAGGCCGCGCAAATGTAATTCTTCGATTATTTCCCCCTTTCCCCAGCGAACAGCGCTTAGCAGCCAGCGACGTTTGCTTGGCCTAAGTCCGCGCCTGCGCAATTCTTCGTTTGCCCCAAGACCTTGACGCGCTGTCGGACGTCAACGAGACGCTGGGCAGCGGGAAGGAACTTGCGAACGAAGAAGATGTGGACCTGATGCGTCCAGAAGTTGAACAGACGCGTTTCCGGGTCAATGATCAAAGAACTCAGTCCGTAGTCGCAGTCCAGATCTCCCGGATTCTGACTCTCTACTGCACATGCATACATGTAAGTAATGTAATAGTTCAGTTTTTTGCAGGTGTGAGGAGAAAGAATTTAACCAACACCGGCTCAGGCAGTAATGTTTTATTCTTTATTTCTGCATTTTATCAAGCATTTTATTGAATGACTAAGCATCATTTGATGGCGCTGAGCAGTTGTGAGTGAAGGACTTGCTCAAGTTCCCTTCACAGTAAGTGTCTCAGGGGAGGCGCTTTGAATCCGTACTCTCTGCGTTACGAGCCGAACGTTCTAACCAGTTTGCTAACCAGTTTGCTACATACAAGCTGAACACTCCAACCAATCAGCTACCGTGACCTACATACAAGCCAAGCGCTCTAACCAATCAGCTACCATGACCTACATACAAGCCGAGCACTTTAACCAATCGGCTACCATGACCCACATACAAGCCAAGCGCTCTAACCAATCAGCTACCATGACCTACATACAAGCCCTGCACTTTAACCAATCGGCTACCATGACCCGCATACAAGCCGAGCACTTTAACCAATCGGCTACCATGACCCGCATACAAGCCCAGCGTTCTAACCAATTGGCCACCGTGGTCCATATCTAGGTCTGTGTGTATTGATTTAACTCACTGAAAGAATAGTTTGCGACCAGTTTCTCCATTTCTTCTGCTATCTGTGGACTGGGCACTCCAGGGTCTGCAGCTTGCTCAGAAAGCCATTCCGCTTTTGACTCCCCTTCCACTGGAAAAGAAAAACAAAATGATCCCAATCTAAACCATTCCAATCCAATCCAATCTAACCTAACCTAATCTAACTTAACCTAACTTAACCTAACCTAACCTAATCTAACTTAACCTAATCTAATCTAACTTAACCTAATCTAACCTAATCTAAAACCTAAATTAACCTAACCTAACCTAACCTAATTTAATCTAATCTAACTTAACCTAATCTAACCTAACTTAACCTAATCTAATCTAACTTAACCTAACCTAATCTAACCTAACCTAACTTAACCTAATCTAACCTAATCTAAAACCTAAATTAACCTAACCTAACCTAATTTAATCTAATCTAACTTAACCTAATCTAACCTAATCTAACCTAACTTAACCTAATCTAATCTAACTTAACCTAATCTAACCTAATCTAAAACCTAAATTAACCTAACCTAACCTAACCTAATTTAATCTAATCTAACTTAACCTAATCTAACCTAATCTAACCTAACCTAACCTAATCTAACCTAATCTAAAACCTAAATTAACCTAACCTAACCTAACCTAATTTAATCTAATCTAACTTAACCTAATCTAACCTAATCTAATCTAACTTAACCTAACCTAACCTAATCTAAAACCTAAATTAACCTAACCTAACCTAACCTAATTTAATCTAATCTAACTTAACCTAATCTAACCTAATCTAACCTAACCTAACCTAATCTAACCTAACCTAACTTAACCTAATCTAATCTAACTTAACCTAACCTAATCTAACCTAACCTAACTTAACCTAATCTAACCTAATCTAAAACCTAACTTAACCTAACCCAACCTAATCTAAAACCTAACCTAACCTAATCTAATCTGAAGTGGTACATGGCTGTGTAGCTACCAAAGTGACCAGTGTTCAAATCCAGTCAAATTACCCACTAAGCCTCTAAACTACCGACAGTAGCCCCTTGTGAATATGGCTGGGAGGCAAACTGAAGTTAAGCATTGCTCAGCCTGGTTAGCACTTGCATTGTACTCTCACCGTTGTTAGGAGGTTGGATGCTATGGAAACTGTCGCTAGGAGCAGAGGGTCTCGGACTTGGAGACATCGGAAGACCAACTGCCAACTGCGTCTGTCAGGAAGGAAACCATTGCTAATTAAATGATTGGATTTTTCTCCTTTAATGAGATTTAATTATTATTTAGATTAAACAATTCAAAATAAAAACAAAACCAGAGACAGACATAGACGGATGGAAAAATGGATGAATGGATGGATAAATGGATGGATGGATAAATGGATGGATGGATAAATGGATGGATGGATGGATAAATGGATGGATAAATGGATGGATGGATAAATGGATGGATGGATGGATAAATGGATGGATAAATGGATGGATGGATAAATGGATGGATGGATGGATAAAAGGATGGATAAATGGATGGATGGATGGATGAATGGATGGATAAATGGATGGATGGATGGACAGAAGCCTTATTTGTCATTATCTTCATTTTTAACATTGGCTCAAAGTGACGGTATCATCTTCTCCTCCTCTTCGCCCTTCTGCTCCTTCTCCTCATCCTCATCATCGTCGTCGTCATCATCATCATCAATCATCATCGCCGTCGTCATCACTCAATGGAAGACCGACCTGAGGCGCCATCTGAAGTTTGCCGACTACTGAAGGGGAGACAGCCACCCTCTTCTCCCTCTCCTCGGCTTCCGGAGACTAGAGAAGTAAACAATCACTGTCTCACTAACGAATGCTAACACAATGGTAAGGTAAGTTTTAAGATAAGGTAAGGCAGGTAAAGAGAAGATAATAATAATAATAATAATAATGTTATTATTATTATTATTATTAATATTATTATTATTAATATTATTATTAATATTATTATTAATATTATTATTAATATTATTATTATTATTATCATTATTCTTATAATTATTCTTATCATTATTATTATTAATATTATTATCCTTATCATTATTATTATTATTATGCCCAAGTACGCATAATCCCTCAGGAAAAAATTATGTTAGGAGCTGTTAAAGGGTTGTCATTATTATTATTATTAGTCAGTAAGCTAGTAACTTCTACAGCGACAGTGTCTAATGCACAAGGCATCAATAGACAGAGCACCAAAATGAAGCCATAACCTGGTCAACACCCAGAATATCAATCTACAAACACTTATGTAGCCTGAATACTCCTCGGCGCCAAGTGTCTGTTAATAAAGGACAGTAATTGTGGCCTAGATAGCCAGACATTTTGTGGTCAGACCTTGCTCTGAGATTGAAACTCGGCTGTTAGGTGGATTGGCGTCGTTTCGCTCGGTACTTTAGTCAGGGTGAGGTTCGAGTTGCTTGGGTCCCTGAGGACGGCCTCAGTAACGTAGACCTCGGCACAGCCGACCAGAGCCTCGAAGAAATCCAGAAACCCCATCTACAAAACAGATGAAGAAGACTAGGAAATGTCTACACATACCAGACATTCAGGTAGCCTCGGTGACGATTAGAAGCTTTCCGGAAACTCATAAGAACGCGGTCTTTTGGAGCACTGTGTAAAATGCTTTATGACGAGGACGAGATATAACGAAGTCAACTTATATAGACGTCAGAGTTCATGAGAACAGCAACGTCTCTTTACAAACCGACGTCACTTCCGCTCGGCTCTTCATGCCGACTTCCACATTCCAGCAAGAAGAACTAGACGATACAGCTAATCTCGTAGCACGGTCAGTACACAGACCTTAACTGGCGTGGCGCCCATTCAAACACACAGCGGTGGTGATCGATCTCACCCGATGAATTTATTGAAAAATGAACAGGGTCAAGGCCATATGGTCGTTATAGAAAAACATTTACGTTTACATTTACATTTATATTTAATGCCCTCGGAGTGTCGCCGCTGCTGGGCCGCCAGACAAGAATAGCCTACCAACTGGCATCGGTTACATCTGGAATAGCCTACCAATTGCCATCAGTTACATCTGGAATAGCCTACCAACTGCCATCAGTTACACCTGGAATAGCCTACCACCTGTCATCGGTCACACCTGGAATAGCCTACCAACTGGCATCGGTTACATCTGGAATAGCCTACCAACTGGCATCGGTTACATTTGGAATAGCCTACCAACTGCCATCAGTTACATCTGGAATAGCCTACCAACTGCCATCAGTTACACCTGGAATAGCCTACCACCTGTCATCGGTCACACCTGGAATAGCCTACCACCTGGCATCGGTTACACCTGGAATAGCCTACCACCCGTCATCGGTTACACTAGCAGCCGTTAGACCGATTTATGGTAGGACTTGAAGCCGTAATGTTGCTACAAGCCTATTAAGTGACAGAGCAAATCAACAAGAGGCGAAGGTGTAATGGCCGCGAAGCTAAAGCAATCGAGCTATCACAAACACTGAACTGCTGCCGTTATACGCACCTCCAACTCAAGGTTAACGGCACCCCGGGGGTCTCGGACCTTCGGGTCATCCGAGGTCAACACATCGACAATGGCCTTCGGGGTCAACTCCTTGCTGATCAGGTTCATGTCCTTGACAGAACAAAACAAGAAACCTTCTAACAACATATAAAACTACTTCCTTTCATTGTTAATACAATCAGCATGGACCACCACGATTACCATGACGACGACGACCACCACCATTACCACCACGATCACCACCACCTGCTACACTATTACAACCACTACAGCCGCTACCATTACTACTACTACTACTAGTAGCAGTAGTCTATTACTACTTCTACTACTACTACTACCACTGCTGCTAACACTACTACTACCATTCCTATTACTAAAATTAAAACTGCTGCTACTGACACTACTAATGCTATTACTACTGCTGCTGCTGCTAATACTACAAAAACTATTGCTGCTGCTACTATTATTTCTACTGCTGCTGCTTCTGTCACCAATCTAAAGCAAGGTGCTCAAAAAGCATTAAATAACCTTTAGCAGAAGTAGAAATTGTCTCATCGTCAAGGTATTGTCTGGAGGTTGACGCTGAAAACACATTTTCAAAATTGCAATTAAAAGATGATAAATCCGGAAATGTCGCACACTGAAAAGTAATAAAAGTATTTAATAACTAACGCAAGTCCTTAATCCAGTAACAGCACAAACTAGTGTGGCCAGAACGTACAGCTTCTGTCTGGATGTAATTCCCATTGACCTACAAGATATCATCCATGTTCAAGCTAAAACTCTGCAGCGTGTGCATTAGTGAACAAAACAAACGAAAATAATGCCCGTTACCCTTATGCATGACAACATTAGTGCCTGCATTCAACCAGACATGAATTCAAATCTGAAGCGGGTGTCTGCGACCAGCCACACGTGTCGCTGTTGACCCATTACGATTCCAAGAACGATGTCGAGGGAAGAGTTTATTAGACACGGGTGGATGCAGACACGTGTAAGTGAATGCAGCCTCGAGTCATGAAGACTTATATGGGGCCTCGATGTTCAGTAGGCACTCAAATCTGCACGTGTAGGCCCACATCGTTCGTTCGTTCATTTGCTGATTCACTCACTCACTCACTTCGCTCGTTCGCTCACTCACTTCTCACTCAATCACTTGATTGGTTGGTTCACTGACAGACTTATTGATTGACGGAATGGTTAGCTGGCTAAGGGACAGACTACCCGATTAATTTTTTGATTGATTGATTGACTGACTGACTGATTGATACATCCACTCGTTGTGAGCACTGTCCTAGCGTTAGCAAGGTGCGTACACGTGGACATTAAATGGCGTGGCTCACATGCAAACAGGCAACGGTGGTGAAGGATCTCACCCGATTAATTCATTGCAAAATGAGCACGGTGGTCTATCGGTAACTCCTTTGGTCACGGGTTCGACTCCGTGTAACGACCCAGGGCAAGTTGTTTGCGCACACCCTTCCTCAGTCACCAAGCATTGGAATCTGGTAACGGCGTAATCTGGGAAGTAAACGGCAAGTCCTGCGATGCGCTGGCCCTGTGTCCAGGACCTTGGGATTCGTCCATTGCCGGCTCAAGGGCCAAGAAGAGAAAATGAGCGCCTCCCCTGCGTCTCAATTAAGGGATACGGGATACTTTACAATGCGCATATACATACATTTATGTATAATACACGACACCCGACCACCCCACTATGCCTCCAACAACTCACAAAACCACTCAACCATCCATCCACCCGTTACCCAAAAATCTCCACCCAACGATCCAATCGTTTCAGACCAAAGAACACCAATTTTTTCAACCGCAACGCATCTTTTCCCGTCCATGTGGCCGACCTGTTTACGAGGCCCACATTAGACGACGAGCATCTCGAAAAAAACCAGATCAGTTGTCGCCGCAGCCGCTGCTGCTTCTGCTGCCGCAGCCCAGAATAAACTCCGCCGCTATCATCATCATCACCATCGCTGCCAACGGTATCAGCCCAACGTATTTTTAGCCCACAGTTGCTGGCAACTCACCAGGACAGCAGAATTAGTTTACGGACAGTGAGGAAAGTTGACCGCAAGATGTCGCTAGACGCGACTGTGGTCATACGTAGTTTTCATATTTAAGTAGGTAGTTAGGTAGGTAGGTAGTTACCTAAGTAGGTAGGTAGGTAGTTACGTAAGTAATTGTAATTGTAACGACGACAATTTATATAGCTTCGTAAGTAGCATGCTACTTCTAGGGTGCTTTACAAAGTCAAATAAAAAGTAGATAGGTAGGTAGCCAGTTACGTAAGTAGGTAGGTAGTAGGTTTTTAATCATTTTCTAACCAAATCACCAAGTATCTTATGCCTTTTATCTAACCCTAACCCTCTTCCTCTGCTTCGTCTTATCCTTTACCCTAACCCCAGCGTTACTGAACAGACAAAACATTTCTCGATTCAACCGGTGACTGCGCATAGCTATCACCAGCAGTTGTTCCCTATCATGTTTTAGAACAATTCCACTTGATGCCTGGAGCATAATGATTCAGAGACCCAATAAATGAAGTCATTATGTTCAATTGGATTAGATTGGATTAGTGTAGAAGAGGACGGTGGGTGGGTGGGTGGGGAGGTATAGTTACCGTGCGTGGGGAGCAGAAGGCCAGGTAGACGTCGTGAAGGTCGTTGAGGTGAGCCAGGGCGTTAGCAGCCCTCTCGGTCTTGTAGTAGAAGTGACCTACATGGACAAAACACAGACATCCAGTCACACAGACAGACAGAGACACAGAGACACAAACAGACACAGAGACACAAACAGACACAGAGACAGACAGATACAGAGAGACAGATAACAAATGTAGAAAGACATACAACGTACAGAAAGACACACAGACAGAGACACAAACAAACAGACACAGAGTCAAACAAAGGCACAGAGACAGACATACACAGGTACAGAGGCAGACAGACACATGGAGAGACAGACGGATACAAAGAGACACACACAAACAAACACATAGACAGAGACACAGGCAGATGCAGAGAAACAGACAGACAGAGCCAGAGAAAGACAGACATATACAGACACTGACAGCCGGAAAGCAACACAAAGAGACACAGACGCACAAATAAACAGCAACACAGAGAGAGAGAGACATATAAACACACAGAAAGACGCAAAAAGACTGACACAGACACACAGAGTCAGACACAGACAGGCATCCACCGACAGAATCACAGATATTCAGAGATACACGGATATTCACCAAAAAAACAGACACAGAGATAACACTGACGCTCACAGACAGACAGACAGACAGGCAGGCAGACAGACAGGCAGACAGACAGACACTTGGTCTGGATGAGAGCAGATCGGACGAGATTAGATTCACCCGACTAGTTATAATTACATGCAATTAACCACATACAATTAAGATTCCAATTCTTCAGCCTTGAATTTATCAGCGATCAACTGCGCTGTATACGTCAATGGAAATCTCCAAAATTTCTCAGCGCCGTATAATCGCCGAATCAGAGAGACCACCTTTAAACACCGGCGCTATATCAAATCAAGTCCGCAAAAGCCAGGGTGTTTGATCAGTTTCGGTGCCAGGGCAGAATCCGGTAAGGGTAAAGCCATGGAAACAACAGGGTGGATATCGTTGACGATGGTGATCGTGGGATGGTGCAGGAGGGTATCACCCCCTTCGTAATCGTAAGCTCGAGATTTCTACAGCGCCCAACGAAAGCTAAGTCGCGGGAACCAGTTTATTCACAAGTGAGATAAAGGAAAAGGAAGAATCAGGGTAGGATACCCTACATAAATGAGTAGAGCATGATATGGGGCTCATGACATAAGGGCTCAAAACAGAGAAGGGTAAGTCGCCGCAGAGGCATGACACCCAAAGTGGCTTACAAAACAGGGTATAACGCCAACGGCCCACGAAATGGCCAAAATCTAGGGATCTAGGCAAAGCAACAGTCTAAATTTGGAAACGAGGCCGACTAACCTTTGACCGCGCATGCGTACTTGAGGACGTTGTCTGCCAGCAGACGCGATAAACAGGTCGCAAGAATGTGTCCCGAGGTGGCGCTGCGGAAGCAAAGAACACCAGAACACGAGTCACAGCGTTTGAAATAATAACACAAAATAAGCAAAAATCTTCCTCAGAAAAATCGGGCCACGGTCGAAGGACACAAATTTCCATCGCAGATAAATAGCTTCAACCCCCCCCCCCCCATAGGGCATGGAACCGGTTTCTACGCTCCTTCTTGCCAACATGGTAAAATACCTGCTTTTATCTGCTTCAAAACTGACGTGAAAATAATGTTAAAAATTGTAACTTGAAGTAAGGTCGAAGTCAACGGCCCTAGCACCCATAGAATGTCGTACAATAATAATAATAATAATAATAATAATAATAATAATGATAATAATAATAATATAATATAATAATAATAATAAATATAATAATAATAATAATTCACTTCACAAACTTTAACTACTTAAAAAGTATTTTAATTATTATTTGATAATAATAATAATAATAATAATAATAACAGTAACAGTAATAGTAATAATCGTAATAATAATAATAATAATAATAACAATAACAATAATAATAATAATAATAATAAATATAACAATAATAATAAATATAATAATAATAATAGCTCACTTCACAAACTTTAAGTACTTAAAAAGTATTTTAATTATTATTTGATAATAATAATAATGAGAACTTCTATTGTGCCACTGTAATAATGCTAAATAAATCAGTCGATTTGTTGAATTGCAATTTAAAGTCATGCAAAGTCGACACTAATTCTGCTTAAAAACGTACAAATCACCCCACAAATGACACTTCGGTTTTACCACCCAACACCAGACGACTGCCAAGCGAGAGGTTCTCCAAACAGGCGCTAGATAAATACCTATTTATCGAAACACAGAGTTCATATAAATTTCATAAATCCAGGCCATGCATAGCTGTGCTGCCTCTACTAGGCCTGCGGGGCTTCAGCTGGGACGTGAGAACTATTTCGAACGGGGGCCAAGTAGAAACGGTTCACATGGCCCCGTTTCAGTCTCTAAACTTAGATTTCGAGGCCGTGCGGCGTTCGTGGGCTGAAAAACGCGGGGCAAAGTCTAAACATTGTCTAAGGGTGAGAAAAAGCAAAATACTGGGCCCTCCCCCCGGCTCAGTGCACCTTGGCTTTGTTTTAACTTTTTAGGTGACCTTTGGCCATGTAACAAAACATTGGTACTGGTAAGAATACCCGAATGAAAGTGCGAAAGAAAGAAATGACGAATGAGCTAAATGACTGACTGATTAATTAATTGAGGCAAGATAACTAATTAATTTAGAAAGGAAAAAAGAACGAACAAATGAACCATGCAAGAAAAAAAGAATTCATTAATGGATGGAAAAATTGAACGAACGAATGAATTATTTTAAAAGCAAACTTACAACATTCCAATTTCTCTCAGCTTCAACATAACCCACTCTAACAGCTCCTTTCCCCCTTCTCTCTCTCTGGTCTTCTGGCAATCAGACTTGGTTCTTGACATAGCATCTTTGGACAACCACAATGACTTGACGCAGCACTTGTGAATAAGCTAGCGACCACCGCTTATTTCGAGTTTACGTTTACGATTAAAGCCAATTCTAAATTTAGAGATTTTAGCGCCATCTGCTGAATGGACAAAATAATAACATAAATGGAAAGAGTCCTTGACCTACTTCGTTTCAGCGTGGTAGATGTGAAAGGCGAGGACCACGAGATGGTTGAGAAATTCTCGGAAGAGGACCTTCCGATTTGGGTCGTGCATCTCGCTAAACTGGGTCGGGTCACGAGCTGAAGAAACACAGACAGTGCACACAAATAATTTAATCTAGTAAGTAAGTAAGCTAGCATTTATAGTGCGCTTAAACAAAACTAGTCTTGTACGAAAGCGCGTAACATGAACTAAGTTAATCTTAGTACAGTCTAAAAAGATGAGTTTCAAGTGCAACTTTGAACGCAGTTATCGTAGGTGAGGTTCGGCTGGCGATTGGTAGCTTATTCCATTCTGTTGGTCTGGCGAGAGCGAATGCACGGTTTCCAAACTTCCTGGTAGAACGGGTGGTAGCAAAAGAGCAAAATCTTGGTAGCAAAATCTAATCTAAATAAGTATTTTATAGCAGTTATCATAATGCCCAAGGCATCAGCTGATGGTCGCTTCAAGCAAAAATTACAGCTAAAAATCCATTGGACAATCGTGAATTGTAATGAATACGATTACGATTATGGGTCAAATTCCTACCATTACTACTTCGTCTCAGTCATACTTAATAGAAACTAATTCTAAATCACACTGTTTCACGATCATCTGTCCACATAACAAATAACATACACCAGAGACCTGTATCAACACTCTTCGTTACACACAAATTCTGATATAAAGCGGTTGAGACATGAATCTTAGTTTTGCTGCAGAAAATGACCTTGTTATGACGCGCTATCGTTATGCAAAGGTTCTAGATATGGCTCCCAAAGGCAGCATTACACAGAGTTTCCAAAAAATGAATAAACAATCTTAGATAACAAATAATACATAATAAAAGAAATCAAATGTAAGTTCTAAATAAATAACCAACATTAATGTTAAAAATGATTTAGAAATGAGAAATAAAAACAATACCTGAAAAGCAAACAAAGTTACATAACAAACCTGACGGAGTTAAAACATCGACAAAGATTGGATTGGACTGAACTGGATTGGTTGGACTGAAAAGCATTTGAATTGGACTGGATTGGATTGAACTGGATTGGGATGGATTGGACTGAACTAAATTGGGCTGGAATGAACAGCATTTGAATTGGACTGGATTGGATTGAACTGGATTGGGATGGATTGGACTGAACTAAATTGGGCTGGAATGAACAGCATTTGAATTGGATTGGATTGAACTGGATTGGGATGGATTGGACTGAACTAGATTGGGATGGATTTGATTGAACTGAACTGGATGGGGCTGGATTAGAGTGAACTGGATCGGATGGAACTGGGTACGCTGGACTGGGGTGGACTGAACTGGACTGGAGTGGGCTGGATTCAACTGCACTGGACTAGACTAACATAGATGGGACTGGGTAGGACTAGATATGGCTCAACGGAATGACCTACCAAGCCACCTGTCCATATCGACGAGGCCACAGTCCAGGTGGTGGAGACGGCAGTCCTTGATGAATCGCCAGAGCTGCATCTGACTCATGAGGTACGTGTTGTCCTCGCTGGTTTCGAGGCCAAGGCGACTGTAGAAGAAGTAGATCCGGTGCAGGCCACTCATGTGACGCAAGATGGCGCGCATCACCTGGTGAACAAGTCCACACATTTCCACAGTGTAATGTAACGGCTAAATTTATAAAGCGCTCTGTTTTGGTCCAGAAATGTAATTATAAGTAAAGTAACTTCCCAAAATCTCTCATCACCACACACAGCTTGTTCACCAGCACCTAATCTAATCAAATCAAAGCTGTAAATGTCCAAATACGATTACGATTACACATGAATAGCACATTTGACTAGTGATACAAAACTCGGGGTAAGCTCTTCGGTTGGAAGTAAACATGGATGACCTATAGGAAGGCCAAAATAAAAGGGGAAAATTTACCCCAATCGACTGGTGGATGGCCTGAACTAGATCAGACCAGAACCCCAAACTGTCTCCCTCCTTACAAATCACATCACCCAGTGTTTTCTGAGAGGACAAAGTGCATGGAACTTGAGCAAGCCATTTCCACTTGACTGGAATTTTCAGCAGAATTTGGTACTGGCGTGATATGGGCAGTAAAGGACAGTAGTACTATCAATGTAAACGTACACGTTTTTCTACAGTGACCTTATGGCCTCAACCCTGCTCAGTTTTCAATGAATTAATTGGGTGAGATCTTTCATCACCCCAGTCCATTTCAATGGTGCCATGCCATTAATTGTACGGACCGTGCTAGCCCGAGATTTAGGCCTAAATCTCTGAAATGTCGCTGCTGTCGGTACGCAAACCGGCATCCTCATGCACAGTCACCTTGACAGTATTGCAGTCCTTATTGGGGATTTGACCCCCTGACCTCTGGGTTGGCAGTCCAGCAGACTAGCCACTGGACTATCACGCACCCAATGGGGTAATTGTTCCTGACCTGCGATATCTCTTCTTCCTTGTCCGATTCTTCGAATTCTGTCAACAGATAGTCGACGTCCAGTTGGAAACTTGGACTGTACGTGTTGGCGCTCTGATTACTATGGACGGACAGACGCTCTCCAACTGAAACGAACACAACCACACACATAGAACATCACAGGATCTATCATATTCTAATCTAATCTATCTATCTAATCTAATCACTTCTATAGCGCCATTATCCTAATGCACAAGGTATCAGTTAATGGCTGCTTTAACTGAGATCATAGTCAAGAATCATAACGCTTGCAGAAGCCCAGTTGAAATGCACCTCCTCTATCAGTTGACTGAAAATGACAAGGCTTCATAAAGTAATGCAAGACCTACAGAAGTTTGCTTGATATATACATTCATATATTTTTACATACACACATACATACATGAATACATAAAAATATATACACACACACAGAGCATGTACCAGTATATATATATATATATATATATATATATATATATATATATATATATATACACATAAATATGTACCAGTATACATATACATATACAGATATACCAGGTATATATATTATATACACAGATATACGTGCATGCATAGATAAGTATAAAAGCAAACGAACCAGAAGGCAGTGGAGTCCTCGTTCGGATCTGTGAGATGTCCGGAGTGACTCTGCCGTCCATTTCAAACAGCGGAAACTCGACGATATGATCGTCTTCAAACATCCCTTCGTAGCTGCGCCCATTCTTAAACACAAACTTCCCCTAAGCAGAAATAAAATCAATCGTTCATATTCAGTCCAATACAGCAGTTCAATTCTCCTAACAAGGCATCCATCGATGTTGCTATGCAACTGTTTTTATGCTCTTTATGCGCTAAGGCATGAAAATTAGGCTGCACAGATAACCAACAGTTTTGACAACAATATAACAACACAGATAGTTGTGGGTGATGGTGGTAGTGGTGACGATGATGATGATGATGACGACGACGACTATGACGATGATGATGCTGATGATGATGATGGTTACTAAGGTATATCACCCTCAAAATAGCAACACTAAGGTACTGCTAAAAAACAAGATTAACATAATCACAATCTTTTTAATCTCAGTAATCAAGGGTATGATTACGAAGATATTCATGATTATAATGACCGGTAGCGGCATGGTGTGATGATGATGATGCGGCATACCTGTCCACACTTGACATTGTTCTTCCACTGCCCCTCGTAGCGCGCCCCATTCGCGTAGTAGAATATTCCGAAGCCGTGTCTCAGGCCCTGACAGATCTGGCCGCGGTACGTGTTGCGCATGGCGTACTGCGATGAGGCACCACGCTTCAGGTACCAAGTCCACTGACCAATACCATGCTGCCGTGAACAAACAATATAACATAACATAGCATAAGATAACATAGCACAACACAACATAACACAACATAACATAGAATAACACAACATAGCACAACATAACATAGAATAACATAACAGAACAAATATAACAGAACATAGCAAGGGTTTTAAGTGGTTCAGAAGATATGCAAATGAGTTAAAACCACTGCAAATTCACCAGGAATGCTGTTTTGGCCTCGTTAGTATCATCGTCATCGTCATCATCATTATCAACAACAACATTGCTATTATCATTATTTGTCATCATGATCTGATCACTAATAAATGCCATCTTAATCTTGTCATCATCATCATCATCATCACCACCACCACAAAGTAAGGATAACAATGCTCCCACCTGTACACCATCCTCCCATTGTCCACTGTACGACTGATTCTGGTCATACCAGTTCATTGTTCCCTCTCCCTGACGTATGTTGCGGTACCAGTTTCCATTGTACGTGTTGCCTGACGGGTAGCAACGCAGTCCAACACCATGACGGATGTTGTCAACCCAGTCGCCATCATAGTATGACTTCCCGTAGGAGTCATAGTCAAGTCGACCCTGAAAACGACAGCAACGAAGGCAACAGTTGTATAGTGGTTGTTGTTACTTTGTCTTTTAACCTAGGTAGAAATGATCCATCCAATTCAATAACGAATATGGTGTAAAAAGCGTTTAAAATGTGTCTAAAGATAGTGTTTTATTGCCCACTGTCTAGCAAAAACTTTTGACTGCCATTGCCCTTGGCTCTTGACCTCGAACCTAATCCGACCCTTCCTGCCTACAGATTTTTATTTGACTGAGCACCTGTGAATAAGCTGGTTCCTGCAACTTTCTTTGGGCGCTGTAGAAATCTTGAGCTTACTATCACAATTACCTGTGTTAATGACAGTTTGCGGCCACTGGCATCGACCTAACCACTCCCAACAGTCGGAGGAGAATTATGAAAACCAGAAGACATGAAATAAACAAGAATAGTGGAGCAGATTCAGTGGTTAAGATTCTTGTTTAAACGTGAACGGCTGTTGCTACCTTTCCAGATTGCTTTCCGTGGAGCCATTGACCGACGTAGGTCATTCCGTTGGCATAACGCATCATACCGTATCCATGTCTCAGGCCATTCAACACCTGGCCCTCGTAGCAACTACAACATTCATCATCAGCAGTAGCATCAGCATCATCATCATCATCATCACCACTGTCATCATAATCGTCATTATCATCATCATCATCATCATCGTTACCATCATTGTTGTCATCATGATCTCGTCGTCGTCATTATTATCGTTGTCGTCATCACCATCATCATCTGTCATCATCAACATCATCAGCATCGTTAACATCTTTGCTTTTACTATAGGATCAAAGCAAGTATGACCAAAACAACCCAAGAACCAGACACATTTGCAAACCATCTCATCACCAGATTTCCCTCACCATCTACATGAATAAATCAATGAATGAATGACTGAATAAGAGAAAGAACGAATAAGCAAACCAACCAGCCAACTTGACTACTGAAAGAGGATCATTATTGCTTAAAAGAAGCTACAAAAACAGTCAGAGACATGCATACATACCTTCCATCTTTCCACTTGTAGATCCCCTGCCCTGTCACCTGATTTCTGTCAAATTCTCCCTACAACACAACCAGATAATGAACACTATGCTCTTCCATGACAGAGGCATGTGTTCGTTAACAGCTTGCCTAGGGTCGTTAAGTGTTGTCTCCCTATGAAGGCTTTATAAATTTAGAGTTTGCGATTACGAGTAAATATCTTTAAAGACAAGACCTACTTTGTTTCACTAACCTTCATCATTCATTGTTTCACTTTAGTGTGCATGCCAGTGTCATATCAACAGCGCCAAGCGGCCACAGGAAGGGATAAGATATTTCAGTTAGCAGCAACTTTAGAACTTATTTTATTTCTGTCTTACCGCGTAAGTTACACCATCTGACCAGGTGTAGACGCCTTCACCATGCATTAAACCCTCAAAAAACTGCCCCTGAAAGAAAAATCCATGTGTTCACAGCAGTTGTTACCCTCATTACCCAGCAGTCGTTAATCTCATGAGCCACTATTCTGACAGTGTATCCTTCAAATAATAACAAAAAATAGTGATGGTAATAATGATAATGATAATAATAATAATAATAGTAACAACAATAACAATAACACCAACAACAACAACAATAAACAGTAAATCAGTAAAATCCTTGATGCCAATGAAAAGATGCCAAAAAACGGTACCTTTGAGTTTATTAAAAAATGCTATAATATATACAGTATATATATGTATATATATGTGTGTTTATATGTATATATATAGGTATACATATGCACATATAGATATATATACAGACTTTGAATGCATCACCTTGTAGTGATGACCTCCTGCAAAAAATGCTTCACCGTCTCCATGGTACAGTCCTTTTGCCTTCTCTCCTTCAAATCTGGAAAAACATTCAATAACATGACTACAAAAACCCTAGCAAACAGAGTTACCACCACAAGAAACCGCTCTCGAAGAGCCAAACAGCAATGACACAACTTTTAAGCGGTCACTGTCAGAAATACAATTTAGGATAATGTAAGATTCGCGCAATGTTAGCTACAGTTTTTAAAAGAAAACCTTTGAGTACTTTTAAAATCATTTAAGTCATATATGAAGCCAATCAGATCTAATGTGCGTGGCAAAAGTGTTTAACTGCTCTATTTGCTACTGTATAGATCACACTGGCTCTTAAATTTTCGAAAGCAAATAAACGTTTGGAAAGATGCAACGCAACATACTATAGCTCACAGGACGAAAGTATTCAGAATTGATGGTTTTTGAAGATAACAATAAATTTCTGAACTAAACGCGAATCTGCGTAAAAATAAACCTGAAAAATAACTTCGTTTTGGAATTTAAAACTTACCTCTCGACGATTATTTGCGTGAGTATTGGCTCCTCGTAAATCGGCTCCGGCGGGGGTTCCTCTATCGGCGGTGGTTCCTCTACGACGGGCTCCTCGACAACTACTGGCGCCTGCTCCACTTTTTCCACGGGCTCTTCCACTTTTGTCTCCACCGGTGGCGGAGGCTCCTCTTCTTTTTCCACTTTCTTTTGTCCCCTTTTCTCTCCATCTTTATCCCTCAATCCTTTTCCTTTTTTCGTTGCCATGTCTACGGCTTATGAATAGCACCGCAGCAAATGCCGGGCAGACGAGAATTAAGAGATAAATCTATCAGAACCTGTTGCAGAGTTTATTTAATAAACAGCCAAAGAAATGTTGTATAATTACAAATAATAAAAAATATAATTGGAAAATTCATTTTCAAATAATATCTTCGAAAAGTTTGCCACAAATGTTGTTAGCGATGAGCAAAGATTATGGAGAGCCGATGAGTTTATAAATAATAATATGATCTTTATAGAGATGGAGCATCTTCTTCGTCCGATAGATGGCGAGTTCATCAGTCCAGATACTTTTACAAAATTTATTAACTTTTTGGCACCTTACTTCCGGCACCTCTGATGTTTTATGATTTTTAAAACAGGTATACGTACCAAAGTTATTTTTATTACGATAATGACAATTCGAGACGTTTAATTTACCGTTTAATTAAATAAAAACTTTTAATGGGTTCTGGAAGATTTGTCTGGAAATTCTCTTCTGCCTGGTATTTGCTGCTGTCATGATCAATTTTCTGTTTTCTGCACACGCACGCACGCCTTTTTCTAAGGCGACCATGGACCGTTTGGCCTTGACCTTGCTCATTTTTCAATGAATTTATCGGGTGAGATCCTTCTCTCACGCTGTCCGTTTGAATGGGCACCACGCTATTTAAGATCCCCGTGTACGGACCGTGCTGTACTGAGACACAAATCTCTAAGTCATGACCGGGACGCGAACCGGCATCCTCACGCATAGGGGCGCCTTGACGTACGCGTTAACCAGTGTAGCTATCCAAGCCAGGTACTTGGCATCTGGTGACTTTGTATGGTATCAACTGGTATCTTCACCCTCTTTTAAGGTAAATAGACTTGCTGGGCTTCTGGGTTTTTGGCAGGTCTTGAAGCCGACCCCGAGATCAGACATGGGTAGTTAGTGGCGCTATTCTTAGCCTGGGTCGGTGGTCAGTTACTCATCTCCCTCAGGTCTCCCAATCGGACATTTCCAGGGAATGTATGAAGTTGATGCACTCGCGTTTTTAGCCAACTGAGAAAGTCCAAGTAAAAAAATAATTAATATTTTATTCATATCTCTGAGAAATACCAAGCAAAAATAATTTACAGTTTATTCATATCTCAGAGTAAAAATGGTTAATATTTTATTAATATTTCTGAGAAAATCGAAGCAAAAATATTTAACATGTTATTCATATCTATGAGAAAGTCAGAGTAAAAAATAATTAATATTTTATTCATATATCTGAAAAATTCAAAGTAAACAATAATTATCCACACATATTTATAAAAATATACTGCAAAAATACTGTAAACAATTACTTTTATGAAAAGCATAATGTTAATCAGTATCTGTTGTTTTTGCACTAGAGTTTCATCTCGGTGGCTGCAAAGACGGTGAAATGCGACATGTCAATATACAACAAAAATTACGACAGCATCAAAAGAAAAAGACTTCATGACTGGATTTGATTAAAGCACATTTATCACTCATTCAAAACCAATTCTCAAAAATACAAGTTTTTGTTGCGATAAATAAACATCTGCAGAAAGCTTTACACCTGGCTTCATTGACTTGCAACCTTAGCGACCTTTTCTTCGGATTCCTCAAGGTCAGGTGACTCGTACGAAGCGACTGGCGGACAAGTACAAATCAGATGCTGGTCGCCATAGACGTCATCGATTCGACTCACAGTCGGCCAGAACTTGGTTTCCGGTTTAACAAAAGACTGAAAAAATAATGCAGATTTTAATTCATTTTCTTGCTGCTGGCGATTCAACGTTCAGCTACAACAGTTGGAAATTCATTAATAAATACAGTAAAACTTCTTATACATCCCCAGCATTTACAACGCTGGTTTTGATTTGTACAAATCGTTTTACCCTCCAGTAAATTAGGCTTAGGCTATTTGCATTTCTTTTTACCAAGAATACCACTAACTGCAGTGCTAAAACGTCTTTCTTTCTCAGCTTCATCTGCAATATTTCTGAGACGAAATCGTAGCATAAACGCTCTTATCAGCCCAAGCATCTATTGGAGACTGGTGTCTAAGAGGCTGATGTTTGTTCAAAAATCGTTTTTATCCCCAGTGGATATTGGTGACTGGGGTTTAACGGACCTGGCGTTTAAAAGAAGTTTTATACATAAAACTTGAATATCAGCTGGCCTATTAAATCAAACAGTGGAAGACCATCTTGTATCATTCTGGATTGTTGTTGTTGGCTCAAGAGAAACTTCCTGTTACTGGTGCTACAAAATATCCAGTAAATTCAACACATCTTTACTTTATCAATACCACAAAAATCCGCTCCTCAGATTCAGGTGCACTGACATTGCGTGCATTACAAGTGCTTTAATAAATAAAAAATAACTTTGTTCTGTAACTGAAAACTACAACTTTGTTAGCTTTATAATCTAAAAATATTTGTTCCTTCTTGAACTAATTTCCAAAAAGCTAATCAACGTTCGTGAAACGTACTGTTGGGAAAGCCGCCATTTCTCTGGGATAAGGCCTGTTCCACCCAGACGATATGACGTCAGAAGCTGTATGTGGCGCCATCTATAGTAACAACAAACAAACACATGCATCATAACAATGTCCAAAGTACCAAACAATAAAAATGAGACTTTCACTGAGCCAGAACGACGCACTTTACAACTCTCTAATTTCCAGTAAAAAGGATTTTCACGGGCATTCATGGTTGCTGGACCATCTCTTTTGAATCATGACTGTAATCACAAATTCAAAATTTCTAACTAAATTCCTACATAACAATAACACTCAAAACACTCCTCTTCTGCAGATCCTATTGTGGTTCCTCTTGTTACCCTTATCTATCATGCAGATCCAGTTCCAAACACCACCCACTGTAGCCGTCTGACTGCCTCCATGACTCGGATCTCGACCTGGAACTGAACGCTTCCTGCCTAGATATTTGGTTTTGACTGAACACCTGTGAATAAGCTGGTGCCCACGACTTAACTTTCGCTGGGCACTGTAGAAATCTCCAGCTTACAATTATGATTACCATCCCAGGCTGTAAGGGCAGTGCATGTAAATTCCCATATAACGATAACAGTAATAATATGGCTAACAGTTACCAGTGAAAATATTGCAATTATATTGTCTAAAATGAAAATATTTCATCATTAAGATAAATGATATCAACAAAGACCTTTAGAGGGTTGACTTTTCTATCCAGTTTCCCATCTGCAATCAAGTCGATCTCTTTACGTATCTCTAAAATCCAAAATAATTTCAATTACATAATTTGTTATTGAGCATGTACACAGCAACTCTTCCAGAAAACTCGCGAGAGGAGTTGCTCCTGCCAACAGAACATCACGGCCAAAGGACATAATCTTCAACTGATGGCAAACAGAGGCAGAGAAATGACATATTTATGCAAAACCGTATTCTAACATCACATTCCATTGGACTAGAGATCCACGAGGTGTCTGAGCAGCTGTGCTACACAAGACATCATGACCACCTAGTGCTTAAACTTGTAAACTTTATTATTATTATTATTATTATCAACATCATTATTAAGGCAATTGTGAATGAAGGACTTGCTCAAGGTCTCTACACAGTAACTGTCTCAGAGGAGGCTTGAACCCATACCCTCCATGATACAAGCTAAGTGCTCTAACCAATCGGCTACTGTGACCCACATACAAACCAAGCGCTCTAACCAATCGGCTACTGTGACCTACATACAAACCAAGCGCTCTAACCAATCGGCTACTGTGACCTACATACAAACCAAGCGCTCTAACCAATCGGCTACTGTGACCTACATACAAGCAAGCGCTCTAACCAATCGGCTACTGTGACCTACATACAAGCCGAGCGCTCTAACCAATCGGCTACCAAAATTCACGAAGATCTGCTGACACAGTGTGAGATACCTATGAGTGCATCGCAGAACCTGTCCAGTTCCGCCTTGTCCTCAGATTCAGTCGGTTCAATCATGAGACATCCAGGAACTGGGAAAGACATCGTCGGAGAATGATATCCTACAACAAAAATCCATCTCTGGTAAAAGGCCACTCCTATATTCCAAAGCGTTATATAGGGAGCCGATTCTGTGTTTCTGTAATTGTAAATTTGTGTAGCCTCGCTTCAACCTAATTAAAAGCACATGCCTAAATGACATTCACAAAAAGTAAAATGTGCATTTACCGTAGTCTTGCAGTCGTTTGGCAATGTCGATGACTTCGACTCCAGTCGACGCCTTGAAGTCACGACAGTCGATTATAAACTCATGTGCACAGAAACCTAAAATATTCACAACATCTCACATACTTATACATTATACTTATTATTATTACATTATACATTACACTTACTTTTACCTGGTGAGTATTTTCAACTCTGACCCCTGGTTTGACCACCCTGCATAACACTGACCACAAGTCTGTCTTGCATCTCATAGTCATAGTGGACTGACCTTCTGGACATTGATTTCATGATTTCTTAGTAATTTTTGTAATTTCTTATATTTTTTAATACTTACTTGATTACAAGCTTACAAAATTACTAAGAAATCATGAAATGATACTGTATCTCATCTTTCTTTCTGTATCTCATTACAAGTCACTGGAAATAATTAAATACATTTTAAATATCATTAAATTTATTTGCACTAGTACTGCATTCATCAGTGACTGAGCATAAAAACATTCACACTTAACATTAAAAACAGCTCAAACGTTCTCAAAAACTTTGTTCACACTCCAAAAATTCCTCCAAGTTGTGGAAAACAATTTATCAATCTTACTGCAGACCCTTCCCTCTTAGCCAAACTTACAGAAAGCCCTCAAGCTCATACAAAACAGCTCCTAAAACCACCTTCAAAATGAAACGATTACACATGAAAAAATTCGTCAAACAACTGCAGAACTTTCTAAGATCAGCAAAATCATTAAAACTACAAAAAATATTCCTCAAACTATTATACAAATTCTTCAAACTATTACAAAATTTCCTCAGACTATTACAAATATTCCTCAGACAATGACAAAAATTCCTCAAACCATTAAAAATTCCTCAAACTAATACAAAATTTCCTCAGACTATTCCTCCGACCACCTGCTGAGCTTCTGCCCAAATTTCACCCACCATTGGAATTCGTGTAGAGGATGTGATAATAGTCGCTCAGTCGCTTTGCCATGTAGTTTGCGTTGAGGATTGCCACCTCAGTTGCCCGCCTCAGTCCCTCAGAGCCCATCATCTTGATGTAGGACCAGGAGATTGGAAGAATCAGACCAGAACCGTATGGTCCTGCGCTAACGGTGCCGAAGGACGTCTCTACGGCACCACCGCATGGCACGAGAGGGTGCGAAGGAAGGAATGGTGCGAGGTGCTTCTTTCTATAATGAAGAATAATAAACACAGGTATGGTAAATTGTGATATGGTATGGTAAAGTATGGTAAGTTATGGTATGGTGAAGCATGGTAAGATATGGTATAAGTTATGGTAGGTACAGTAAAGGATGGTAAGATACGGTATGGTAATAAAAGGTAAAATATGGTGTGATGAGACATGGTATAGTATGGTAAAGGATTCCAAGATATGGCATGGTAATAAATGACATGGTATAGTAAAGTAAGTTATGGTAAGTTATAGCATGGTAAACTATGGTAAGACTTGGTATGGTACGGTATGGTATGTTAAGATAAAACAAAGAGCAATGGTACTTTACAGACGGAACCTTGCGTATTTCATCCTGACACCAGAGAAGTTAAAGGACACTTACACTCCTATTGGTCCCATTCCAGGTCCCCCTCCTCCGTGTGGAATACTGAAGGTCTTGTGTAGGTTCAGGTGGGAAACGTCTGAACCGTAGTCACCCGGACGACAAATGCCAACCTGCAATTAGAACCACCAGCATCAGCATTCCACACATTCAACGTATTACAAACCAAATCCACACGCTATGTAAACATTCCACACAGTTGCCATTGTTATTATTTATTATGAAAAGTTTTAACGTGCACAAAGTCACATAGATATGCGAATCGGAGTAACAGTTAGTGAGTCAGTCAAAAATTCCTCAGTTATTAAAGTTATTAAATTCCATGGTCCGTACAAGGGGACCTTATATGATGCGGCACCCATTCAAACAGGCAGCGGTGGTAAAGGATCTCACCTGATTAATTCACTGAAAAATGAACAGGGTTGAGGCCAGAGTTCGACCGTACGAACGGAACGTACGCTATTTTTTCTGCTGAAATGCGTACCGTACGCGTACGCTATTTTTTGGCTAAATTAATAAATAGCGAACGCTAATTTTTCTGCATTACGTGTTAGTCGAAATATTTTTTTAAATTATAGAATTAACAAAGAATAACAAAAATTAAAAATTAAAGAATGGAAAACGTTTTAAAACAATTCCGTGAACGACGAGAAAATGACGAGAAAAAAAATGTGACGTCACGAGAAGCAACTAATATTAAAGGCTGCTCATACGTACGTACCGTACGGCGTACGCTATTATTTTTAGTAAATTACGTACCGTACGCGTACGCTATCTTCTGCCCTAACGTACGGTCGAACTTTGGTTGAGGCCATAGGTCACTACAGAAGAACGTGTACATTCACATTTCACTACTTTAACATTCATCCACATCTCATTCAAATATAATTTTACATGAACAATAAGTGCTTTAAATAAATAAATAAACAAATAAATGTGATGAAGGTCTATTCGGTAGTGTGCCGGACCTGTAATCCAACGATTGCAGGTGAGAGTCCTATAAAAATAAATAATTATGAATACTGAAGTGCCTGTGTGTGTGTCTTTGTTTGTGTTTCTGTACTTTCTGCTGTGCTCTTAGTTGTTTTCCTCTGGCTATGTTTACCATTATGTGCTTAATAATTAGGCACTGGTCCTCTTACCTGGGCATTCATGTTGGCACCGTCCAGGTACACCTGTCCGCCATGGTGGTGCACAAGATCACAGATTTCCCTGTCACAAAATACAAAGAAACTTCTTTACAACAAATCTCTTTGTTGAACTTGGAAATTAGGTTCCAGTAAACTAAACACCGGTTAAAATTAACGACGCTTCAAGTAATTTTCTCTAAAAGATTCCAGTAAGCACATTCGGGTTTGGTTCTGGGTTTTGACTCCATCCGTAAAGTCAGACGTTACACGACCTTTGGGTCAAATGATAGAGGACAGCGAGCTTCTCACCGAATTTCTTCATCAAAGACTCCGTGTGTCGAAGGGTAGGTGATCATCAGAGTCGATAAAGTGTTCGAATGCTTCTCCGCCTAAAGCCAAAAAGTCAGAGATTTAAATCTCAGGCTAGCACGTGCATGGGGACCTTAAATGGCGTGGCGCCCATTCAAACGGGCAGCGGTGGTGAAGGATCTCACCCAATTAATTCATTAAAAAATGAGTAGGAACAAGGCCATACAGTCGCTACAGAGAAACATGTACACTTACGTTTCACAAATATTCGCCATTAAACCAGGAATATTAATACTAAAGGCGTGGCGCTCATTCAAACAGGCAGCGGCGGTGAAGGATCTCACCCGATTTATTAATTGTAATATGTGCAGGATTGAGGCCATACAGTTGCTTTAGAAAACCACATACACTTACATATAATATGCATCGTAATTATTATATTGTAACTGGATATTTTACCGCACCTTTAGAGAGCCTATTAAACATACCACACAATGCAAAACTGTGTTTTTAGTGTGCCTATCCTGATTCTTCCTCTTTCCCTTATTCCCCTTTCCAGTTCAATTCCAAATACCACCTTCCTGCCTGCCCGTCTCTTGGATCCTGACCTGGAACCGAACCCTTCCTGCCTATCGATTTTGTTTTGACTGAGCGCCTGTGAATAAGCTGGTTCCCACGACTTAGCTTTCATTGGGCGCTGTAGAAATCTCGAGCTTACAATTACAGTTACAACCTACACAGCAACTGTCTCAGCATGGGAGGCCCAAACAAGTTAAAAGCCAAGCACTCTAAAAAACCAGCTACCTTGCTCACCAGAATCATGAGGTGCCTGAGAAAACACAGCACAGTCGAGCGTTACCTTTCTCGAGAGATCGAGGAGATCAACAGCTCCTGTCTTTGTAACCTTGATCGATTCGATCTTCATGCCTGCCATCTGAGCACTGGCTGGGTTGGTGCCGTGAGCAGACTCTGGGATTAGGCACACCTGAATTGTAAAACTCTGGTTGTCAACTGTGCTCACATTTAACTTTTAACTAAGAACATTTTCCTAAAACCACAATGAACAACAAAATAATTTTTTTCTTCGAACCTAATCTCTTCAGATGACTTCTACAGCACCGTTATCATAATGCACGTCATCAAACAATGGTAACTTCAAGTAAAAATGAAATCAAAATCACAATCCAACTGAGGTCGAATTTCAACAGATCAGAGAAATGAGAAGTTTGGCTATGGTGTGTAAGCAATTTGAATGAGAACAAAGCCCTGCACTTAGCTTTTAAACAGCACTTCAGAATGTGTGGAACAGCCAATTACAGTAACGATTTACAGTTACAAGTTACTGATTAAATGCCTCTACAGAGACACTCCTGAGAAGTTTGGTTCCACAGTCGAAGAATCACTTAAGAAACAACTGTAATCACAAAATCCAACGACAGAAAAGACGACTGGGTGCGTTAAAATTTTTATAATAACAAAAATAGGATGAAAACTTAAATAAATAACTGAAAAACAAAACTTTTAGGTGCTTCTTACGTTTCTCTGCTCTTGACCGGTTGAATGGAGGTAAGCGCTGATCGCCCTGAGTCCCGCGTACTCCCCCTGTGCACCACTGACGAAAACCAGAAAAGAAAACCAGCCTAATTCGTGTAAATCGTAACAAAATGTAATCTAGTGTAAATCCTACGTAAACATAATCTGGCGTAAATCTTACACAATGTAATCTTATGGAACAGGCAATTATTTTATTAATTGTAGTAATGTTAATGACTTATAACCAGTACACTTATTTCTTACTTTCCCCTACCTTACTATAATTTACCCAACCTCTTCTCTGACAGGTATTAGGGTCGCTTTACCTCATATCCCTCACCTAAATACAATTTACCTTATTTTGTCTTTGAGAGGTATTGGGCATTATTGAGAGGCATTAGGTACTGTTTATAGGTATTAGGTATTACCTCTGACATGTATTTAAAAGGTACTATAATAAGGGTCTGGATAAACATACATCTACATACTATAGCTCACCTTTCATTACCTACCCAGACATTTAACCTACAAGTTCAGCAAGCCTTTAACCTAACCTTTTCTAACTTGTATACATAAGAACAAGATGTAATACGAACAAATCCTTACCTTACCATTACACTACCGGAGATTAAACAAAGCCTGTTACCTGTTTGGTTGGAATGAAATCTTGTCATATCCAGTCACTTCGCAGAGATCTTTTTCCAATTCTCTGAACAGTTCTGCGTAGCCGAGCGCCTGATCAGGCGGAACAAATGGATGAAGATTGGCAAATTCAGGGAATGAGCACGGCTGGAAATTTCAGAAATCGACAGCAAATTTATTTATTATGTTTATCATATTATTATAAATTTATTATTATAAATCTATTGTATTATAAATTTAGAAAGAAGCCGGACTATTATTTCTCATATTAGGCTGATTATACTAGCTAGGCTAATTAGGTCACAAAATGGCCCTGAACCAGCAAGACTCAAAGGGACAAACCTCCAAGGAAACGTCCTCAGATAGATCGACCTTAGAGAAATTACCCTCATAAGGACAAGCTCTCATGAGGACAAAACTTACAGAAAAGGCATCAGATGGACAAGCCTTAGAGATTACAACTGACACGATAGTAACTATATTTTTTACCTGAACTTACCGGATCATACTCTACCATCTACAATGTAACTACTTCGTCTCACATTGCCATACCAGTTCTTACTTCACTCAACACACCTTCTTTAAAACTAAAACAATTTAACACGGCCACAGGAAATAGTCCTCAACTGATGGTGAACAGAGGCATAGAAGCGATACAGGTCTGATGCAAAGTTATGCACCTCTGAGTCTTTTCCCGCAAAAAAGCCCTACAAAAAACTGCAGTTACGTTTACGATTACAGCGCAGAAGCCCATCGTCGTCATACCATCATCTCCGTGGCGCTGTTTAGCTTCATTGTACACGAACCGAGTGGAATCATCGAATGAACGAGTGAAACGTCTTTGTTCTCCAGTCGCTTTAAGTAACGCATCAGTTTTGTCTCCGATTGGTAACTGCACATTAAAGAAAAACGCTTCACACTTAAAGAAGTTATGTAAATTGTTCATCGTTGCATACAAGATTAAGCAAAAGAGCTAAATAAGTTGCTTTTTCAAAATGCTTACCCACCATAGGCTGCCTCTCTGTCTTGTGGACTGATCTTCTGGATTGCTGCTTGGATTTGGTGCGCCGTAGGTTGATGCCTTGTGCATTAGACGCTGGCGCATTCACCTTGTCACCTTGTGCTGTCAGCTCTTTGAGCTCTAGCGACCGTCATGATCAATCTTCTCCATTTCTTTCTTTCCAATGTCGCGTCCCTTAGTTGTGCCAAGTTCATTCCAGTTGCTTCGTGTATCTTGTCCATCCATTTTTTCCTTGGTCTCCCTTGTTACTAATTATTATTAATAATAATATTATTAATATTATTAATATTATAAATATCTAAAAATAGTTACATTAGATTACGTCAAATTAGATTACATTACATTAAATTTACAGTAGATTACATAACGTTCGATTTACATAAGATCAATTTACACTAGATTACATACATACAAACATCCACAGTTACAAATAAACATTCAGTGCATATAGAGAGCCTCTGATTAGTTTCCACTGAAGCGGCGCTATAGAAATTTTCGATTACAATAACATACATTAAGCAAACATTGTAATTCAAACGTAAGACATACTTGTGAAAGACCGGGTGACTTAGGTATTCGCTCTTTCTCTTGAAGATGCTCTCACTTATGCTTCCCTCAAGAACTTGTCCCATTCGACTTGAAATCTCCACCTAAGAAATAGATTATTTTTTCTTATTATTTTTATATAATTAAATTATTAATTAGTTTCACCCTAGTGTTAAGCACAAAAGGAAAAGGCAAAATCAACCCTGAGAGAAGAAAATGTATCTGGAATAACTAGAATCTGTTACATATGTTTTACTATTGAAGGATCTCACCAAATAATTTCGTTGAAAAATGAGCAGGGATAAGGCTATATGGTCGCTATAGAAAAACCTGTACATATTACGACCTAATTACATATTAGAATGTAGTTAAGAATTACAATCTGGATACATATTACATTCTAATTATATATTAGAATGTAGTTAAGAATAACAATCTGTTACATATTATGTCCTAATTACATTTTACTGTTATGACTACAGTATTAATAGTAGAAAGATCATCAAAACACAGTAGAAACACCAGTGGTGCCACAAGCATTTCCTTTTATTTAGAAATTAGATGAGGCGTTTTGTAATATGTTCAGATGTTTATTGGAATACTAAACCACAGTATCTGTGCTTCCAAAAATTGCGAGAAGGTCATTGATGTCGGAATCTTTCACAGTTTCGTCAAGTGATACACCAACCTATAATAAAAATAATAAAAACAAATTTAGCATATTTCAAAATTTCAATAAACCAATTCTTACTTTTAATTACTAAAACTTGGATCTTGCTGTCGACAATTATTCAAAAATATAATCCAGTTTCGTTGAGTGATAGTCTAACAGTAAACATTCAGGAGGTCAGGGTTCAAATTCCACCACGGCAAAAATGTTTCGAGACTAACGCTCCACTTGCGACCATAGAGAAATTGGAAATGAAAGAAGTACACCGACCCTAGAGTGGATTTGCTAAACACTTTGTACCCATGACTTCAAAATAATTCTCTGCCCAGAAGAAAATGTCTCCACGACAAAATAAAATAAACAGCGAACAACAGTCACAAAAATCAGCTAACATTTCCGTCATCGAAGTAGCGCAGGTTGATTTTCTTTTCCACGGCTTTTTCCCTCACAGCTCCAGCGCCCTCTTTTGGTGAAATGCACAGCGTATCAAAAAAAGCTTTGTTGTTCACCGTGTTACCAGAATTCCGCACACCTGAAACAGAAAAAACAGCCAATAACAGCCCAAAACTGTGGCACAAAATGCTATATATATGTGGACCCCACACTTTAAGAACATCTCGGCACCTCTCAGAAGCCCTCAAAATGAGATATATAAATGATCAGACATAAACATACATACATACTTACATACACCTCTGAGGTCTCAAAATGAGCCATATAAATGATCAAACACACACATACATACGTACACACATACTTTAATGGTGCAGAGTAGCTCAATGAGTAGAGAACTCGCTTGTAAAGCGGAGAGTATGGGTTCAAATTACAAAGATTAAACAAGTTTTTTAAATGTAAACAAAATGCACATTTTATACCTTATTTTTAACATGACACTTTACATGTAAAACTTTTAACTTTCAACTGAATTGACCAACTAAACCAAAATCCATTCTGACAAATGAGATCAGGTCAGGTCAGCCAAAATGAGGTCAGCTCAGGTAAGAAAAATGAGGTCAGGTCAGGTAAGCAAAATGAGGTCAGGTCAAGTGAACCAAATGGTAAGCACTATAGTCAGACAGATGCCACTGACCTTCTGCCAGTATCAGTGCACCATTATGGACCTTGTTCCCGATTTCGCGAAGGCCATTTGGACCGTGATAGACGGCATACATGGCCGACATGTTGGCCAGCAATGCCTGAAAGAAAACAAAAGACAAAGCAAAAAGATTTACAATTTTCAATCCAAGGATATTTTTTGTTTTGCTGGTTCAAACTCCCATAAACATCCGATAATTAATCTTACAATTAACAATAATGAATTTCCACTTAGCCTCGAGCAAAATTCTCTTGTCTTAAAGTAAGGTCGACTTCAATGACCCTGGTAACCACAAGATGTAATTAATACACTAGAAACTATCATTAGTTAATTTCAAAAAGCCATTTATTACCGTAATAAGGTCATAAACTATCAAATTTATCACCCACCTCAAGTAACAACATCCTTCAGAGTCCTTAAGATCGATGCTTATGTGATGGCAGACCTAATGTATGTTTGTATCAAAGCATTCACAACTGGTCTAAACCGAATTGAAGACTTCATCCTTGATCAACCGGATTCAATTTAGGTTGATAATCGTAATCGTAAGCTCGAGATTTCTACAGCACCCAATGAAAGCTAAGTCACAGGAACCAGCTTATTCACAGGCGTTCAGTCAAAACAAAATCGATAAGCAGGAAGAGTTCGGTTCCAGGTCAAGACCCAAGAGTCAGGCAGGCAGACAGTCAGACGGCTATGGTGGTTGGTGCTTGAGATTGAATTAGAAAGTGGGATAAGGGGAACAGGAAGAATCAGGATAGGATCTGTGGAAGAATAGCGCTCAGCACAGCTGAAGAATTCAGCTTCCAGTTAGAGTTGATCACTGAGTACAGTTTATGATCGATTAGAGTCAATGATTAATTAGAGCTGACAAATAGAGTCAATTAACGATTGGTTACTTGTGCTGTGCAGATGTTGCTCGTTGCTTTCTCTCTCCGTATGTGTTGTTCACGCGTCTGCAACGCCAAGCGGTAGCATTCTCTTCCGGCAGCATCCCTGGAAAAGGAGAATTCAACAACGATAGAGGCAGAGACCAACTGCATGTATCAAAAATATTTCCTTGTGTACTGAATAAAACAAGAAAGAAAATTATTTAATGAATGAGAAACCTCCACTCCTTCTGTCGTTCACCCACCATCATCTGTCTAAAGTCCTCCAGCTATCACTCCTCAGGCTTTAGATTAAAACTGAAGTCTCGTCTTATCAAGAAATCTTGTGCTGATCCATCCAATCTGCTGCATTCCAACTTCTGTCAACCTAAACACAACCCATCTTAACAGCTCCTCTGCCCCCTCTCTCTGTCTGTCTGACTCTCTCTCTCTCTGCCTCCTTCTCTCTCTCTCTCTCTCTCTCTCTCTCTATCTCTGTCTGTCTGTCTTAGTGCCTAAGAAATTTTTGCATTTACAATTACGATTAATTTACATTTTGTTCACAAGCAAATAAATTCCAGCTTCTCTTACCTTGAGATTCCAATAACACGGCCTGGCATCAGTCTCTTCAGCGCATCTCTGACGGCAAAGAACCCAGCGTGTGGACCACCATAGCCAAGAGGAAGACCAAAGCGTTGCGTCGACCCAATGGCCACATCGACTCCGCAGTCACCAGGTGGCGTCAGTATGGTCAGCGACAGAAGATCAGTGGCAGCGACCACCAACGACTGCACAGACATCAGTTTTTAAGTAAGAATAGCGGACTCACGTTTAATGATGTCTGCAACAACTACACCAGATTCCTTGTCACAAAAAAGCTTAATCCGGTTGCTAAAATAACACAAATCTAATCTAATCTAATCTAATGACTTCACTTTCCTGCAGAACATTAACGTCTGGTCGACTTTAGCATCACGTTGATTAAATAATCAGATCAAGCCACTTACCCCGCTGGCATGAGCCTTGTCCACAACTGTCTGCAAATCATACACAGTCCCGGTGGAGTCCGGATACTGGACAAGAATTCCCGAGACGCTTCTGTCGGTGAAGTCCACTTCATCCCGATCAACCACAACGGTTGATATTCCAAGTGCACTGATCAATAAAATCAAAAAATATCAAACTTTAATTATTTTAAATGCAACATTCCAAGTAGCCTTTTAAATGTAAAATGCACATCAAAGCACATATGTAAGTAAGTAACTGCCATTAGCATGAGATAAATGCCACACTTTACATACAAAAATGTAATTGTAAAGAATCACAATGTTTAAAATGATCAAATAATTCTGATTTATCACATAATTTAAGACAACTGCCATTTTAATCAGGAAAATTTCATAAAACAGTCACGAAAGATTGAAAATTTCAAGACGTTCTATTTTTAAAAAACCCAGCTGTGTTAGCACTTGAATCACTTTTTAAATAAACAAAATCATCCTTACTCTGCCCTGGTCTGTACTACAGCAATGTTTTGTGGATGGCAACGACTGTCGATTAAAAAGGTCCTTCTTTTGTTGTGTCTGAAACAGAAGAATTCCAAGAGTACAGCAAAAAACTTGAGCATTAACCCTCAACTCCCCCTCTTTCGATTCAATTTCAAACACCATCCACTGTAGCTATCTGACTGCCTGCCTGCCTCATTCTTGGATCTTGACCTGGAAACAAACACTTCTTGCCTATCGAATTTGTTTTGACTGAGCGCCTGTGAATAAATCGTTCCCGTGACTTAGCTTTCGTTGACGTCTTAGAAATCTTGAGCTTACAAGTACAATTACACAAGTAAAGCTCCCATACACCCAGTGGAACATCGGGGAGGCAGAAGAAACCATTTGGAGGCACTACTGGTGTAAAAGCCCCGAGGCTCTTACGCTAAAAGCCTCAGGGTCTCAACCTGCATTTACGAGCAGCAGTGGTGAAGGATCTCACCTGATTAATTCGCTGAAAAATGAGAAGGGTTGAGGCTATATGGTCACTATATAAAAACGTTTACATTTACATTCACCTCGTAATTGTGTAGTCCTACCTGTGGCAGAGTGCCATTGCTTCTGCAGCAGCAGTGGCCTCGTCCAAGAGGGATGCGTTCGCCACATCGAGCGCAGTCATGTCACAGACCATCGTCTGAAAGTTGAGAAGGCTCTCCAGTCTTCCCTGGGCCACTTCTGCCTGGTATGGAGTGTACTGGGTGTACCTGGAAACAATCCAGCAGAGTATACTTGGAAAATTTCCATACACAGAGACAATAGCTAAACCCTGGCACCATATTAACAACGGCAGATACAGGGGCACACCTGCCATGGCCTCTCCAATCTGAGTTTAAATGTACACGGTTTTCTACAGCGACCATATGGCCTCGACCCTGCTCATTTTTTCAATGAATCAATCGGGTGAGTTCCTTCACCACCGCTGCCCCTTTGAATGAGTGCCACACCATTTAAAGACCAGTGTACAGACCAAGCTAGCCCGAGATTCAAATCTCCTAAACAAGCCATGACCAGGAAGCAAACTGGCATACTCATGCTCAGAGGAGCCTTGATGTATGATTTGACCAATGAGCCAACCAGGCCAGTTGAGGGGGTGTAGGCCGAGATGTACCCCACACAGATCAATTTCAGATTTTACGAGTGACTGAGGAAATCGCAGAACTAACCATCCAGGATTCTCGAGAATGTTGCGTTGAATGGCAGTGGGCACGTGACACCCGTAGAAGCCCATTCCCAGGAATGACCGCCACACCTCATTGTGACTGGCGATCTCTCGAATTCTGCTCAGCAACTCGGCTTCTCCTGGATCGACAGAAGTTCAAGAGTAAAGGTGAATTGTAAGGTCAACAACGAAAACTGAACAATGAAAACTCCAAAGTATGTTATCACTCAAACTATACACATCAATAACGATTCATCTCCTACTGACAACTGATCACTTACCAACAATTCATCTCCTACTGACAGTTCGTCACCCACCGACAATTCACTGTCTATCAACATTTCTGACACTCAATGACAGTTCCACTCCTACCCATGGAAATTAATCAACTACTGACAGTACAGCATAGCACAGTGACCGGCGGTCAGAATGCTCGGCTTGTAATGCGGAGAGTTCCGGTTTGAGTCTTTTCCCCGAGGCGGTTACTGTGTAGGGACCTTGAGCAAGTCCTTCGCTCACAATTGCTCGGCACCAATTGATCCCTGGTCATTACTTACTGGCGCTTAATAAATGCAGAAATAATAATAATGGTAGTCTAAACCATTGATAATTCACTCTTGCCACCACTGGCGAGTCCAGCTGTAAATGCCAATTCTTATCCTGGCTGGCAATTTCTGCCATCAGAACATTTCCATTACATTACTGTTCTAAATCACTACATCACTTACATTAAAAGCATCACACTTTCGGATAAAAGTGGAAAACCAAACCACCTAGAGGTTCATCAAATTCAAGCTCCTTCGTCAAGCGGATGTCCCTTGGAACGGACTTATCAATCAGTTCATCGATGCTCTGTAAGTAAAGAAAAGAACCAAACAGATGTAACCTCTTTCGTTCAATTTTTCACAAAGTTTACTAAATCAAAGTGTAACAGATAAGTGCAAGTTGTTCCACAACAAACAGCTGAAGAGACATTTTTAACCTCTCTAAAGCCTCATTTACTTAGATTGGTCAGATAGCCATGTTCAGCAAATTGGGAGGTTCTGAAAAGAAAAAGCTGTCTCCTAAACTAACACAGAGGGGCAGCCATGGGTATGAACTGCAAGCGACTTCATTTTTCTTAGCCTCTGCTTTTGAAGGCAGGTGGCCAGCCCTCTCCCTCGCTGCCTGATCTTCCACTGACAACGTGAACTGTCCTCCTCTTTCCCTCTCTCCTGGACAGTCTCACTCTACATTCCTATCTTGCACTCGATCCTGGAGCATCCAACAACCACTGTTGCCATATCAATCGCTTTCCACCTTAGCAACAGCCTATCTCCTTTTGCATGACCCTCAGAATCAGACCTGGCACAGCAACTGATTCAACAGCCTGGCTCTAACAGACTTTACTTGATATAGCGCCAGTGGGCAAGCTGGCCTCCCTGACGCAGCATTTGTATGGTACTGAGAAATTTCCGAGTTTTACATCACAGCTATGGGACACGGTGGCGTAGTGGTCTGGTTGTTGCCTCGGAACTGGAATCTGCCTCAAGCCACATCAAAGTAACCCTGGACAAGTTGCTCACCCACAGTTGCCTGTGAGGAAGGCAACGGGAAACCACCTCAATCATCTCATCCCCGAGTGGCACAAAGCCAATGGACCTGTCATCATCACATTACAACTGTTAATTTCACAAGGTCGCTTGCACACACGTGCGCCAAGAGGGGTTTGAACCTTACCTCTGCATAACAAGTCATTTACATAATCAATGAGCCATTTTGTCATACATTTCCTTAAAATCTTAGGTGAATGCTATCAAAACGTCCTTTAAGTCAGCAAACAAACCATAAAACTATTCAAATGATACTTCAGTTTTATTTCGAATAATAACAACACGTGGCAAACATGTTGAAGCTAATTGCAGTCAAGAACTTTACTGGACTGTTGAGGCGATCTACGTAGAATTGGTTCTCTTAGGGAGGGCAAAAAGTTCCCTATTCTGTATGTCCAGGCACAGTTAGCCTTGAAGATCTAAACAAGAGCAATTGACAAACCAGTATTCACTGTCCTATGAAGCTTGTTTTAATAGTTACGTTTCATGGGTTAAATCGAGGTCAATAATTTGGCTCCACAAGTTGTAACTGTAATTGTAATCTGACATTTATAATTGTAATCTGACATTTATAAAGCGCCACTTCAAGAATAGACTCATCAGAGGTGCTTTGACAGTTACTTTTCAGACGTTTGACTAGATTGTAATCGTAATCGTAAGCTTGAGATTTCTACAGCACACAGTGAAAGCTAAGTTTCAGGTACCAACTTATTCACAGGCGCTTAGTCAAAACAAAATCGAAGGCCAGAAAAGGTTTGATTCCAGGTCAAGATCCTACAGTCAGGCAGGCAGGCATGCAGTCAGACGGCTATGGTGAATGGTGTTTGGAATTGGAGTGGAAAGTGAGATAAGGAGAAGAGAAAAAATCAGGATAGGATCTGTGGAAGAGGAGGGTTTCATATCAGGCCTAGGTTGACTGCAGCATCCAAAAGTCAATCCATTCTCTGACCCAAGTAGCTTGAGTCTATAAGATTGGGCTTAGGCCTAGGTTGAATAGAGCAGGCCTATATCAATAAAATCAGACCTAAGTCCATTAGACTAACAGTTTTTCCCTTAGACTAAATCAATTAGACTTAATTCAGACTGGGTCTTACTTGATTAGACTGGGCCTAATCGATTAGACTAGGCTTACATTGATTAGATTGGGCCTAATCAATTAGATTAGGATCACATTGATTATAGTAGGCCTAATCAGTTAGATTAGGTTGATTACAAGAAGAACAGTCCCTTAAACTATCCTAACAGACTGCCATGGATGTTAAGTGTTAGCAACTTCATTTTCTTAGCCTCGCATATGAGGTCGGGTGGACAGTCTTCTCCCTCGCCGACTGATCTTCCCACCGACAGTGTACGGTCAGCGTACTCATTACAGCCGAGTCGATAGGGGGCGCGAGGCAGAAATCTCAAACAAATTTCTGTCCTGTCGGGCACTGAACCTCTGACCTTTCGGGTGACAGTTCAGCACGCAAAACACTAGACCATCGCGCACCCCCTAAAGTTGATTAGACCGGGCCTAAATCGATTGGACTATAACAACTAGGTCATCTTCCATTTACACCAATTTGGTAAACAAATCAGCTGATGGCAGGAGAGACAAAAAAGTTCAAAGGCCGACAGTTTAGGTCTTCGGTTTCAGAAGTCACTCGTCGTATTAATTCTCTTCCTGTTAAGGAACATGAGACACTGGACATACACCGACACTGAGAGCGATTATTAGAGACACATTGCGAGGGAGACACACGGACAGAAAGCAAGCAGAACGACAGCGACTATGTAGTCACATCTGACTCATATGATAGGCTTAAACCGCAAATTCTTCCGAAGGCATACATATGAACTTTGAGCCGGTAAACAAACACCTGTTCAGCTTGGCAGATGACAAGCCATCGCCCATCCCTCAGGTCCTGTAACATAAATTTAATGAACTGGCCTACTATGGGGCCCTGGAAAATAATGTCATCCGAGCTGTCATAAACACAGAACCACGGTCCAGATGTCAAACGAAAACTGCTTGACCTACTCACAGCAAGGCATCGCCAAAGATCTGTAATCCAATCTAATCCATTCTAATCCAATATAATCTAATGACTTCCGTATGTAACGATGTTGTTACGTTATGTAATGTAATCCCGAATTTTCTCATCACCACAGAAACGTTGCATTAGAGAGATCTGCTTATACACCGGTAATGTAGCGCCATTTTATTCGTAAGACCTCAATCAACGGTTACCTTAAGTGAAACCATAGTCAAAATGCGCGTTCATCTTAAGCAAAAGTAAACGTAAATGTTGTAAATGTATGTTTTTCTATAGCGACCGTATGGCCTCGACCTTGATCATTTTTTAATGAATTTATCGGGTGAGATCCTTCACCACCGCTGCCCGTTTGAATGGGTGCCACGCCCATTTAGGGTCCCCGTGCACGGACCGTGCTAACCCGAGATTCAAATTTCTGAATTATAGTATGGAAGTATATGGCATACAGTTTCACCGTTTTATGAAGTAGATTAGGAAGCAAAAAAGTGAATACGAAAGATATATCATATCTGATTAATAAAACCTAATTTTAAATTTGGTGATAACTTGCTTCTTCCGCGGCGGAGGGCAACGGAGGAACCCGTCCCAGCAAAACCGAAGGTACAAGGGTACACAACTTTGCTCACTCTGCTCGCTCTTGTTCCACATCGTTACGAATTATACTCCGAGTCAAGCCCGGAGTCAAGTTCGGAGAGGTAGGCCTTTTTGGAAGGCACAATTAGTACTGTTTTAGTCAAAGATTTCAAGAAGCCTTTGGGCTCAGTTGTGTATCAACAAACTATTAGGCCTACTTGTCGCCTTATCCACAGTCGCCCATCGAGTAAGCTCTGCTGTCCCTTGGCCTTAAACCGTACCAATCTACAGTTTCCTAATAATTTTTCTGAAAGTTCAGCGACTGATCGGATTACTTCTATCGCCAGGACCAATGTCCAGTCTTATAATTCGATCTAGGGGCTTGTACAGTAGGAGCCGTCGTAAAGTAAGTCGGTTACATCTGAAACACCGTCCGTCCGTCCGTGGGTCCGTCCGTATCCACGCCATAGGAGGTCATCGTGTGCGTATCCCCAAGTTCACGGGGTTTTAAATAACTACCCCTCTGGTAGAACGTGAGGTCACACACTTTCAAGCGCTATGGACGTAATGACCCTATTTATCCCAAGCCACATTCCGTTCCACCCCTCAATACGGCATCCTGAAATTAGCCCAAAGGTCAAATTAAATTAAATTCCTTTTGAACGCCCCATACGCAGGATTAAACAGAGTCCAGCCTCTGTTGATTCCCGTCTAAAGGTTACTTAGCGCGCCGTAGATGGCCTTTAGCAGATACTGGACTAAAAGTGGGCCCCACCTGTGCGCAGCTGTATCCAACGAATGGTCTCCATGACGCGGCTTATGTTGCGCCGATCAGTTTCCAAGATTTACATTACATTCGCGTTTGTACTGCCCAAAGAATGTCAAGAAATGCAGCTCTTACGATTAGGATCATTCGTCTAATTAGATTATTTAGATCTTATTTATTATTTCGATCAATTAGATCTGATCTTACTTACTTTCAGCTGCAGACAGGCCAGCATCTCTTCCGTTTCCTTCTCGTTCGGTCCAATGTGGCGCTTCGCAAAACCATCCAGCTGTGGTAAAACACTGCTCACTGGCGAAATCGTAGCTTTAAAACGACGAAGCTCCAGGCCTAAACCCCGCTCCTTGGCCACGCCATTTGGACAAGTCGCCTTTCCAAGGACCCTGGCGGAGGAGACAACCCTAAAGCATCGACCGAGACCGTACATCTCGATGATTACAATGGCGCAATATCAACACAAAACCTTTCCTAACACGCAGCTTACGTCTGTACAGACACGTGCTTGAGCGCCGCAGTAACCTAATCCAAAGACGCCGAGAGACGAATTGTGTGACGTCGGCGTCACTGTATTACACCAAGAGTCCACACCGGTGACGTCACGAAACTAGCGGTAGGTGACAGCAGCAGCACGTTTTGAATTCGACATTTAGATTTATTTGGTTATCAGTGTCCAACTCAAGCTGCCAGCAATATTTTGATTTCGTCATCGGTTTATTTACTAGCTCGCTTTAAGTATTATTTTGCGTATCTTTAACATCGGACCTGGCATCACCAAAAGGAAAAAAACAACCAAAACAGCAATCGTTCAGTGTAGTATTTCAACGAAGAGAGAGGACGCTGCAGACTTGCCAATGTCATGAAAAGTCTACTCATTGGAAAATGAGATCGGCCTGTAATACGGATATTGGCTCAATTTATATTAAAAGTTACATTTAAACAAAGAAAAGGTAAAATCGCATGCTTAATAAATAAGTGCGAATACAAGCGCTACATAATTCAGCACCTTCCAGCATCATTGGACCTCAAATGCATGTACCATTATACATGCACGGTACTATTTCCGGTGTTTTGGTTGCGTTAGCGTGTTTAATAAGATTTGTTTAATACTATAGTATCTAAAACTCAAAACATTAAAAATGGCGTCAGTTAAGCCTAACATATCGGAAATAAAGAATAAGCAGCTGCGATCTGAGATGTTTAAAAAGATGAAACGAGAAAAAACGAAGGTATTTTGAGTATCATACTGGAGCACCTCGCCGACGGTGTGAGTTGATAGATGTGCAATGTGTCTCCACAGTTCCCGATCTTGTACTGTTCTTATCAAGGCGTGCAAGTCTTGCTTATAAGGGATTGGTGTAAGCAAGACTTGCACGCCTTGATAAGAACAGCACAAGATCGGGAACTGTGGAGACAAGTGACAATGCATGCAGTGGACATCTACGGGCTATAGGCCCATGGATCATGATGATGACTGGAGCACCTCGCCGACGGCGTGAGTTGATAGATGTGCAGTTTCCTCACCTAACCTTGACTTATTCTTATTAGTAATGAGTTTGCTGCCGTGGCTTGTAACTTTGATGTTAAGACGATATTTTCTGCTTCTAGGCCAAAAAAGAAGAGAAGAAGAGAAAACAGAAAGAACGAGAGGAACTTGGGGAAGATGTAAGTTGAAAAACTCGACTAACTGAAGTTCTTCGTTCTAGCGTGAATTCTGATCTGATGCGGGCAGAAATGTGGATCCCCAAATTTTAATTTTAAAATACGACATCATAAAGCAACCTCATGAGGTAAACATGTGCTGCAGACTTCATGCACGTCATAGTTCCTGATCCTTGATGTGGTTCAGTCCAGGAACTCTCAACATTATGTCAACTATCAACTTTGGAGGGTGGTTATTCGTTGGTTGAGCTCAGTGTATGTGCAGGAGCCCACCAGTGGTGACTTCCTTGGAACATTGTTTGCTTAGTAATGAACATTTTGTTCTTAATGAGCTTCAACTAATTAGAGGGCACCTCTAATTAGTTTCTTTTAAAGCAGCAGTAAACAAATTTACGACTACAATTTAAATTACCATCTTTTACGATTACAACTTACACTACCAAATGTTACATTGCTGTTTGCTACTTAACAGTACATTGCCTTAGCATGCATTTGTACAGCGTTGTTAATACAATGTTGTACATTTTCTGACTGCTTTTTGTGTTCTGTTCAGGCCGTTCCAAAGCAGCAGCCACACACAATCGAAAGCTTGCGGGTGTTTGATGAAACGTTCGTTTCAGCCGAAGATGAAGAGGTAAAATGCATTTGTTTAGATCAGTCAGATAGTCATTCATACAGGACTTTTGTGGGGCACTTAAAATGTGTTATTTTAAGCATCTTCATACATACATGCATGCATACATACATGCATACATACACTCGCACCTGCAGACATACAGAAGTTACATAATACATGCATATATATAATATTTATACATACATAATACATGCATACTTACATAAATAAGCATGTACATATATATATATATGTATGTATGTATGTATGTATATATATATATATATATATATATATATATATATATATACACACACAAACATGCATTTACACACAAATGTGCATATATACTTGCACATATATGTTCATACACACATACACAGAGCAAACCAGATTTGCTTTTTCTTCTGACTGCAAAAATCTAATCTGATATTGATTCTTCTATAGCGTCGTTGTCATATTGTACGAGGCATCAATTGATTGCTTTTTTCTTTTACTTTGCTTCTAATTAAATAGCAGTTCATTTAATAACAGTTTGGAGGCTGATTGAACGATAGCTTCTTCAGTTGCTAAACATTTTAATTCGCTGTTTTTCTCAGGTGATGCAAGATGAAGCGACGGATGAAATGGCAGAACATCTCGCTTCGGATAACGTATCTGAAGTCCTCATCACAACCTCTGACAAACCAACAGCTGTAAGTTCCTTGGACGTTTCATAGTTTACTGTTTCGTAGGGGTTGGTGACTGATTGGATAGAGTGCTCGGCTTTTATGTAGGTCACAGTAGCTGATTGGTTAGAGTGCTCGGCTTTTATTTAGGTCACAGTAGCTGATTGGTTAGAGTGCTCAGCTTTTATGTAGGTCACAGTAGCTGATTGGTTAGAGTGCTCGGCTTTTATGTAGGTCACAGTAGCTGATTGGTTAGAGTGCTCGGCTTTTATGTAGGTCACAGTAGCTGATTGGTTAGAGTGCTCAGCTTGTAACACAGAGAGTGGGTTCAAGCCTTCTTATCTGATGCAGTTACTGTTTAGGGACCTTGAGCAAGTCCTTCACTCATAATTGCTCAACGTCATCGATTGACGCTCGGTGATTAGATATTGGTGCTTAATAAATGCAGAAATAATAATAGTATTACTCTAAGCTGCTTCAGTAGACAGAGAATTATGTTGAGTATTGTACTACATAGTCTACTTCTAACCGGAAACTCGTTTTGGAACCATGTCATGAATCGCCTTATGCTAAGGCCATGTTATAAAGATTTTTTAATCGCTAAGCTAATTTGGAATCCATATCTGAATCCGCATTTTGTCAGAATTTACGTTAAAATGAAACGTTTTATGATCTGCATCTGATGTTTGGTGCTTTTTGGTGTTTACAGTTTTTGGTTTACCCCAAGTGACACTTTAGAAAATTTTCTGTTTTCAGTGTGAAATGTTCTTTTATTTGTTTCTGTCAGAGAACAATTAAGTTCTGCAAGGAATTGAAGAAGAGCATCCCGAACTCAATTGTCCTCTGTCGTCGTGGCCTCAACATAAAGGACATCGTGGAGCAGGCCAAAGCCAGAGAATTCAAGAACCTCGTTGTCGTGCATGAAGACAGGAAAAAGCCAAGTAATGTTTTTTTTTGTATTTATGTATTCATGTGTGTAAACGTGAAATGTAAATATACACGTTTTTCTATGGCGACCATATGGCCTCAACCCTGCTTACTTTATTATGAATTAATCACTGCCCTTTTGAATGGGCGCCTTTGAATGGCCTTTTTACCTTTAAATTTTTTAATTTTAGCCTTTCATAATCGTAATCGTTATCAAAAACTTATAAAGCGCCACTTCAAGATAAAACACATCAGAGACGCTCCCTTTATGTATGTAGGCTTGTAAGCAAGTGTATGTCACCTTTACCTTTTTTCAATCTTTACCTTTTTACCGTTAACTTTTTTACCTTTACGTTTTTACTTTTGGCCTATTTGTACATGCCTTGGATGTATAAGCTGTGATATGAACTGAGCCATTGATCTCTTAATTAACTTGACTCATAATTAAGCAGTTAATGCATCTACTCGAATGTTTATTCTCTTTGCTAATAGAGATTTATAATCGGTTTTCTTTCCAACTGCAGATGGTCTTGTTCTTTGTCATCTGCCCGATGGACCAACGGCGCATTTCAAACTTTCCAACGTTGTATTCGCCAAAGAGATAAAGGTATTATTTTTTATTTAGCAGTACATTACCACAAAAAACAGCGAGTTAATTCTGTATTCTGCTCGCGAAACATTTAAACTCTGACTAGGAGAACGTGGCTCAACTTATTCCTCAGTACTGATCAAATCTAGTGACTACAGAGAGCAATGTTATTTACCTGTCTCGTCTTGTATTCTGGCTGAGATTTATCTACCTGTTTATCTATTGATGTTGATTTATCAGTCAGTTTATTTATCTGTTTATTTATCTGAGATTTAAATATTCATCAGTAAGAAAAGAACATCAATAGTATTATCTTTTCAACTGTACAAAATACTGCTAATCCATGCATTTAGCATTATCGTTATTTTTTGCCAGAATATTCATGTTTTATTATTATCGTTATTTTATGCCAGAATATTTATGTTTTATTATTATCGTTATTTTATGCCAGAATATTTATGTTTTATTATTACTCTGTTGACAAATCTCGGACTTTAATTGGTTGGAAAATACTTTCTGACATTTGTTCTTTCTTAGCGAAGTGGAGATCTGACGAATCACGTCCCAGAGGTGATATTGAAGCATTTCACGACCAGACTTGGTCATTCTGTTAGCCGTATGCTTGCCACGCTCTATCCGAAACATCCCGAATTTGTTGGAAGGCGAGTTGTGACGTTCCATAACCAGCGTGATTATATCTTCTTCCGTCAGCACAGGTAAATCCACGTGACTGGTATATTCTGGTGACTGGTATATCAATCAAACCTTAATGAACTGAGACTTATAATTAATAAGTTCTCAATGGATTCTTGCAGTAAGACACACCCGAGCCAAGTACCCCAATCCGAACGAAACGGTGAACAGAACACATCTGTTTAAATGCCTCTGTACAAATTTCCTCAGAAGCCTGGTCTTACGATTGAAGGATCAGTTGGCTGAGCCATGGACTTGACCAAAGTAATCCAACATTAGGACACCTTTTCTAACATACTTGGTACTCATTTATGGACCACTCAAGGATGGAAATTGTTGAGAGGTAGTGTGCCCCAACAGCTTCTCACCCTTCTCTCTCTGGTCTTTTGCTAACCAGACCTGGTTGTTGACGTAGCATCTTTGGACAACCCCACTGACTTGACGCAGCACTCGTGAATAAGCTGGTGACCTGCATGTAGCTTTTAAGTGGTGCTTTAGAAATTTCGAGATTACGATTACGAGTGTGGTTGTTACAGGTATCAGTTCAGAAATGCTCAGAAGGCCTCACTGCAGGAGTTAGGTCCTCGCTTCACTCTCAAGCTTCGATCGCTTCAGAAGGGCACCTTTGACTCAAAGTATGGCGAATTCGAATACCTGATGAAGGTAAAGCGCACTGGCTATCCTATTTGCTAATAATTGTTGCTTACTCTAGTATATATGGCTAATGATTACTTTAGGTGACTAATTGATGGCTTCAGGTGTTTAGTAGCTTACTTTAAGTGGCTAATAGCTTATTTCAGAGTGCTAATTGATCACTTTTGGTGACTAGTAGCTGATTTTGGATGGATAATAGCTTAATTTAAGTGGCTAATAGCTTATTTCAGAGTGCTAATTGATCACTTTTGGTGACTAGTAGCTGATTTTTGATGGATAATAGCTTAATTTAAGTGGCTAAGTGATCACTTTAGGTGGCTGTTAGTGTACTTTAGATGGCTAATTACTTCCTTTAGGTGCTTGTGTATCATGAACAACATATGGGCTAAAATGCGGATAGGGTGAAATTAGCTTGTAATGCAGGCACAAATAAATACAGCCACAGATAAAAACTTTTTTACTATAAGCTGCTGAATTCTGAGAATACACTACCTTAAGACTCATAATTGTAATTGTGAACTCGAGATTTTGACAGCACGTAACGAAAGCCAAGTCGTGGGAACCAGCTTATTCACAAACCCTCGGTCAAAACGAAATTGATAGGCCAGAAGACTTGCATACCCACCTCACTTCATCTAAGCCGGACGATCTGCTTTTTTGGGTTTCTCCAGTGGATTTTACTACGGTTTTACTTTACTGATGCCTTGCGCAGTATATATCGTTGCTACAGAAGTCATTAGATTAAATTAGTTAACAAATTCTTTAATGAATAAAGTGTAATATGTGTTTTATTTCTCTGTTTCAAAGCGAGAGAAGAATCGTCGAAAGTTTGTCCTTTAGGGACGGATGGCAGAAATATCGGATGAAGTTATTTGGAGTTCAGCATCTGATGCCAATTCAGGCGGGTTCTTTAAACTCCTGGATTTTTGTGTAAAATGATTTTTCAAAATCATTGGAGTCTTTGATGTGATGTTCTTCTTGGGTTGGATTGATCGTGATGGCAGTTTTCGGTATTGAGCAAGAAACTGTTGTGTTGTGAATTTAATTTTTGCCAGATATGGAACAAACTTGGCGAGACGGCTGGGAGATTTTGGGGTATGAGTTGGCACCCATTTTTTAAGACGGGAGGGATTGCATTTGTGCAAATTCAATCACAAATGACAGGCAGTGACCTGAATTTCTGTTACTAACAGAACTACGACTTGGTTTTGATGCACCATTGGTTGATGACTTGTACACTAGACGCCTGCGTTATAGAATTTGGTGATTATTATTTTGGTCCGCTACGAGTGTACCCCGAGCAGGCTGAACACACACCCAGCATTTCCAAGTTTGGAGCCTACTATGTACGAACATGGAGGCGGATATTTGTTGAAATTGGATTGCGATTTTGACTTGAAGCGATCATTGACCAATGCCTTGGGCATTATGATAACGGCGCTATAAAAGTCTTTAGATGAGAAATTACAAGAAAATGATGTCTGTTATTGATTGTTGATTGTCAATTTAAATTGTGCCCCAACATCTAGCTGGGTACGAAATACGACCTTTCGTAATCACCCCAAAGAGAATTGCCCCCCACAGAAAGGTCCACTACCATCCAATAACAAGTTTTAAAAAGAAGCTTAAAACTTACGTGTTTAATAGGTCTGCCTAGATTTCTGTGCATTCCTATTGATCTATAAACCATGATATTACTCGGTAGGACTTTTTTAGGATCGTTGCATGCGACTTTGAGGCTGTTGTTAATTGCGCGCGTTATAAATGTCTGTTTAATAATAATAATATAACTGACACCCCCATCCACCCACCGTGTTACACAAGGAGACAACGGATGCAGACCTTCAATGCCAACATCCCACCCAATGCGATTATCCTTGCCACCAGCGCACCCGTATTAATGCGATATTATAGCCTTTTGTAAGGGTAGCGAAAAGCGCGGGAAAGCACCGACTCTGTCCATATGGCAGACGGGCTTCCATTGCAGATGTCTCGGCGCCGAGGGGGGGGCGGATGGTCCGTTAATCTGGAAGTCGGTGCCACTGGGAGGTGCCCGACAGGCGGACAGATTGTCCGGTTGATAGCGTTTAGCTAATAACTCCGGCAGGTGTTCAACGCTTTGGCGCCATGTTCCGGATATGTATGGCAGACCGAAGTCGTCATAAATCGGAAATTGTTGCTCGGCCGAAGTGGGTCCTTTTCAAGAGTGATATGACGCCAGTGAGACTACATGAAGAAGTCCTTAAGATACATAGGCCCTATGATATATAGGCCGACTGAAGTGGCTTTCGATTGGAAATCTATATACCTTACAAAACTGTGGTACTTTACCAGGGTCCCTTAGGCGACAGCCGCCCTCTAGCAGAGCATTAATTAGACGTTAGAAACCCAATCAGCCACAGATTTAATTGCAATAGATGTTTGCCGCCCTCTGTTGGATCTCGAATGAATTGTAAACATGGCCGTATAAGCAGCGCCTGAGGCAGACCCAAATTGGCAACTGGTATAATTCGGGGCTCTTTCCAGTTTAGGGAATCGAACACTAACCGCAGTGGGGTAGCAACAGGTTGTGCAAAGCACAAGAGCCCACGAGGCCAGGGGCCGCCTGGACCCCCAAGGGGCCAAGGTCCGGTTGCTCAGTTACTTAAAGTTCAGTTTGCACACGGGCCCTCGGAAGGCTATATGATTACCCTCCGTCTGTCTGTGTCTTCGTGTCTGCTTATGTCTGCATTAGATGTGTCAGTCTGTCGGCTGGGGTTTATTATTAGCATTGCTAATGACCTGCAGCCGACATTTTAAATCGTAAATTGAACGGGTATTACTGGTTAGGATGGATGAGAACCCTTCAGAGTTCAGACGAAGGCCAGACACCTCGAAACCAGTGCAAGGTGACGTAAACCAAGAGTGAAGTAATCTGAAAAATTGTATATCGTTGTAATGTAATGTACGAGGACAGTGTACACAGCATCGTAGGTAGCCAGCTACTTTTAGGATGCTTTAACGTCAGTGCCAACAGAGTTCAACGATTTAGATTGCAGATCGAGTTTCAGTTGTTCTTGAAAGCATGAACACCGCCTCCTGGATAACTGCCGGAAGGCTGTAATGAATTGTAGTTTATTTGTTTACGAGAAAGGCTTGTATAATCTGTTATGATCTTATTCCTGTAAATAAATGTGCGTTTGTGTTATGCTCTAAATCTCAGGTTAGCACTTCACGGGGTCCTAAAATGGCGTGGCGCCCATTCGAACGGGCAGCAGCGGTGAAGGGTCGCCCCCGATTAATTAATTGAAAAATGAGCTGGGTCGAGACAATACGGTCGATATAGAAAAACGTGTACATTTACATTTTTTGAAGGATGTAGGTCTAAACACGCGAGTGTAAAGCGAAGTAATCTGAACATGTGCGTACAGTTCGAATTTTTGTGAATTTTTTGACAAGTGGCGTTCCATACGCGAACCTGTGACCCGTTTGCTTAACCTTTCGCTTCTCGGAGAGCGAATCAAAGCCCATCTGCCGACAAGACACTACAATCAACTATCTGTTCCAGTTTGATCACGCACACCTGTCACAGCCGCCGGCCAATAGAACTGGGCATGGGGCGGAGCTAGCTATTAACCCCAACAGTAAGAAGGGCAAGTTAGAGTTCACGGGATAGCGTGGGGTTTCGAAGCAACAGTTGGTTACGGTACCCGGGAGTTTAAGGTCATGCGGGTCGACGTTCATACTCAAAGATAAATTCTACCAGTGCGGCAGCACATCACTCGATCTCGCGTTTTCCGCACGTTTTGAATCTCTCGGGTTAAACTTCAAATGATATTTGGTGATCATCTGGATAGCAGATCGCTTTTTTCAGCTGAACTGTTATCGTTTTGCAGTAATTTCAACGTTTTCCAGCAGAAAGCAAATAATTTTGTGTACGATTGGTGAACTTCCGGTTAGGACGCGTTGAGTTCTAGATTTCCAAGCGGAAATGGAGATACAGGAGAGAATGTTACGCCCGGATGTGAAGACCTTGGGAGAGAAAACAGACGATGAGATGATTGCCTGTTATCGCCAGTTGCAGAAACTTGTGCCGACTGTGCCTGAAAATGCCGATATGCCAACTGTTCAGCTTCTACAACACGTCATCGACTACATATTGGATCTAGAGTTAACGTTACGTCATGAGTTGCGTCAGCAGTCGTCACCGCAGTCGCTAGGTGGTGTCGTGGACTCAGGGACTACGCCGACAAAACAGGTATGTTATATTTGTAATCGTATCGTAGTCGTTATCTCCAGATTTCCTTGGCGCCCCAAAACCTAAATCTTGGAAACCAGCTTACTGAAAGGCGCTTAACTGAAACAGAATTAGTGAGGCAAGTATCGTTCAAGTTCGGTTTAAAGTCCAGATCGAAAGGTTAGGCAGGTTGCCCGGCAGACTGTATCAGTCTGCGGTGGATGGCATTTAGTATTGGAGCGGCGAGATAGATAAGGAGAAGAGGAGGAAGCAGGATAGGATTTTTAAAATATAGGAACACTGCTTTCTATTTTCTTCTGTAAATGGTTTTCTCAGATACTAAGCTAATTTAGCAGAGATTCGCTTTTTGCCAGGCTGTTTTAAAGCAGTGTAGGAGAGATGGAGGAGAAGAACAGTCCCTTCAAGTAACTCTGATTGAGAGCCAGATTTTAACTATGGGTTGGTGGATAGATCAGGCGGCGAGGTAGAATACTGGCCACCCACCCTCAAAGCCGAGGCAAAGGAAATGAAGTCGCACACACACTGCATAACACAGCTGCTTCTTGGAGGGCCGTTCTTCCTCTTCTGAGGCGACAGGTCCTTACGTCCGCTGTCCGTTTTGAATGGGCGCCGTGCAGTTTAGACCCCCTTGTGTGGGGAACGTGATAGCCCGTGTACTGCATCGTGATCAGAGTATATACTTACATAAATACTTTGTATTTAGGAGCAGTGAATGGCTAAAGATACAGGTCTCTCATGTGTTCTTATAAGTTTTTCGTCGTGGTTTGAGTGACATTTACGATTAAGAGATCAACGTTTGAATACCTAACCCGGCGAAGTTAGATTTCAAAGTTTCGGATCCTAGCCGTGGTTGCCTCTGTCCCGAGGGCGAAAACCGTTACCCGTGTTCGGTAGAGTTGACAGGAACAGAATGAATATCCCCAGAGGGGTTAACATCTGGCTTCTGAGGGATCTGCTATAAAGGCCCTTTCACCCTTCCCTGCACCTTGGCCTACTGGTAAGCCTCTTAACTGGGTAGGGGATTCCTCAGTTAACTAGTCAACCCTATTGTAGGCCTAATTGGATTTAGCGCTTGACTGCTCTCTGCTGTTCTGTTTAAAACCGAAAACTGCTTTTCTGCAATTGTGACTTATACAGTGAAATTTTCTTTCTGCTGGCTTTGGTTTTTTTAATATAAAACGTGTTTTTATAACAAAAAAAAAACATGAAGGAATGTAAAGATACGCACCTCTAGGAAGAAGCTCCTTAGAAGCGAAGTCCAGAGGTTGAAGGAGCTTTTGGCTGAGGTATATTAGCGACCACAACTAGCGATTCAAGGACAAGACATAGGTTTCCTCACCTGAGGAATTCAGTGTGTATATACATGTGTGCATATATACACATAATACACTTATACAAATATTGGGCCATTTTTGCATAATAATTATATATGATTGGATTTCTACCCTTAGGGGATTTTTAATTAGGTCCGTTTACGAAATTCTTTACAGGTGTGAGCGACGAAGAAGCAAGAGAAGAGCTCGATTCAATCATTGGGAAGAAACGACACTCTCCTTCTCTTCCTCCTCCTCTCCCTCTCCTTATCCTCCGCTTCCTCCTCTTTTTCCTGCTTCTCTATCTCCTTCTCTGCCCTTTTCCTACTTCTCGCCTTCTTCCTTGCTCACCTCCTCCACATGGCCCTGCTCCCTCCAATTCCTTCTAATCTTCCCTCCCCATTCGCTTCCTCCTTTTCCCTCCTCTCCTCCGTCTCGTTCTCCTCTTGCATTCATCTCCTTCCCTTCTCCTCTTTTTTCTCCTTTCCTCTTACGCTTCTCAGTTTCCTGATCCTCTTTTTCCCCTTCTCCTCCTCCTGCACCCAGATGGCTTCAAGGGAAACCTCTGTCTCTCTCTTCCTCGGTCGACTGAAGCCAACAGGTGGTTGACACCTGCGATGGGTCTCTTGTCGTTGTGCAAAGAACGGAAGTCGAGCACGTGACATCACGTGACGAAGTCTGACAGAAATTATTATTAGTTTGGTGCTCTTCTCATTCAATTTCTCGACTTTTATTTTGTATTATTGCGTGTTGATAATATTTTTTGTCGGTTTTACATGTAGATTTTCCATTCGTCATGTTTAGGGGTCTGCTGCACAGTTTTCATAAAGTCTGCCAGATTTTTTATATTTAAAAAAAATCAATATTAGTGTTTTGAAATAGTGAAGAACTAACTATTCCTGTACCTTGAGGAAGGTTTAAATGGCGTTATATAAATGCTTGGTTTTATTTCAGGAATGCTTTCCGTAGCAGCATCTGTTGCCTGTCTGTCTGTCTCTCTCTCTGACTTGACGCAGCGCTTGTGTATAGGTGCCCTACGCTTCGCTTTAAAATAGCACTTAAAAAATTTCGAGTATGATTCCATATAGACGTTTTTTTGGTTAATTTTGCCTGGATCTCTAGAATATTATTGAAGTTGTGAATGTTTGAATGGTCATAGTGGTGAATGATTAAATATTTTGGCCAGACTCGAAGTCAAAGGCTTGAGTGATTAGTTAGATCAGAAACTCTTTCAAGGATCATGTAAATAGATTCGTCAGTGGCAAAATTTAACTGTCTAGTCGCATGCTGTGCCTTACATAAGTTTGATGCACAACAATTATTGTCATGTTTTGGATGTTCGTAATCGGCGCTATAGAAAAAGACTATAAACTGTGTCGGTGTTCATTTTATTCTGCCTTTTGTATGTGCGTACGTATGTCTGTGTGTCTGTCTGTCTGTGTGCCTGTTTGCTTTTCTCTCACCAGGGCTAACTTTCATATTTTTCTTATAATTTTCTTGTCATTTTTCTGAAGTTTATAGCCTCAGTATATAAACATTAATATAGGGAGCTACATTAAGTTAGCCCGTGTGTGTGTGTATGTGTGTGTGCGTGTGTTTGTGAACCCATTCTGTAGGAGAGTAAGTCAAACGTTGAACTTTCCACTTTGACTTCTGAAGTAATATATATATATAGACGCAGAAGTATTCAACATGTGTATATTTATATTTGAACGAATTTAAATGTGAGCATAATGGTTGCCTTTGGGCGCCGAGCACCTGCGTTTCTCGAGCGGGTCAGTTGAGACCAGGTGTTGGCAATTATCGACCATAATTGGGACTTGTAACGTCGGGGTCTACCAGTGGGAGAGGGTGGTGGGAAAGTGGGAGAGGCTGCGAGGTTGTCATCTATGATTGACGGCTTCCCAGGCGGGTGCTATCGGCAACCCCGGACGCACCTGGCCATCGTCTGCTGAGCTGAAGATGGGCGGGAGGTAGAGGGAGGGTGACCAAAGTAGTGGGGGGTCTGAGGGCGACCGTTGTCCGTCGCTGACTTACCAGCGGGAAAGTAGCGCCGTCGAGAGGTGTCCAGTAGACGCCAGAAACACCCGACTACGTTACTTTGTAACCACCCTTGTTTTAATGTTAGGCAAGGTTTACTTCAGGCACCCACAACATGTCGCTCAGCGCAGATTACTGGTGCACGAAATACATAACTCTTCGGGTACGTTTAAACATTTCCATCAGAACATTTCCAATCCAAGCTATATAATAAAATAATGTAACTTTTGAATACTAAAAGTTGGTTAATTCTTCTACTGATACAATTTGGTAATCATTGTTTCTATTTGATTTGAACACACACTGAAGCAGTCCCGTGTGACTAGCAGAGGGGCGGGTTATAAAATTGGTGGGAGGGTTGGGGTTCAGTTGCGCGATGCTGATTTCGGTGATTGACTGATGAAACTGATTCTTATAATACGTCTGTCTTATTTATAGGGCATTTAAATGCGTTCTGCAGGCGTCTGATGATACCATTCGTTTTTGAAAATTAATCTCCTCTGCTTTAACGGTTATTTATTATTATTATCATTAGGAATATTAAAATGAAGATGGTCTCGCTTTCATCAAGCACCTCAGTTATTGATTGCCTTGCAGGGATATCAACAGATAATAGGGAAACTACTTTCCTCCATCAGCACATCTATCGTCATCCAACGCCTCAACACAGTCGCTCTTTGTGACACCGAAACAGCCATCAGCAAAGGTTAGTCTTCCCAGAATAACTCTCCTCTAATTTTTTAAATCCTGAGGGATCATATGTACCTCTGGCAAAAAAATTAATAACAACAATGACAATAATTAGTAATAATAATTATTATTATTGTTATTATTACTAATTTATTATTATTACTAATTTATTATTATTACTAATTTATTATTATTATTATGAAACAGATTCCGCCATCTGAAATCAAAGACTGCCCAAGAACTCCAGACGCAACATTTAGTAAAGTGTATTGAACAAGTAATTAAAATTATATGCTATGGCAGTAGACTACACGTTCAGAGTTTTCACAAAACGTACGAACACTTCTAAATCTGCAGTAAGTCTTCACCAGTCTTCACCGTACATTTTTCGGAGAAACAAGACTAAAACACAGAATACACAGCCAATACACATCGTGTAGGAAACGACCGACTGAAACGTTGTGATCCTGAATTGCTTTGGAATACAAGAGCAAACTAACCAAGTAGTAACATCATTTCTTTTGCATTTTAAATAAAATTTTGCTGAATAACTCAAAACAGTTGTTAAGCGAAACCCCATAATTAGGCCTATTCAAAAAGAAAGTCGTGCCCAATCCTCTCCAGAAATTTTAAATAATTTTCAGGCTAAACAATTTAACACCAAGACACCTATTTAGCGTCAAATTCAAGTTCGAAACCATTGTGGAAACGAAAACTTAAATTCCTGCCACTCCGAAAATCTAAACCTAACTCCTCGAAAGATGCAGACTACAATTCGTCTTCACTGCTGGATATCCCATACTACCCCATCACATCACTTCAAGAATTTACTTCCGTCTAGATCACATTTTCAAGCGACACCACACACATATGGTCAAGAAGTCAGCTGCAAGCAACTGCAGTTCGAAAGAGTCCTAATGAGTGGCACACTGCACCCGAGATCCATGTGGTCCCGAGAATTCCTCGTCTGAATCGTACGCCTCTCCTCTGCGTTTGCCGTTTTGCCGGAGGTCATTCGGGTCCAATCTTGTCATGACGCAGCCCTCTGCATCGTCCGGAATTATGCATTCCTCACGTGGCGGAAGCAAGTTTTCCAGCTCCACCAGCTTGCTCGGTGAGAGCCAGTGGTCGGTGGGAAATTCAACCTCGAAGACGACGATCAGGCGTCCCTTTTCAAACGGATTCCTGTAGTAAGGCATGCCCTCGCCAGATATGCAGCGCAGTTCATCCTGCTTAATGACTTCACCTAAAACAGAAATTCATTATTATTTCAATTTATCACCGTCTTCCGGGTGTTGAAAGAGGATAGCTTAGTGGAATGTGTTATGCAAAAATTCTCAAGTCTTCGATTTGGTTCCTGGTTATAGGCAAAACCCCTACATTAATATTAATGCTTCTCCAACGGTTTGATTTTGACTGCGATGTTGACTTGAAGTAACTACTGACTACTTAGGCATTATGATAACGGTGCTATAGAATTCTTTAGAATAGATTAGATTAATCCTTCTAATCCAATCTGAAACCTACTATAGCACATTACAGTAATCTACAATGCTTGTAATGATTACTGCATCCAAGCAAAAACTACATTCTGAAATCCTAAATCACGTAAAAGCCAAAACCATTAAAAAAACTCCATCATGAAACATACCAGGAAGCGAAGTGATGACAATCGTTCGTCCATCCAGCATCTGAATTCCGCGCTGGAATCCACAGAGTGCCTCGGTAAGCGATATCTTGAGCTTCATCGTAAGATCTTGGCCATGTCGCCTGAAAACCTCGTGCTCCTTCTCGTCCAGCACAATGACGATGTCACCCGTCTCGAGTCCAGGTTCCTGGTCTCCCTCACCAGAAAAGCGAATCTGCTGGCCATCACGCATTCCTGTTAAAACAATAACAATGGCCAGTGATGAGTTTCACAGTTGATTGGGGCAAAACTTCCTTAAAGATAAACTTTAACGCCACCAAATGCATACAACAAGCAGTACTTTTGTGAAGTGCACCAAAAACTCATCAGATAAAAAAGCCTTCTTTGGTAGACATATTAATACTTTCGAGGTGGTGCTTGACAAAAGTTGATGTATAGGAGTAATATTAAGCCTATAGCCCTGATTTCTAAAAACTTAGGGTAGCCTCAAAAGTGTTAAAAATCACTTCACAATGAGGCAGGGTTCAAATGAGGTCAGTTTAAAAAAATCCGAAGTACAGCTCACCTTTATCGATGTGGACTTCAAGGACCTTTCGTTCTCGTACGACCTTGCGTCCTTCGCACTCCCTGCACCTGTCCTTGGCATCGATCGTTTCTCCTTGGCCTCGGCAGCTGGAACAGACGGTCTGCGTCTGAGACATGAATCCCGGTCCAAGCTGCTGAATGCGGACCTCCATCCCACTCCCACGACACGTGCTGCACTTCTTCACCGCACCGGTCTTCCCTCCGAGTCCTTTAAGAAATTTCACTCTGTAACCTCAGGTTGTTTCTTAATTGAATTGGTCAACTTCTCAGAAGAACCAAGTTAACACATTCAGCAATGATCCAAAAGGGAGAGCTGGCCATGTGGCATAGCAAAGATATTTGGCACTCAGGAACAAAGTATGTACATCACACCCCATCCACTCTAGCAGACAGTCATGTGTAAAGCCCTTATGAGGTGCTATATTAAGTGACTTTATGCTTTTATTTTTACTTTCATTAACCAGATGATATTGATATCATGCTAATTTATGAATTCATCTCAAAAGTGCAGGTAGCTAGAAAAAGTTAAGTCTTCAGAAGTGTGAGAAAAGAAATAAGAGAAAGAGAAGGGTCCTTCAAAGCGAATTCTATAGATGTGGACCAGCATGTGAAAAGGCACGAAAACTACACATTTTTTTTCGTAGATTGGAACAAACAGTTGGCCAAAGGAAGTTAATTTTAAGTTTGTCTGGGTGGGATTAAGTGTGAGTCAAATGCAGAGGCCAGCAAGGTAGCTTGGTGCTAGATTACGATTACATACACATTAGATACTTTACCATTACACGAGGAACAGATGACATTCTTCTGCAAAGCCAGTTTTCGAACCGCTCCGTTGTAGAGATCTTCCAGAGAAACCTTCAGCTGATGTACGACGTCTTTGCCCCTCGCCGGCCCACTGCTGTGTCCTCCCCTCCGACCCATTCCGAAGAACATGTCAAAGATGTCCATCGGATTGTGCATCTCACTCGCGATGCCTCCTTCCTTGATCGCCTGCTCACCGCCTCGATCGTAGATGTCACGCTTCTTTGGATCCGACAGCACCTCATACGCTTGAGAGATGGCTTTGAACTGCAAAAAACAATTATCATTGATTGATTGACTGATTGACTCCTTTACTGATCCCAAATTCAACATATCAGGTTACATACAAAAAAAGTACAGTTTGCTAGGATACAGAAGGCAAACCCAGAAGGGACCACGGTCAAATTACATATTACATTACATCAGTTCTATTATATCCCTTGTTACTAACAATTAACAACTTGTCCAGGATTTATGAATCTGAATGGACTTCTTTTACTTAACCTAGTTTATTTTTCTCCAAAGCTCCAGCCATGTAATAAGCAATTACCTTAATCTGGCTGTAAAACCTACACTTTAATAAAAAAGACGAACATTTTATTAGTTATTATCGCTCAGTAATAACTTAGAAAAATTTTAAAAACCTATGCTTCAGATGCATTTGGTATTTTACCATCAGCCAATTACACAACACGAAAAACCATTCACTCAAAACATTCTAGATATTGATTCTCACCTTGTCTCCTTCATTCGGGTTTTTGTCGGGGTGGTATTTGAGTGCCAGTTTGCGGTAGGCCTTCTTCAGTTCCTCTGGGGTGGCGCTTGGTTTGACGCCAAGGATGTCGTAATAGCTCGTCTCCTTCACCATTTTCCAGACAATCTTTTTACCAGCTTCTAAACGTAAAAACTCTGCTTAGAAAATCCTTAAGCCAGCAAATTTCGGTTATCTCAGCAAGTACTACTCAGGATTTAAGTCGACTTTTCCTTCCTACCAATCAGATGGAATCTAATCGTATTTCGTCTTGTCACGGAATCCCTTCTAAAATATTCACTAACTTAACCAGTGACACGAATTCTCCTTAACAAACAATAATTCGGCATAAAATACTTCTAAACTAGGGACATGGATTAACAAATGGCAACCCCAAAATAAATTATAAATGGCGATTTCATAACAAAGAATATCTAAGAACATTCTACCAAAGATGCTGGAGACATCAACATCGACCAGCTGCTTTAGAACCACAAATTTTCAACCTTTTCGCACTATTTTATAGTAAAACTACTCACAATTCGCGTAGACTTCCACACAACAGTGAAGATTCTAGAAGATCCTAACGATTCTAAACCTCAGAGTAAAGGTAAACACGTCTTTTCCTCCCGTAATTTTCCCCGCTGATTGCCTAAGTGATAATCGATCAGCTTTAAAAAGCCGGGTGCCGAAGCTTCTCGTAATTTCTGGTCCAGAGGAAATAGTAATACAAAAGATTCCACACGCTTTTATTACCACACAACGCCACCTACCAATTGCAAAAATACAAATTTAAGTACGTAAGTAGGTAAATAACACTTTTATAGACGAGAGCCAACTTTAAATGTAACGTTTTGTTAACACTATTTTAGCAGTTGTGTATCTGCTTTAACATTTGGATCTGGGCTTGGAACCGAAGATACGTTGGCGCATTATACCCAAAAATTTTCACTCAAAACTGAAAACACTCTGCTTCCACAAATTCTATCCTGATCCCTCCTATTCACCCGATGTCTCTCGACGCTAATTCTAAGCATCATCTATCATAGCCTTCTGACTGTCCGCCTGTCTGACCCTTTGATCTTGTCCTAGAACCGAATCTGACCCTACCTGCTTATAGATTTTGTTTTGACTGAGCGCCTATGAATGAGTTGGTCCCGACGTCTTCGTTTTTAGGGCACTGAAAAATCTGCAGATTACGATTACAAAAGCAGATATGTATATTACTATAAAGGGTGCCTTAAAATATCAATTAAATGGTAACCTATGTCGAGAACTATAAATGCGTGTGTGTAAAGTTGTAAACGAAATATTAAAAAAACGTGTACATAAAATTTCTTACTGAAATACTGCATCGATGCATGTCGTCTTTGCTAGGTCTCAATCTCTGTTATTTTAATACAACTCATCTATTCAGATTATTATGACGCGTAACATCGGATACATTCCGATGCTGATCACACGATGGCGCTCGATTCCTCTTTCAATGTAAATAACTGTACAGCGGAATCTACAAACATAATATGATGTAGTCTGTTGTTTTCGTATATCGATATCTCGAGCATTCAAGTCTTGTGTGTGGGTGTGTGTGGATGTGTGTTTTTAGCAGCCTATGATGTAATGGAAATGGAAACGAAATGGCTGTATCAAATCGAGTCCACAAGTCTATGATGCAAGTAGGCCTACTGTAAATGTATTCGTATCATGAGTGCATTGGGTCAAAAGTGCACGTTTGATGCAATCTAAGTGTTGCTGTTATTATTTCTGCATTCATTAAGCGCCGCTATCAAGCGACTAAGCATCAATCGATGGCGCTGAGCAGTTGTTAATGAAGGACTTGTTCGTGGTCCCTACACGGTAACCGTCTCATAAGAGGAGGTTTGACCCCGTACCCTCCGTGTTACAAGCCAAGCGCTCTAACCATTGGCCTTTCACTCAGAACTGAAAACATTCCCCTTTCACAGATCATATCCTTCCTTTTATCCCTCTTTCCGCCCCAATCCCAAACATCACTGTCACGCTCTCTCTTGGATCTTTGTCTGGAACCGAACACTTTTTTCCTATCGATTTTGTTTTGACTGAGCGCCAGTGAATCAGCTGTTCTCTGCCACTTGGCTTTCGTTGGGCGCTGTAGTTATCTCGGGATTACGATTACGACCGGATACCGTGACCCACATACAAGCCAAGCGGGTTACCGTACACCAATGGGTTACCGTACACCACTAAACCGCAAAACTGTCCACGCTTATATTCCACAAACAAACAGACCGGATTAATTATATAAATCAGGAAGCGTCTAATTAATGGGCTGAATGTGTTGTGTTATGTTGTGCCAGTCCAAAGCCGGAGCTTTGTTCAAAACTTTACCTTCCTGGTTTAGTTAATGCGCGAGTGGGCATTAAAAATAAATTGCATTTTGACAGTATCGGTTAAACTACACCCAGTTGTTGGTTAGAGTTAGCAATAGAGTTTCAAAATCAACAGATATTATAACAATTACTGTCTATTATTAAATATCACTGAACTGTTCGCGTGATCTCATTGCAGTTCATGTGAAATAGTTATGAGTACGATAAAATATATTTTATTGTTTTACCCTTCTTATTTCACCCTGTGAGATTGTCTTTTACAGTGTAAACATATGCGTGGCGTGGATTGTAAAGAAGTTTCTACAAAACCAAAACCGTGACATCTAAGTATTCATAAACGTTTGATTTCGAAAAATATTTAAAGTCATTTTTATACAGTTTTTGATGTAAGTTGCAGCAAAATCTAAAGACTGCGTAGGCCTATGTGTAGCCCGTTCAGACTGTAATCAAGCACGCAGGCATTGTCGGGTCTAATTAGCCGAAACAGATAATTACCTTAAATCGGTTGCATGCAGCGGAATTAAAATAGTGTTGTTGCAAAAATCCGGGTGTAGGCTTATGCAGAAATGCTTGCCAGTGGAATTGCGTGAAAGAATTTTGTTGATAAAGGTGTTAATTTACCTGAATATACCTCATTTACAGGTGTACGACATCAAAGGACTTTTAGAACATGGATGACTACCGAGAAAGTCGAGGAAGTTTTGCATCCGCGTTCAAGGCTCCGAAAAAAGCTTCAAACTGTGAGAGTTTTCCGCGTGGAATTATTTAATACATTACAGCAAAACGTTGCTAGAGTAAACTTTATGAGTTTCCATTTAAAGTTTATTGAGACCTTGACCTCATGTTTACTGCCCTTGGCATCCATTTCTCCCCTTATGGCCCCCTGATTTTTGCTTGTTTTATTGGATTGCAGCATTTGATCATGCTGACCAGGTTTGAAGGACCTTGATATTTAATGGGTCCTTAATCCGAGGTGTAACTACATTTCCACAGGCACCCGGTTTTGAGGATTTTGCGAAAAAGGGGATGCTGAGAGTCCGACCCACTACTAAAGATGATAAGTTGCGCTTTTGTTCTGCTTTCCAACATACTGCATTAAGGGCATCAGTGAACCAGCATTTGCTCTTGGAATATTTGAATGTGACTAGTGAATAAAGGAATTAGTAAATAATTTAATAAATAAATTAGTAACAAAAGGAAGTAGTAAATAAATTCCTGTCTGCTTCCTAGATGGCAATGAATTCATTCGTCTGTCGAAAGTTATTGGCAACAACATGCAGAAAATTCAGAGCAATGGTAAGTCCTAGAATGTTTACTCTTAAACCTGTTTACAATTTAAACTTACATCTGTTTACAATTTACTCTTGAACGGTTGAGCCATCTGAGTTTAAGAACCCCGTGCAAATAGCAAAGGGCTGGTGTATGAGGGTGTATCCAGTGAGGGTGTATCCAGTGAGGCTACTCCAGCCTTGCCATCAAGGGGGGGGGGGGGGAACCAGTGCAATCCTGACTGCCTCTGGTCTTCTGGCAATGGAACCTGGTTCTTGACTTGGCATCTTTGGACAACCCCACTGACTTGACACAGCACTTGTGCTTTTAAATAGCACTTTAGAAATTTTGAGTTTACGATAACGATTACAATGGGTCTGACAGTGGATAAGATAAACGTTTTACAGTGGTTATTGTGGTGTACCATTCTTTCGCTTGTTCCTGGTTGAAATCCTGGCCAGGGGTGTAGTTTCTTAAACTCACAGTACTGATCGAATGCTCTAGAGTCAGAAATTCCTAAACCCCTATTACTGGGTGAGTCTAGGTAGAATTGCAATTTTCCTATCCATGCGTAGGATATTTTCTGTTTTGGCTGCTACAATTAAAACTGTAACAGAAACTGTCAGGGTAGTTTTTTATCAGATCATAATCGAAACCACTTTCTGTGATAAAACTGTTGATCTCATTAGGGGGTCAGATATGCATATATATATGTATGTATGTATATGTGTATGTATATGTGTATGTTTTTATGTATGTATGTATGTATGTATTTATCAAATCATTTATATAACACCTTTTAAGAACCTTTCTGAAGCTCTGCTGTATTCCAGTCTAACAGATACATCTTAAGGTTAACAGAGAAAATATTCTGAGCTGAAGTTGGCTCTAATCAAATCTCTGGTAATCAGCAGATATCTATGGATTACATTAGATTAGCTTTTTAAGTAATTTGTTGTCTCGTAGTTCGGCAGATGAAGACTATTTTGAACCATTTGGAGAGGAATCCGGAAGACACGAAGAAACTTTCTCAGCTGTAAGGTTTTCGCTTCATTTATCATTATAATGTAACAAAGTGTCTGTGAAATGCTTTAGAGTGCATGTTTGATGATACGGGGTAAGATAGTGGTTTAGGAGGGTAACTGTGAGTCGATTTTAACTTTTTGGATGGCGTTTTTTTAGTTTACGTACGTATCAGAACACTTCAAGTGCCTTTAAGTATCTCAATGGGCTCCACATTTGGATGAGCTTTTACTTAGCTTCAAGATTCCAGCTTCCATAACCAGTTTGGGCAACTTGTTGTGCCCCAAGATGTGCCATTTATAGGGTGTAATATTGGCTTATAGTTAATAAATTTAAATGTGATCTTGTCATGCCATATTTGTTTTGCTCACACTTAAGAGGTGAGTAGGGTATCGAACTGTTTTAGTGTTTCTCTTGTATTCTTTTGTATAGTATTGCATATCTTTATGCTCTGTTGTTTTGTGTCGAAGATATGAAGTCCAGCAGAAGACTAACACCTTGGTCAAGGACACTGGAAATTATGTCCAAGACCTTAACAAGATTCCGAGGGGTGCTGAAGGAACAGAACAGGTCGGTTGCCTCCACTGATTGACGGAATTTCATACTGAATGACTTACTGATTGAATCATTGATTAACTTAGTGATTCACTGACTGACTGACCGACCGACCGACTGACCTACTGACCCACCAACCCGCCAAAAACCCACCCATTCAAACCTACCCATCATTCCCACCCACTCACCAAATCACTCACTCACTCGAATAACTGACTTAGTGACCTTTTGTTTACTCGCTCTCAGCAGTTAATTTCCTACCTGTCACTAGAGGCAGCAGCGTATGCAGCGAGAGCGATTGGTCAGCACATTCTCGAAGACCCTGGACGACTTCCAAGAGGTCCAGAAACAGGGAAAGGAAAAGACGAAAGCGCAGGTGACTCGTGATAGGAACTCCGTCAAGCATTACAAGGTATGACTCCCAGTTTTCTGACTGTCTGTTTGTCTGGCTGTCTTTCTGTCTGCATGTCCATCTTTATATCTTTCTGTGTATATGCCTGTCTGTCTATCTGTCTGTCAGTCTGTCAGTCTATCTGTCTGTCTGTCTGTCTGTCTGTCTGTCTGCCTGTCTGTCAGTCTGTCTGTCTGTCTGTCAGTCTGTCAGTCTGTCTGTCTGTCTGTCAGTCTGTCAGTCTGTCAGTCTGTCTGTCTGTCAGTCTGTCTATCTGTCTGTCTGTCAGTCTGTCTGTCTGTCAGTCTGTCTATCTGTGTGTCTGTTCTACTATGTGACAATTGAGACTACTCTGTTTACTTACTTTAATGAAGTAAATTACTTTCCTTTACAAGGGTAATTATAACAATTATTACACCTTTTGCTTTACGTTACTTCATGATGAATTTTCTAGGACTCGCTGCTGGGGCCGACTCCCGAAGAGACAACAGTCGCTGCTGGGTGAGCTGATTTTAATGAATGGATGGAAGAATGAATGAATGCATGAATGAATTAGTTTGTTAATTAATTAATTAATTAACTAAGATATGATGGAATTTGTTTTAGTAAAATTTGAGTAATGAGCTCTAGGTTGGGATTGGATGCAGCAGGGTAGGTGTGGGTCAAATAGGGTTGGTTCAGGTAGAATAAGGTGGCATGGGTTAGTCCGTTAGGGCATAGGGTAGAGGTTGAACAAGGTAGGGCAGGGTTAAATTATCTGGGTTAGGGTAGAGGTTGGATATTTGGTATGTATAGCATAGGTTAGGATTGGTTAGAGTAGGTTTGGAGAGAGGGTAAAGAATTGGATAGGGTTTTGTAGGTTAAGGTAAAGGGGGTAGAAGTTGGATATGGTGAAAGCTGTAATCGTAACTTTTGGAATACAGATGTGCATAGGGTAGATTAGAGTTTGGAATTGTAGGGTAGGGGTGGGGTATAGTAGGGTTTGGATTGGGTAAGACCATATTGTACATGAATGTTGACCTATTTTTAATTCATTTCCATGTTGTGTCAAAAAATTCATGGCTCATATTTTTGATGTGCTGATCTTTGTAGGCAGAAGATGCAGATGATGGTCCAAGTGGATGTGTCTGATATCGAGATGGAACTGATGCGGGAGAGGGAAGAGGAGCTTCGGAAGCTGGAGGTTAGCGATGCTACTCAACCTCCTCTGGATCTAACATCTTAAGAGACCTGCGTAACTTACCAAACAGCATTAATCATAATTGTAATCATAAGGTTGAAATTTCTAAAGCACTACTTAACAGCTAAGCGCAGGACACCAGCTTATTCACGAGCGCTGTGTCAAGTCAGTGGGTTTGTCCAAAGACACCATGTTAAGTCAAGAACCAAGTCCGGTTGCCAGAAGACCAGAGAGGGAGAAGGGGAGAGGAGCTGTTAGGGTGGGGTGTGTTTAAGTCAAACTCAGTGACAAGACATCCTTCCTTCCACGGGAGACCAACAGCGGCATAGGCGAGTTTTTTAGCCAGGGGTCCAGCGTGTGGATGAAAATGGAGGGGGTCTGGCATAGTGAACTTCCTAGGGGTCTGTGGGATATTGCTGGGTCGGGGCCAAAGCGGATAAATGCGAGACAAGGAAGATGGAAGCGAGTAAAGTAGGTGGTTGTAGGATGTTTTCTTTGGACGACCCTCGGGGCTTTGCACGTCTTGGCCAGGAATTAAACTAGTAACCAAATGAGATGAGCTGCATGTTGTAACTGATAATTAACACCATTGTTGGCCTTTTTATGGGTCATCACTGTTGACTGACGTTGACCCGATTGGAGGGTAGGTGAAAGGAATGGGGAAAGGATGGGGGAGGGTGGGAGTTGGCATAAGGTCATGACCCTCGGCTTACACTGAAAGTGAAAGCGGTAGTGAGATATACGATAGTGCCAGCATTATAATAAAGACTACAGTCTGAATTTTATATATATATACACATATACATACATATATACATGTATATATATATAAAATTGTACATATATATATACATATAAATATGTATGCATACATATATATATATGTATGTATATATATGTAGATATATGTGTGTATATGTATAAATGATCGCATGTAATGCACAGCCTAGTCTTTGCCTCATTTTCAGATGCCCTGATGTCTTGACTGGGTGGGTACGTGTATGCTAGCTTGCTATTTATCTAGCGCCCTCTCAAAGCTATCAAAACATGTTGGCTGTGTTAAGGCTAATGCTGCTTTCCTGTAGGCTGACATCACGGACGTCAACGAGATCTTTCAACAGCTTGGAATGATGGTGCATGAACAAGGCGCAGTCATTGGTAGCCTTTGTCATTGCTTACCGTCTTATTTGCATTTTTACCGTGTGTGTGTGTGTGTGTGTGTGTGTGTGTTTGTGTGTGGTTATGTTATGTATATATTCGAAATTACAGTAATGATCCCAATTAATATTCAAATTTTTATTATTTACGATTATAATTACAAATACCATTATGATTGCAATCACAATTGCAATTTCGATTATAGTTACAATCTGATTACAATTACAGTTATGATTATAAGTGCAATTATGCTTACTATTAAAACTATGATTAGAATTGTTATTATGGCTCCAAAAAAAGATTCTGATTACCTTAACCTTTTTCCAACTACGATTACGATTGCCATTATGAATACGATTACAATTATGATCAGAGTTATGATTATTTCAGGCTCCCAATCTTCATTGTTTTACGATTTGCGTTTCAGACACGATAGAAAGTAACGTGGAGACGGCAGCAACAAATGTCGAGGAAGGTTCCAAACAACTGCAGGAGGCACACAAGCACGCAGTAAGCGAAGATTCAACTCGATCCCATTTTCCCAGCATACAGTGGCAAAAAGAGTTGCTGAAGTGAAAAATTAACAAGAACTTAAAGAAATGAATGATTAAGGCTCTCATATGGAGCTTGATGTTGTATGGATCTGAAACATGGACCATGAGAAAGGAAGATTATGTAACAAGATTAGATTATGTATTACACGGCATTGTATTGTTGTCTAAGATTAGATTACGGATTAGATCACGGATTTGGAGTTGTTGTTTGTTTTTGGTTTTCAGACGAGTGCTCGCAAGAAGAAATGCATCATTATAATCATCGTTTCGGTTGCCATAGCGGTCATCATCATCATAATCCTCGCTTCGGTTCTGTCGACACGGGTGAGGCATCAACGATCACAATGGTCACGCTTCGATCTGTCAATCATGTGACAGTTTCAGATGCTGTAGTTGGTTGTTTCAGTGATTGGATTGGCAGTTGACACAAGTGATTGACTGTTAATGTATTCGCTGATTTCAGTTATGAAGATGAAGAGCATTGTCTTTAGGAATCGTTGGTATAAAGCGATGAATGATTGGATGATGTTGGATGACAAGTGATAGGTGAAAAGGTGACAGTATGTTATGTTAGACACTTATTTTGTTAAGTAAGTTAAACGTCTGTTTAACTAACTCACTTATTTACTGTGTTTTTATTTTTCAGAAATAGAGGTGAAGCGAATGAACTTTGTCCGAATGCTCACAAAGAACTAAACCCTCAAAACGAATCCTGTATAAGATGAATGGATCTGATGATTGGAATCTGCATTAATTTTGGAGCATCTGCAAAGATGAACAGAAAAGGTGATCACGTTGGTAAATTTGTAAATTTATGTAGTTCCTTTTATAGAATCAGTTTCAATTCCGATTGGTCCAGATTTAGGTTTCTTTAAGGTCACAAACGGGGTCAGAGGTTAGGTGTCCAATTTGATCAATGTCAGTGGTAACCCTTGTCTTTGTTTTGATGGGAGCAGAAATGCATCAGAAATGTGGTCCTGAGATTAGTGGACCATTTGGCTGAGGCACAGACTTGACCAGAGCAATCAACGGCACTTCATTTTCTGACTACCCAACTTGTGCTGGTACTAATTTACCAACCCCAAATGGATGAAGTGCTGAGTTGATGCCATTTGGTGTGGTATTCAATCCATCTAAGTATACTAACCAGGCTCGATATTGCTTGAATTCGCTGCATCACCCAGCATTGTCAACAGCACCAAGTGGCGGCACAACGGATGAGAACCGTCTTCCGCGGTAAATACCTTGACGTACGGTTATTGTTAGTCCTGTATGGCAAAACTTATTTTATCTTCCGTGTTGCTGCTAAATCTTATCGTATCTAGTGCAGTTTAGGTTTCGTTATCGTATTCTACCTGGTGCGATTTAGTTAATGCATGAATGTAAATGTGCCCTTTTTTTCTATAGCCACCGTATGGTGTATGTTCATATGTCGATAAAGTTATTGGGTGAGATCCTTCACCACCGCTGCCCCTTTGAATGGGTGACATGCCATTTAAGGTTCCCGTGTACGGACCGTGCTAGTCCCTGATTTAAATCTCTGAAACTACTTATGAAATACTGCTGCGAATTAGTCAAAAAAGAAGGGTTAATACGCGTTTTCAATCGAATAAGTCAGCCTTTTTACAAAGCGCATAAAATTCGCCGTATTTTCTGTGCAGAAGCCTTTCATGCCTGTGGCCTGGTCTGTTATTTTCAGCGTTTATTTTTTTAACCTCGAAGTCATTTTATTTGCATTATCCCGAGGGCATTTTCGCCGATCCCACTTACATTCAGTAAATATGAATATTCATGACGCAGTGACGTAAGCTGTTAATGAATATTTGTTTTTGCTAGCAAAATTGAAAAAAGTTTAAATATAATTTTTATTACTAAGTTTTTGTCATCTGTTATGCATTTAACATGTAGAAATTCGTCCTTTTCATTATATAAAAATACTTTACAATTTCCTGCAATTATTTTTGTTAGTTGTTCCCTCACTGTTTGCTTATGTGACATCTAACAAACATTCAATTATCATAAATATGGAAAGTAATCTTTTTTCATTAATTTTTAAAATATTTTTCTTCAATTTGAGCATGTTTTTTGACCGTCTGCTTCAAATATAGAGGAAAACAATATCTGTTAAGGTGAGACTAATTTAGTCAGGAAAGAACATTGTGGTTCTTGACGACACAATGCCGCATGTGCTATAGCTGTAATTTGGGCTCCAATTTGGGCTCGACGTTAAGCTCCCACGTTATCAACGCGCCTAGCTCAACGTAGCACGCTGCATCATGAATATTCATATTTGCTGAACTTAAGTGGGATCGGCGAAAATGCATCCCGAAGTGGGGCGATAATAGATGATCGAGCAGTTGCCACATTTGACTGCGGGGTTATCCAGAACTTCTATAGCGCCACTGTAATAATGCTCAAGGCATCAGTCGTTGGTCGCCGCCTAACTTACGAGTAGTGTCTTGCTGTATCATCTTGCTGTACTGCCTGACTCCTGGATGTTGACCTGGAACCGAACCCTTTTGCCTAGCAATTTTGTTTTGACTGAGCGCCTGTGAATAAGCTGGTTCCCGCGACTTAACTTTCGTTGGGCGCTGTAGAAATCTCACGATTACGATTACGACATTAGTGTGGCTATTGTAGAGCGCGTGGGTGATGTTCTTAGAAGGTGCCCAAGAAATATTCTGATATTTACGTATTTATTTACGAATAGACAAATCATCATATATTGAAAGACATATATTTAACAGAACAGTATATGTATTGGTTTTGTTAGGCGCTACATAAATGTATTATGCACTCGAACTGCCTTCTGACGTATTTACATTTTTTGTAATTGTACAGTTTGTTAATTTTTATAGTTTTTACTGAAAATAATAAGAGCAGTGTATATTGCGAGACAATCGCACGGGGTTGAGACAGAAACTGATGAAATTTCAATTTGAAACATTCCTGTGCGATTTTATTCCAGTGCTGAATTTTGTTTTATGTTTACTAATTTTGTTTGGCTTGAAAAGCTAATAATAATGAGCTTCATGCGGCGCCGTTTGTGATTTTGCTACAAGTGAGAGAGGAAGGTTCCACTATCGGCTTTGTTGATCGTGTCCCGCTTTTTTGCTTGTAATTTTCCTATCTTGTTAATGAAGCTGAAATTGTTTTCATCGAATAATAAATGGTCACGGAACGTGGGAAACATTAAAACGGTGATTAAAGTGTGTAAAACTACATAAAGATCGTAAAAAGACACGTTTTCCTGTAAACTCGCAACAGGTTATAATCGGCGAAGTTAAGCACTGTCTTACTTTATTCCACCGCTTTGTAAACTGACTTGTAGTCAGAAAATGTGTAATGGATTGTGAAATGCGGGGCTTCGGAGCTAGTCCCCGGTTATTTTGCTAATTCTTTAGTGCGTTGTAGATTGTTGTTTTGAGGCTAGTGGGGGGTCATAGGGCTCGTTCCCCAATTCGGCTGTCAGTACTCCTTTAATAAGTATGTAAGTAAGTAAGCAGTCTTTTACAGCATATGACAAGTGTGCTGTGTAGATCGATAGCACCAGAGGCGTGGATCCGTAGTAAACATTGGAGGGGCCCGGGCCTAAAGTGGGGGTCTGGGCGCATAGCCCCTGTCGGGTTCCAGAGGCAAAGCCCTTAGTATGGGGGTCAAGAATAGGCCTAATACAGGAAGAATGAGAACTTTATCAGTACATAGCTGCCTTTTACTGATTTTACAGGTAAAATATTGCTGGCCAACCAATGGCCGAGCTCTCATGCTCAAAATATTGCCTGAGCCCGGGTTCCCATATGATTGACGCCTCTGGGAACATTGGTGTCAATGTAAATCTGTGAAGTACCACCGCAAGAAGAAAATTTGCATCAGAAAGACCAGCGTAACTGCTTCCCAAATAGAGGTGTCGAACTATAGGCCACATTTAGTGAACACATTTTTCCTTTCTACTTCCTCTAATAAACTTACTTATTTAATTCTAGATCCCAAATTTTTCGTTAATAAAGACTGGATTGGACCCATATAGATTCCTTGGATTGGACCTAAAGACAATTCTTTGAGCATAGACAAAAGTAAAACCATAATTCTTTTCAAAAATGTTTTAATTGCATTAGCAAGATGGCAGTACAGGTTCATTAATGTCAGTTATATTCGCTAGGTGACAGCACGGTTTTGAAAAAGACCATTAGATCAAATCGCGCGCTGGTTACACGAATCCTATGCACGTGTTGACCACTCCTTCACATTCGTTCGGACTGTACGTTTGGCTGTCCCTGTGCTTGTCTGTCGGCCTGTCTGTGTTTATGGCGGATTAGGCAGCTGGAAAGTGTGCTGCCTGCAGATACGAGAAGGATTGTTGACGTTATTACTACATTTCGGACGCTTGATTTCTTTGTTTGCATATAATTAGTCATGTATGTTATTTCCTGCCCATCCCGCTGAGCACCTGCTTTTAAAGGTTTCGCTGTGAGTGTGGCGTTGCCAGATCCATACGTAATACACCTGCCTACTTAAAATAGTTTTGCCGCCCTTTCTCGGATCTGGCTGGTCACCGATCCCTTATTAAATGGGAAAAGCCTAAACAGCGCCCTTTTCTTCGGCCTCGGCTGCGCTACGGCGCTATATAAATTTTATTATTATTATTGTTTGTTATTGTTCTTGTTGTTGTTGTTATTATTATTATTATTATTATTATTATTATTATTATTATTATTATTATTATTATTGTAATTGTAATCTGACATTTATAAAGCGCCACTTCAAGAATAGACTCATCAGAAGCGCTCCCGACCCGAACCAGTGAGACCACTGGCAAATAATACAGACTTCAGGCGCTTGCGAAACTGCGGAAGAGACAAACTGAGGAATACTAGCCGGAGCTCTCGGGAAAGGCGATTCCAGCTATTGGGTCCAACATAGGCAAAGCTTCTAGACTGCGCTGTAGCAGTGCGCATACGAGGGACAGTCAGAAGTCCAAGGGAGGCCGACCGGAGAGTGCTACGGCCTGGAACCAAGGAGACCGAAATGCAGAAGTCCTTAAGATATGATGGAGCAGAGCCAACGAGACAATTACGCATAAGCGTTAGGATCTTGAACTGGATACGCTGCTGAATGGGAAGCCAGTGTAGAGTGTCCCGTATAAAGGAAGTTATATGGCCATACCTGGGGACGCCTCCAATAAGACGGGCAGAAGCATTGAGAACAGACTGAAGCTTGGAAATATTGGCAAGTGAGAGTCCAGCAAAGATAGCGTTACGAAAGTCCACCCTGGTGCAGATAAGGGCATGAATTAGAGTAGTAACGGCATGAAAGGAGAGGGAGCGGCGGATGGTACGAAGCTGACGAAGGTGGTAGAAGCATTATTATTACTATTATTAAGTGGGGAAGACTTAAGGGCAGGAACAAAATGTTGGAGGAAATGAATCTTCGGTGAGAAATATAGAAAAAAACTGATGTGGAGGGAAGAATGTTTGCACACACGTGCCACACCACTCTGGAATAAACTCCCCCAGAATTGCCACAGTTTTCTGACCCATCATACAAACTCATCGATGCTCCACCGCTTGCAATTTCTGCTTCGGCCTTTCATTGAAAGCTCAAAACATTCCTCTTTCACAGATTGCACCCTGACACCCGTTCTTCCTCATCTCTCTCTCCTCTTCAACCCCAAACACCACCACCCGTAGCTGCCACCCTGTCTCTCCATCTGACTTTTGGATCTTGACTTGTTACTGAACCCTTTTGCCTATCGATTTTGTTTTGACTGAGCGCCTGTGAATAAGCTGGTACTCGCGGCGCGGCTTTCGTAAGCTATTGACTACTCCTTTTCGTTGCTTCTCTGATTGGATGTCTGTCTGTCTCTGTGTTTGTCTGTCTGTTTATCTATGTTTATGGCAGATTAGGCAGCTGGAACGTATGCCTTTATGCAAGTGTAAAAGCCTTGTTGGCTGTATTTCTAAATTTAGGCAGTATCCTTTGCATGCACGTGTGTCTACTTCACTGACTGCCCATCCCACACAATACTTTTTAAAGATATTATTGCGGGTCTGGTGATGACAGCCGGCCTACTTAGACGAGCTTTGTTTCGGGTCTGGCCCGCCGCCCATGTCTTCGGGGTGGAATGATTGTTCCCAGAGGTGTCGATCCGTCGTAAACATTGGGGGGGGGGGGGCAGGCCAGTAATGGGGTCTGGATGCGAAGCCCTATTGGGCTTCAGGGACAAAGACCCTGGTATGGGGGTCAAGATCGAAGTAGGCCTAATGCAGACAGACGCAAAGCCCAAAGCTCGGAAGACAAACAATGAGAAATGTCGCTGATATTATTTACAATGGAATGTCAACTTAAGTAGGCCTATACACAGCAGTCATATGGCAGTAATGCTAAAGCAGCGCAATATGAGCACATAATTATTTATTCGAAAATGAACTTGCCCAAAATGTTCTTCCTGATTGTGCTTCTTCTAGCAAACTTAGCCGCTATTGTAGGTTTCAGATTGCCTGTCATCTATTTTCAGTTTTTATCACTCTAATCTAAGAACTTCTATAGCGTCAATTCAATAATGCTCAAGTCATCATTCGATGGTCGCTGCTAAAAAATCATTGTCCAAGTCAAATTCCATGGTGAGTCCGGGTCGAAAAGCCTAAGAGGAGTCCAGAAGACACAGAGACAGCCTAGGACCAGCGACAGAAAAGGCCCGCCTTCCAAGAGCTGTTCTTGTCCACGGAATAGTCAGATTTACACAGCTAGAAGACCTGATCGAGTAGAGATAAGTCTTGGGAGTCAGAAAAGAGCCAAGATAGCGAGGTTGCGATCTGCCAGCCATTCTAAGAGCTGCATTAATGCGCCCAGCATCATGGGAGGTCACCCTGCCATCCGAGATTATCCGTCTGAATTCTTCCAAGTGGGTTCAGCAATTCTACACCAGCCATCTGGAATAGTCTCCCTGTTTATATTACTCACAACAGTGTGGGGCACGGTAGCCTAATGGAGAGAGTGCTCAGCTTGTAACGCGGAGGGTATGGGTTCGAACTCCCCTGAGACGGTTACTGTGTAGGGACCTTGAGCAAGTCCTTCACTCACAACTGCTCGGCGCCATCGATTGATGCAGTCATTAGATAGTGGCGCCTAATAAATTCAGAAATAATGCCAATATCCCAGACATTCGTGAAGTGTCTTAAGACCTATTTGTATCATCTTGCTTTTGTTGTCTGACCGAAGTGACCCACCCACGTCTACGATTCCTCGCTCAGCCGATGGACGACGCATGGCGTGTTAACAAATGCATTACTTGCTTACTTACTCATAGTTAAGAAATCCAGTCAGTAAGAACGGCTTTGTAGCGTTTAGTTCTGAGGAGTGCGGGGGGGGGGTTGAGGTGGGAGGGGGACTAGTCCCCTGATTCGGCGGTTAGCATCTGGTAGAGATATTCGTCGGCGAGGCATCCATTGACGAACTCTTCCTTTGTCAGGACCCCGTCGCAGTTCTCGTCCATCTTCATGAAGATCTCGCGAGTTCTCGCTTCCGGTGTTTCCGTGGGATCGCCGTAGACCAGCTGAGGACCCACCATGTGGTAAATGGCCTGCAACGTAATGTAACAAGGCGCTTATGTAGCGCCACTGTGGCAGTTGGGTTGAGACAGCAAATGGGGGATGTTGTTTGTGAGTGTATTAATTGATGTTCTTCTGGAGTCTACTCGTTATTTAATTTGTATGCTTGCATGTATGTATGTAAGTGTGTATTTATGTGTGCTTATGTATCTATGTGCTTTTATGTATTTATGTATTTTATGTATTTATGTATGTGTGTAAGTATGTATTGCTTACAGATGAGCTATCCGTCTGTAAGCTATCCGTTCTTAATGAACGTTTGCGTTACTTAAACTGGCGTGAACGTAGCGGTTTTGACAGCTACTTAGAAGGCACTATATTAAGTGTCTTACTTGTTTACTCTGACCAAGAACAACCCTTATACTCTTTGCCCCAGTGGCGTAGATGGGCAAGGACAGGGCATAAATCTGCGCCATACTAGCCCGAGATTTAAGTCTCTGAAATAAGCCACTGTTACTCTTCCGAGTAGAGATCTTGCTCGAACCTTGCCTGCTGTCACGTACCCCGATTATTTCCGTCATCTCTTTCGGTTCAATCGTTCCGTCTCCGTTCACATCATACATCTGGAACGCCCATTCCAGCTTCTGTTCCGGTTTACCGGCGGAAGTGATGTTGATGGCCAAGAGGAATTCCTTGAAGTCGATCTTTCCGCTGTTGTCCGCGTCGAAGGTCCGGAATACGTGCTCGCAGAACTTCTCGGCGTTTCCTTGAGGGAAGAAACTCGAATAGACTTCGAGAAACTTCGCTCGAGTCAGCTGACCGTTCGGACAGTCCCTCTGTAACCGTAGTACACACTTGAGTAAGATCGTGTGTGTGTTAGACATTATAACGACTATTACTGTTATCAACAGATGGCAGTAGCTGTAGCGAACATTTTAGTCTGTTGGCTACAGGGAACAGATGAACACTCCTAATTATATCTTTAGTCAATCTGGAGATAAAGCGAACAAGGTCAAACCAGGCAGAACTTTATTTTTGGTTATTAATAGAAACGAACTGAACTTTACTTATACAATGAAAGATTAAATTTATCAGTATGGTAGGTGAGTTGAACTGTGCTCGTTATCGTAAGCTCGAATTCTGCAGCGCCCAACGAAAGCCACGTCGCGGGAATCAGCTTATTTACAGACGCTAAGTCAAAACAAAATCGGTAGACAAGAAGGGTTTGCTTCCAGGTCAAGATCCAAGAGTCAGCGTACAGGCAGAGGAAGGTAGAAGATGATGTAAAGGTAAGGCTTATGCTGAGGAATCTAGGAGTGATGATGACTTGCGCATCGGAATTAACAGATGATACGAGGTAAGTAGAAGTAAGGAGATGATGAATGGAATAATGCAGTTAAGGTGGGTAAGGTAATATATGGTAAGTCGATGCATGGTAAGATTTCTGTTTATTTGTGGGGCAAGTTAGCCGATTGGCTAGAGCTCTCGGCTTGTAACGCGGAGAGTAAGGGTTCGAGTCTTCTTCTCTGAATCGGTTATTGTGAAAGGAATTTAAGCAAGTCTTTCACTCGCAGTTGCTTAGCGCCATCGATTGATGCTTATTCAGTACATAGTGGCGCTTGATAAATGCAGAAAGCATAATCTATCAGTAAATGATAAATTGCTTATAACTAATATGTACGTCTAGTTTTAAAGGGATCAGTAACGGATCAATTGCTGTTTACCTGTCGATCACTGTGTCTAGCTGTGGATCTGTTCAGACAGAGTAAGGCTCTGTCTGTCTGTCAGTCTGTCTGTCTGTCTGTCAGTCTGTCTGTCTGTCTGTCTGTCTCCATCAGGGTTACGACCTCCGACCAATCAGAACGTCCCATCAATTACCGTCCAGTTCAGAGGTCATCGCCGGTCGGTGTTATATAGCGCCATTACCCATGCCACCTCGTGGCACAGAGGTCGATCTAATAAGCGAAAGGGCATTCGGGTCAATCTTCGCATGCGCCATGCACCACTGCCAGAAATATCGTCCAGTGGACGGTGGGAAGGCGGTGGAAGAGTGGACCGGAGGGTGGGAAGGCGGTGGAAGAGTGGGATAGGATCCGGATATAGACCTGTCCCTGCCTTGGATACCCTCTTTGATGGATGCACTCAGCCAAGAACGGGTAAACCGCACTGGGTGGGGTAACGCACGTTGACTGCGTGGTGCAATTTGTGGGGTTAGGTTGAATAAAGTACTCCACAAGGGTGGATCCAGGGGCCCACCCCTGTCATACCCTTAAACTTCGATGGCGGGCATGACAGATGAACTCTGGTGAGGGTCCCTGGTCTCCCTTTCACAACGCAATTCATTTATCCCACATTATTTACCCATTATTAATGATTCCATTATTATTTACCCCAGTGCTATTGACCCCATTATTATTCACCCCTTTATTATGCTTCTGTCCAAGGTCTTCTCCCACCGACCCCACGGTTTTCCGCTCACAACTCGCATCATAAGGTAGTGGATGGTAGTGGATAAGACGTCTTACCCTCAATCTAACCCTTGCCGTTGAGCACAAGCTAAGTCTAACTCAAATTGAACCCTTAGTAATTTTCCAGACATACCCCACTGAGTGCGGTTATCCCTTTGTTCACGCAACCGGATCCAACAAAATGGCTTCCGACCGCACCGAGAAGCGATAGCGATATTATATAGCGCTATTCGTATTCACGGCATCCGTAAAAGTAGCAGCAGCGTGAATGGAAATGCGCAAAATCAATCCAAAATCTTGAGCATCAGTATGAGGCTCACAGCGGTGCTGCTTTGTAATCATAACTGACAAACTTTTATGCGCAATTTAATTAATTTCGTGCCCATAACTGTCTAGGCTGTCACTGAGAGAAAATCAAGTGTATTTTGCATAAACAGGTTATTGGGGCACAAACTACAGAAACAGAAGGGACCATAACCCACGTTAATTAGGACTATTTTCATATGCATACATACAAAAATACACATACATACATACATACACACAGGCCCTACTTACAAACAAACATACATACAGACGTCCATACATACATACATATGTACATATACATATATAGATTATGTGCGTTTCTGTATGCATGTATATATTTACCATGAATCCTTTGTACCAGGCTTTGATCTGTTGTTTGTTGAAGTAAGTGTTGTCCATTAGAAATTGCAAGTCTTCTCTCGGCAATTTCTTGCTACCCGAGCCACCCATGTTTCGTGTATCTTTCTCTGTCTGTCCCGATGTATGTTCTTTGACGTCTGTCTGTCTGTGTGCGTGTTCCTTTGGAAATCCTATCAGTTCCGTTTGTGTCGTGCTGAAGTCATGCGTTCACGAGTCTTGGCTTAAAGTGTCTTCGATTTCTGTCTGAAACGGAGAAGCGTTTAGACTTCAGAGCAGAGAGGCAAATACAAGGAGAGTCATATGTATACAGGCAGGTGTGGTACGGTGGTCTCTGGGAAACGTGTTTGGCCAACTATCACGTTGTTGCGGGTTTGACACCGTGTAACGACTCTGCGGGGAAGATAAACGTTTGCGCACACCGTGCCTTTGTCACCAAAGGCAGTTGAATTTAGTACTGGAGTAAGCTGGGAAGTAAACGGCAAGTCCTGCGACGCACTGGCTCTGTGTCCAGGACCTTGGGACTCGTTCATTTCCCGGCTCAAGGGCCTAAGGAAAGGAACTGAGCGCTTCCCCTGCGCCTCAGTTGTGGGATATGGAATACTTTGCTTCCATACAGGAACACAGATGACTGCAGATGCAATGCCGAGATCAAGAGAAGCAATGGGGAAAGAAACATTCCGGAGGAGAGGAGAACTTCTAAGAGGAAGGCTGAATCTAGATAAAAAGACAAGAATTGTGAAAAGCCTCATGTGGCTGAATCTAGATAAAAAGACAAGAATTGTGAAAAGCCTCATGTGGAATATAACACTGTAGGCCAGTGGTTCTGAGATATGGACAACTGGAAAGACAGAAGCTGAGAAACTCGAGGCATTTGATATGTGGATATGGAGAAGAATGCCAACATTAGCTGGACGACATCTCATGGTAGCCAGAACCGTTGCCTTTGAAGTTTCCTTACACCAACCTTAGAAAGCGTATTTTAATTGTCAAGCAAGCAAGCAATCGCAGTTTAACGACATCATATGGCATCACTGGCGTTGACGTCTTTCAGTTGACAAGAACAGTAGTTTAAATACCTTCACACCTGCGTAAACTATTTCAAAACATTTCTCTATCTGAATTACAATGTGTGGAAGTACGTAATTTATTAGCAAAGGCGTTCATCGAATAGAAATAGTTTATATATTAAAACCCTAATCACCCAAACGTTTTATATATTCTTTGGTTGCGCCCATTCTCTTATATAGATGGAAGCACGCAAGCATCTTTCTTCCCTTATTGTGGCTGAGTTGTGGTGTGGGCGTCCCTTGTGACGATTCCAGACCTTATTACTCATAATATGCTGTTTTGTGTACAGGCAATTTTGTATGTAGGCCTGCGGTATATCTCCCAAGAATAGAATTAGCAATATATCGTCTGCTAGACGAGGCATAAAGACTAACTTCCGTCTGGTATTAGCATTGCTGTCAAACGCCCCATTACTATATCGCCAGCTACATTATTGCCAACGACCGCCAGAGGGCACACGTCGCGGTTGCCTCTTGGAACATAATTGATCTATGGGGTCGAGCAGCGCCGCCATTATTGAAATTCCGTATAAGAATAAACACGGAAAAAGACGATGCAAAGCTTATTACTTGGTTATATATACGACAGGAGACGTGTATATATGAATATAAATGGATATATGTATATATAATCGGCCAACGGGATGTCTGCGGGATTGTGTGTTTGCCTTTATTGTGGCTGTTAGTACGCGTCGGCGCGTCAACATCCGGGAACTCGAATGGTTCGACCAAATCTGGACAAAAGACGCCAATTGTGATGATGAATGACTAACGTGGAAGGTTTACGTAAGCATTTGGACGCAGCAGAGCAGCATTTAAGCCGAGGCGATTTGGATAACAACGAAAGGTGGTCTAAGTTCAAAGAGACTGCCAGATCCGCTGCTTAAATGGCAGACTAAAATAGTTGATGTAATTTTATGTAAATGTAAGGTTTGCGTAAGCATTTGGACGAAGCAGAGCAGCATTTAAGCCGAGGCTATTTGGACAACAACGAAAGCTGAACCAAATTCAAAGAGACTGTCATGTCCGCTGCTTAAGTGGCAGACAAAAATAGTTGCTGTAATTTATCTAAGTATAATAAGGGTCTTCTCTAAAGCTGTAATAATGGTGTACGTAAAGCCCTTTCTGTTAAGAATACTTCAAACGCCATCGGGGCCACTCGTTGTGACAGTGGCGGGCGAACGCTATCGTAGAAAATGCCATGCATTCGTTGTAGCCAATTGAAGCAATCTTTGGCCAAATTAATGCGAACGTTGTATGGCGTCTTCGTTGCAGAGAAGGATGATCACGTGCAGTTTCGCGTCCCCAAAACCTGCAGGTATAGACCTACACTTAAATGCAGCTGTAGTTCATTTGGCATGCGAAATTTTTATAACGCGGTATTTGATATAACGCGGTAGCGGGTATGGACCGCAAGTTCTGCGTTACAGCGGGTTAGTGGTGTACTTAAAAGGAGTGTCTTCATACACACTTGCATAAACTAATGTCTCCCCATCACATTTTCCCCAATCTCCATTTCTCCGTAAATCCTTACTTAATACAAAATATCTTCCCAACGATAAATGCCCTCTACATGCGTGTCTTTTCCATACCTAATTTCTACCCTAGCACCATCTTATCACCCCGGCTTCAACCCAGGATTCCGACTTGACCCCGAAACCGACCAAACGAATTGGCATTTGCGGACTTTATATAGCGCCGGTGTTTTAGCTGGTCTCCCTAACGCAGCCTTTATTTGAGCTGAGAAATTTCGGAAGCTACATTTATTGTTACACCCCACAGCAGTAGCTAACTATTGGCCCACAGTTGCGGGGGCCTCGGGTCGGATTCGCCAACACTTCACCTCATAGTAAATCGCTGGGCAGGTCTTTCCATCAAAACTAAAAACACTCCTCTTCCACGGATCCTATCCTGATTCTTCCTCTTCCATTGTTCTCACTTTCTGGTTCAGTTCCAAACACCCTGAGCCACAACCGTCTACCTGCCTGGCTCGCTTGAAACCGAACCCTTCCTACCTAGCGGTTTTGTTCTGACTGAGCGCCTGTGAATAAGCTTGTTTCAGCGACTTCACTTTCGTTGGGCGCTATAGAAATCTGAAGATTACGATAAGAAAGAGTGGACCCGCTCAGACTCTGACGAAGCATACGAAAAGGCCACAGAGGGCCAAACTGAGTAACCTGCTTAAGTAAACAAATTTGAAGTTACGCCTCTGCCTACTTACGTAATTCGGGCAGAGATGATTCGACGTTGCTTCTTCCAGCTTCTTAAAGCTGTTGCTGGTTTGTTGTCAATGCTGTTGTCAGTGCGTCTCCTGCCTCCAATGCGTATATTTATCCTATTTAAAAAACGCTTTGGACGAAACAGTAAGCGATGCGGCGATCACAGCGCGTTGCGGTCGTGCAGCGCCGCCTAGCGAATGGATCGTGGCGCTGGCGTGCCCCCTAGTGAAAACCAGTTGTAGACATCAAGCGTAAATGCAGATGCACACTTTTCTACAGCGGCCGTATGGGCTCGACCCTGCTTATTTTTCAATGAATCTGTCCAGTGGTGGATTAGGTATAGGCGCTGGGGGGGGGGCTGTTCGCCCCATGCGCCTTCTTGGTGATATGCAGGCGCCCCTCAGACCAGACCCGTGCGTGGTGGACTGTCAGAATGTGGCGTTCCTCTGGAAATGCCCGTGCTCCCCACGCACGCAATCCTGGTAAGAACCTTCACCACCGCTCCCCGTTTGAATGGGCCCCACGCCATTTAAGGTCCTGTGTACGGACCGTGCTACCCCGAGATTAAATCTCTGAAATAAGCCACGATCGGCAGACGGACCGTCATCCTAACCAAGTGGACCGCTGTACTAGTAAAGTAATTCCGTAATTTCAGAACCTTTTAGCAAAACGCAAACCAACAGATATTTTAGGAAACATTTTTATCGTAACTGTTTAGCTCAACTTCAATCTACTGTCACATCTGCGGAAGAACTGTAAGCCACGCAGAGCTCCAAAAGACAGATCTGTGCCAGTGCCTGCTGTTTCTGGATTACTACATCTCCCTTCAACAGAATCAGTGGCAACAGTTACAACTAGCGCATCTCGGGATAACGCAGATCACCCATATTCTATGCCAAGCCCTCGGACAGATGCGTTGTTGACAGCTAACCCGTCTAACAGCTGGCCTAGTTATACCTCACTTCCGCTTCCGTAGGCCCAATACACGGCAGCACTTCCTCTAGTTCTTCTATTACCTCATTGAGGACTCCGAATATCAGAAAATGCGATTTCCACGGCGAAACTGGTAAGAATTTATTATTTTATCTGTTAGGCCTTATGCCCTAGTGACATAAACACGAACTAGAAGATGGAAAAGATAAAAGATAAAAAGTAGAAGATGGAAAAGATAGAAGATAAAACATTTTTAATACAGTTACTTCAATGAGACGGTGACTGATCGTTTGAAAGTAGTATGTGGGCCTTAGTAAGAAGCAAATGTCAAATGTCCTTTACATAATGGATGTTGTTACGCATTTTAAATTTTATTTCCTAGCTGTTGGTAGAATTATATTTAGTTATCCATCTTTTAGTTTGTGTTCATGCATTTATTTCTATTATATTAGCTAAATAACAGCAGAACCCATCAGTAAGAAGATCAGCCGGCGAGGGAGAGCACTGGTCACCTGCGCTGATATGCTCAAGATAGCACGAAGGCGAACTTTAGGCTGTATTATAAGGATGTGCGTGTATGCTTAGGGTAATTTTAATAGTATTTGTCCCATTTTTAGCTTTATGATGGTTGATTAGTTTAAGCGCTCCTTCTCGCTCCACACCTGTTAAACGCGGTCACGGTTTACTGACCACACTCAAGTTCAAGACCCGTCTGTTATATGCAAATCCTTTGAAAACAGTCTTGCGGCACGCTGGCCGATTGGACTGAGCACTCCTCCTTTTCGCTCCACATCTTTTACACGCCGTCTCGGTTCGCTGACCACCCACCCATCTACAGTATGCAAATCGTTGGAAAACAGGCATGTACTAAGCTGGCCGATTGGTTTGAACGCTCTTTCGTTTCACTTCAAACTTGTTAAAAACGGTCACGGTTTGCTGACTACACTGAATCAAGACTCGTCTACGATATGCAAATCGTTTGAAAACAGACATATGATGCGCTGGCCGTTTGGTTTGAGCGCTCCTCCTCGTTCCAGACCGAGTTAAGCAAGATACGACTTGACACGCGTAGATACTTGTACGTCGATCTGTGGTTTTGGCGCAAGGGGGCAGCACAGTGCCTTTAGACTTGTATCGATTTTGAGTTGATATTGAGAGACGCCTTTTATTCGAATAATTAAAAGGAAATAGTTTTCAGTTTTGAGTGTAAGACCAGCGCAGATATTGCAAGAGTTCACGAAGAGTTGGCGAATTCGTAAGATAAGTCGGACAATTGGTGCAACTCACGCCAAGACCATCCTTTACTCTAAACTGAAGAGGCAAGTTTTCATTTTAAAGCTGTAAGGTCCTTGAGCAAGTCCTTCACTCGTAATTGCTCAGCTCAATCAATTGCTTTTAGTCATTAGATGGCGCTGCTCAATAAATGCATAAATAATAAAAAAAAACTAAACTGAATCCTTCCCCTTCTACCGACTCCAGGGGATGGTGGTTGATTGGCATAGGTGGCTTGTTCTGCAATGGATCTTCTCACATTCAAGTGCTAACCATGCTTAACTTAACTGTGCTTGCCATGCTGTATCCTCAGAACGAAGAATCTGTCCTTAATCATGTAAAACTAGTGCTATTATCTCTAGGCTGCTTAATTTACCTGGGATTACAATTTCTTGAGATGTGTGGTGTTTTTTATAGATCCAGCTTCAGCAGCGCGATCATCACATGCAACATCTTCACCATGAAATGGATGAGAAGGAGAAACGGTGACAAGAAGAAACGCTGAATGAGGAGCTGACATCAATAGAGGAAGAACCTGCAAGATGCTAGTGAGTCTAATCAATCTATTATCTGATTTTAAAATAGTTAGAAGAGGAGAAGGAGGAAGACGAGGAGAAGGAGGAGGAGGAGGAAGAGGAGGAAGAAGTCTCAGAAAAATGAGATGGAAAAAGGAGAAAACAAAAATGATGAGAATGAAGAGATGTAATCTAATAAACAAAGAAAGAAGAGGAACAGGTGAGAATAGGAAGGAAAAAGAAAAGAAGAGTTGAAAAGATTGAAGATCGAATTAGAGAGCAAACAAAAGGAAGAGGAAGAAAATGAAGAGCAAAGAAAAGAAGAAATGATGGGAGTTAAGGGAAATGCTTCTTCTTCATAGGCATCAATGCTGTTAGCTGCTCTTCTGAATTCCGACACCTCAATAAATTATCACAAAATGGCGAGCAATGGAAAAATTATTAAAATTTATAAGAAGCTGGACTGATAAATCATCCTCTGCCATCTGGCTAATGTATTAATGCTGCTAGTTAAATTGCATTCGCTAGATGGCAGCTGATTTTTTTAGCAGTCCAGCTTTTAGTGCATTTATGAATTCTTTCAACGCTCGCCATTTTGTACGGAGAAATCAGATTTTCAGGAAATTCGATTTCCACAGCCAACCTAGTAACAATTTATTATTTTATCTGTTTGGCCCCAGTGACATAAAGTGGGCGATTGGTTTTCGCGTAGTGTTTGAACCTTTTTCTGGAGCAATGAACTACTTTCTTACTTACTTACTGAATAGACCGATGTCAAATCTCCTTCATTCAGTAGATTCTTTTACGCATGTTAAATTGTATTCGCTAAATGTCAGTAGATTTTTTATAAATTCAGCGTGTTATTTCCACGGCGAAATGTGTAGTCGTTTGGCTATGTTGATGTCTACCTAGATTGGTATTCTTGTAAGGTATCGTTAGTTTAGATCTTCATTCCTTGCGCTGGCTTGCTTCAACTGCATTTTTCCTCTGCTACTGATTTCTTGCTTTGAGAGAGAGAGAGAGAGAGAGAGAGAGAGAGAGAGAGAGAGAGAGAGAGACAGAGAGAGAGAGACAGAGACAGAGACAGAGACAGAGACAGAGAGATAGAGACAGAGAGATAGAGACAGAGAGATAGAGACAGAGAGATAGATAACGGCGAAATGTGTAATCGTTTGCGTTATGTTGATGTCTACCTAGATTGGTGCTCTTGTAAGGTATGGTTAGTTTAGATCTTCATTCCTTCCGCTTGCTTGCTTCAACTGCATGTTTCCTCTGCTACTGATTTCTTACTTTGAGAGAGAGAGAAACAGAGAGAGAGAGATCGAGATCGGCGAAATGTGTAGTCGTTTGGCTATGTTGATGTCTACCTAGATTGGTATTCTTATAAGGTATCGTTAGTTTAGATCTTCATTCCTTGCGCTATCTTGCTTCAACTGCATGTTTCCTCTGCTACTGATTTCTTGCTTTGAGAGAGAGAGAGAGAGAGAGAGGAGAGAGAGAGAGAGAGAGAGAGAAAGAGGAGAGAGAGAGAGAGAGAGAGAGATCGGCGAAATGTGTAATTGTTTGCGTTATGTTGATGTCTACCTAGATTGGTGCTCTTGTAAGGTATCGTTTAGTTTAGATCTTCATTCCTTGCGCTGGCTTGCTTCAACTGCAAGTTTCCTCTGCTGCTGATTTCTTGCTTTTCGAGAGAGTGAGTGAGTGAGTGAGTGAGTGAGTGAGAGAGAGAGAGAGAGAGAGAGAGAGAGAGAGAGAGAGAGAGAGAGAGAGAGAGAGAGAGAGAGAGAGACCAAATAAACTAAGTCTTTCAAGGTCACACACACCGTCGAGAGAGAAGGGAGAAAGAGAACCCTAACCCTGACCAAGCAGAGCCACATGCAAACCACCCGAGCGAAACCTGCGGACCGTGACCGACGTCGGAACCTGGCATCTGTTTGATAAGTGGGCAGTGATGCCAGTATAAGACTTTGGGGTTAAGGGTTCGAGACACTCACTCTGCTGTTATACAAGTCTCAATGATTGAGTAAGTGATGAGTGCATGAGTCAGTCGGTCACTGAGTTAGTGAGTGAGTCAGTGAAATCTGTCTTGTCTGTCTGCCTGCCTGTTTGCCTATCTGTCTGTCTATCTATCTAATTACGTTCGATTCGTTCCTGTAGAGTGCATGAACTTCAGCTGCAACTGCTTGGGCTTGCTTCCTTCAACTGCTGGCTTCATCTGCTACTCTTTGCCTGCTTGCATTGCTACTGAAAAATAAGGTAAAATTGATATGGGCCTATAGTTGCAGAAGTTATTTTTCTCCCCCGATTTGAAGATAGGAACTACTTTAGCAGACTTAAACTGACTAGACATTGCTACTGATTTCATTGCTAGCTGCGTGCTTGCTTGCTTGCATTGCTAACCCGCATGCTTCAACTGCTACTGAATTCTTGCCTTTCAGCTGCGCTATATAGAGACTCTGATTTCATTGCTTGCTTGCTTGTACCCGGCTAAGACCGGGGAAGCTAATGATCTAACAGACCGGGCAAGTCCTGCAATGGCTGACCCCCGTGTCCAAGATCTTGGGATTCGTCCAGCTAAATGATCAAATGAGAGAGAAGGAGGGACAGAGAGAGAGAGAGAGAGAGAGAGAGAGAGTTAAATTGCATTCGCTAGATGGCAGGTGATTTTTAGCAGTCCAGCTTCTAATGTTTTATGGATTTTTTAATCGCTCGCCATTTTGTACGAAGGAATGAAATTTTCGGGAAATTCCGTTTGCAGGGCCACACTAGAAACAATTTATTATTTTCTGGGCCCATTGACAAAAAACTTTTAATTCAAAAATTACTTCAAAATGACGGTGGGCGATTGGTTTTCGCGTAGTGTTTGAGCCGATGTGAAATATCCTTCATTCAGTGGATCCTTTTACGCATGTTAAATTGTATTCGCTAAATATCAGTAGATTTGTTAGAAGTTGAGGATCTCGTTTGTAAAATTATGGAGGACTCTGAATATCAGAAAATTAGATTTCCACGGCGAAACTGAAAAGAATTGATTTTTTATCTGTTAGGCCCTATCTCTTTGTCTGTCGTATTATGAGCTCTACATATGGTGAGGCAAGCATTACTCATAATTATGTCTTTGTGCTGTTTGTCATTGAAAGGGGCTATATGAATGTGTAGTACAAAAACTAAGATGACCGAAGCCATACATGTACTACCGATTATGGTCTCACGATGCAGAATTGTCTCTGACATGCCAGAAACTCGTTTGATTCCATGCCTAAGAGAGTTAATTTGCTACTCAAGGCAAATGGTGGACATATTACACACTAATTGTCTGAAGTGACAACAGAAGAAAAAGAAAAAACCTAATTCCATGAACTGAAATGTCAAATTTCCATTGAAATAATGCTTGTCCCAAGTAATTCGCACAAGACTGTAGATTTGTGCTCTTGTAAGGTATCGTTAGTTTAGATCTTCATTCCTCCGCTTGCTTGCTTCAACTGCATGTTTCCTCTGCTACTCATTTCTTGCTTTGAGAGAGAGAGACAGACAGAGAGAGGGAGAGAGAGGGGGAAGAGAGAGAGAGAGAGAGAGGAGAGAGAGAGAGGAGAGAGAGAGAGAGAGAGAGAGAGAGAGATCGGTCGAAATGTGTAGTCGTTTGGTTATGTGATGTCTACCTAGATTGGTGCTCTTGTAAGGTATCGTTAGTTTAGATCTTCATTCCTCCGCTTGCTTGCTTCATTCAACTGCATGTTTCCTCTGCTACTCATTTCTTGCTTTGAGAGAGAGAGACAGACAGACAGACAGAGAGAGAGAGGGGAGAGAGAGAGGGAGAGAGAGGGAGAGAGAGAGGAAGAGAGAGAGAGAGGAAAGAGAGAGGAAAGAGAGAGGAGAGAGGGAGAGAGAGAGAGAGAGAGAGAGAGAGAGAGAGATCGGCGAAATGTGTAGTCGTTTGGTTATGTTGATGTCTACCTAGATTGGTACTCTTGTAAGGCATCGTTTAGTTTAGATCTTCATTTTGCTAGCCGGTGTGCTTGCTTGCATTGCTAAGGAGAGAGAGAGGAGAGGAGAGAGGAGGTCACTGAGTTAGTGAGTGACAGTGAAATCTGTCTTGTCTGTCTGTCTATCTATCTTATTGCGTTGTATTCGTTCCTGTAGAGTGCTGTTTGCTTGCATTGCTAATGATTTCATTGCTAGCCTGCGTCTCTCTCTTTTTTCCCTTTAAGAGCTGTTTGTCATAAGTGTGTAATCGTTTGCGTTATGTTGATGTCTACCTAGATTTGGTTTGGATATGGAGAAATTAGTCGAGTGACGATCTTCATCAGCTGGAGTAAGAGAGAGACCCGTGTCCAGAACCTTGGAATTCGTCAACTGAACGACGACCGATCAAGGGCCTAATAAAGCAGCATAAACTAAGTAAGTTCCAAGGCCGCTCTCTCTCTCTCTCTCTCTCTCTCTCTCTCTCTGTCTCTGTCTAAGTCTTCATCTCTCTCTCTCTGTCTAAGTCTTTAAAGCCATCGACTGCGACGCAGTGGATGACCTTGAAAGACTTAGTTTATTTCGGCTCTGCTCTCTTTCTCCCTCTCTCCTCCTCTTCCTCCCTCTCTCTTTGGCACTTTGCCAAGTCTCTCTCTCTCTTTCTCCCTCCCTCTCTCTTCCTCTTCCTCCCTCTCTCCTTGGCAAAGTGCCAAAGAGAGAGAGGAGGAAGAGGAAGAGAGAGAGAGGGAGAAAGAGAGAGAGAGAGACTTGGCAAAGTGCCAAGGAGAGAGGGAGGAAGAGGAGGAGAAAGAGAGAGAGAGAGCCGAGCCAAAATAAACTAAGTCTTTCAAGGTCATCGACTGCGTCGCAGTCGATGGCTTTCAAGACTTAGACAGAGAGAGAGAGATGAAGACTTAGTTAGGACACAGAGAGGCAGAGAGAGAGAGCAGAGAGAGAGAGCGGCCTTGGAACTTACTTAGTTTATGCTGCTTTATCCTGTTAGGCCCTTGATCCGTTCAGTTGACGAATCGCGGACTTGCCAGTTACACGCAGTCAGCAGACCCGAACCAGAAACCTATCAAAGAAGACATTTATTAGAAGAACTATTTCTTTTATCACTCTTCTTCAAATTTTGCCTTAGATAAATATTTACTACGTTATTCTCATTCCAATAAGAGGAGGAGCAAGCAATGAACATTGACTGTGTGATTGAGTAAATAAATGAAAAACCATTATGCGACGGTTATTTTTGGATACAGTTCAACCAGCGCATACAAAAACACATAATACACGCTACTAGGTATGTTTATATAGCACCCCTTTGCGTAAAATGCTTAATTAAGCACACACAAGTGCATATAAACTCAATACACAATACTAGACCTCTGTTAATCAGTTTATATAGCGCCTTAGATTTAAATTATGCACACACCTATATCCAAACTTAGCTTCAGTTAATCACACACAAGCGCATATATACTCATATAGATACACATAAACAAGCTTAAACATGCTTGAAATTAATACCAGGCTTATCAATTTATATAGCAACCCATTGCCTTAGAATCTTCAACTAAGCACAAAGAAACACACGAGAGCATATATACTCGAAATACATATACCCTTTACACAACCTGAAAATTAACACGGGCTATATATATATAAGCAATTTATATAGCACCCCTTTGCCTTTATACGCTTCAGTTAAGCACACAAAAACATACAAGCGCATATATACTCCAACTACACTCAGTTTATGTAGCACCCCCTTTGCCTAATATGCTTCAATTAAGCACACACAAGCACATATAAACTCTAAATACACATGAACAAGCTTGAACAATCTTTAGTCAAGCTTTAAAGTAACACTAGGCCTCTCTATTAATCACCCTTTTGCCTTAGACTTAAATTATGCACACCTATATATAGTCCAAACTTAGATGCATCAGTTAAGCAGCACATATATACTCTGTAGATACACTTTAACCTGCTTAAACATGCTTGAAATTAACGAAATTAACACTAGGCTTATCAATTTATATAGCACCCCCGTTGCCTTAGAATCTTCAACTAAGCACACAGAAACACACAAGTGCATATATACTCGAAATACATATACCCTTTACACAAGCTGGAAATTAACACTAGGGCTATATATAAGCAATTTGTATAGCACCCCTTTGCCTTTATATGCTTCAGTTAAGCACGCAAAAACATACAAGCGCATATATACTCCAACTACACTCAGTTTATGTAGCACCCCCTTTGCCTAATATGCTTCAATTAAGCACACACAAGCACATATAAACTCTAAATACACATGAACAAGCTTGAACAATCTTTAGTCAAGCTTTAAAGTAACACTAGGCCTCTCTATTAATCACCCTTTTGCCTTAGACTTAAATTATGCACACCTATATATAGTCCAAACTTAGATGCATCAGTTAAGCAGCACATATATACTCTGTAGATACACTTTAACCTGCTTAAGCATGCTTGAAATTAACACTAGGCTTATCAATTTATATAGCACCCCGTTGCCTTAGAATCTTCAACTAAGCACACAGAAAGACACAAGTGCATATATACTCGAAATACATATACCCTTTACAGTGCATATATACTCGAAATACATATACCCTTTACACAAGCTGGAAATTAACACTAGGGCTATATATAAGCAATTTATATAGCACCCCTTTGCCTTTATATGCTTCAGTTAAGCACACAAAAACATACAAGCGCATATATACTCCAACTACACTCAGTTTATGTAGCACCCCTTTGCCTAATATGCTTCAATTAAGCACACACAAGCACATATAAACTCTAAATACACATGAACAAGCTTGAACAATCTTTAGTCAAGCTTTAAAGTAACACTAGGCCTCTCTATTAATCACCCTTTTGCCTTAGACTTAAATTATGCACACCTATATATAGTCCAAACTTAGATGCATCAGTTAAGCAGCACATATATACTCTGTAGATACACTTTAACCTGCTTAAACATGCTTGAAATTAACACTAGGCTTATCAATTTATATAGCACCCCCGTTGCCTTAGAATCTTCAACTAAGCACACAGAAACACACAAGTGCATATATACTCGAAATACATATACCCTTTACAGTGCATATATACTCGAAATACATATACCCTTTACACAAGCTGGAAATTAACACTAGGGCTATATATAAGCAATTTATATAGCACCCCTTTGCCTTTATATGCTTCAGTTAAGCACACAAAAACATACAAGCGCATATATACTCCAACTACACTCAGTTTATGTAGCACCCCTTTGCCTAATATGCTTCAATTAAGCACACACAAGCACATATAAACTCTAAATACACATGAACAAGCTTGAACAATCTTTAGTCAAGCTTTAAAGTAACACTAGGCCTCTCTATTAATCACCCTTTTGCCTTAGACTTAAATTATGCACACTTATATATAGTCCAAACTTAGATGCATCAGCTAAGCAGCACATATATACTCTGTAGATACACTTTAACCTGCTTAAACATGCTTGAAATTAACACTAGGCTTATCAATTTATATAGCACCCCGTTGCCTTAGAATCTTCAACTAAGCACACAGAAACACACAAGCGCATATATACTCGAAATACATATACCCTTTACACAAGCTGGAAATTAACACTAGGGCTATATATAAGCAATTTATATAGCACCCCTTTGCCTTTATACGCTTCATTTAAGCACACAAAAACATACAAGCGCATATATACTCCAACTACACTCAGTTTATGTAGCACCCCTTTGCCTAATATGCTTCAATTAAGCACACATATAAACTGTAAATACACATAAACAAGCTTGAACAATCTTTAATCGAGCTTTAAAGTAACACTAGGCCTCTATTAATCACCCCTTTGCCTTAGACTTAAATTGTGCACACCTATATATACTCCAAACTTAGATGCATCAGTTAAGCACACACAAGCACATATATACTCTCTATAGATACACATAAACAAGCTTAAACAAGCTTGAAAGTAATACTAGGCTTATCAATTTATATAGCACCCCTTTGCCTAATATGCTTCAATTAAGCACACACAAGCACATATAAACTCATGCTTATCAATTTATATAGCACCCCATTGCCTTAGAATCTTCAACTAAGCACACAGAAACACACGAGAGCATATATACTCGAAATACATATACCCTTTACACAACCTGAAAATTAACACGGGCTATATATATAAGCAATTTATATAGCACCCCTTTGCCTTTATACGCTTCAGTTTAGCACACAAAAACATGCAAGCGCATATATACTCCAACTACACTCAGTTTATGTAGCACCCCTTTGCCTAATATGCTTCAATTAAGCACACAAAAGCACATATAAACTCTAAATACACATGAACAAGCTTGAACAATCTTTAATCAAGCTTTAAAGTAACACTAGGCCTCTATTAATCACCCCTTTGCCTTAGACTTAAATTATGCACACCTATATATAGTCCAAACTTAGATGCATCAGTTAAGCACACACAAGCTCATATATACTCTGTAAATACACTTTAACAAGCTTAAACATGCTTGAAATTAACACTAGGCTTATCAATTTATATAGCACCCCATTGGCTTAGAATCTTCAACTAAGCACACAGAAACACAAAAGCGCATATATACTCGAAATACACATACCCTATAAACAAGTTTGAATTAACACTAGGATTACAGTTTAATCAATTTATGTAGCACCCCTTTGCCTTAGACTTTTCAGTTAAGCACGCACAAACACACAAACCCACTTGTACTCTAAGTACACATACCCATTACACAACTTGAAATTAACACTAGGCCTCTATACACACTCAATTTTGTATAGCGCCCCTTTGCCTTAGACGCTTCAATTAAGCACAAGCGCATACATAATCATTTATATAGGGGGAAATATTGTAAAATTATGAGTTCACTTACTATTGCTGTCTTTCTGGTGGGTCATGGGCCTCATTCCAATGCGAGGAGGAGCTACTGCGACTCTTGCATGGTGTCCGTCTTCTCTCATCTGTTCAAAGGAATCAAGAAAATACTTTTAGAAAGTAGAATTAACCGAGAATGGAAAATAAAAAAGCTGAGAGCAAGTAAAAATGGAAAGACATTGAAAATTGACTGAGTGAATAAGTGAATGAAAAACCATTCTGCAACGACTATTTTTGGATGAAGTTCAACCAGCCATTTATTCTTCAGTTATTGTGTAGAACTGTAGAAACTGTTTGATGCAATTGATCAACTTTTTGTTTAACTGAATTAATGACCGAATCAACTAGGCACGGCTACGGTGGTACTTTTATAATAGACGCTAGGTCTAGATCTAGTAGATCTAGATATGGCGCTTTCTGATGTCCCGCTTCTGAGTAGATAACATGGTGTTGCGCTAAATAATTAACCGCTCAATGTCAACGGCATTTACATGACATTCAAGCGCTTGAAACTGTGTGTAAAACTAAGGCACAGACTCTTCAATTAAGCACACACAAGCGCATATGATACTCAACTTATGTGGCAACCCTTTGCCTTAGACTCTTCAAATAATATTTTCAATAGTTTTACCATATATCTCAGGCGGATAAACAATTTCACTGTATCTACACAACATATACGTGCATGGCATACACTCTTCAATTAAGCACAAGCGCATATATACACTCTAAATACTTGATAATGATATTAATTAATGCGTGAGTAAACAATTTGCTTTCTTGGCCTTGCAAAAAACAGATTGGAAAATAAAATTAAAAAACTGTGAAGCAAGTAAAAATTTAAAGATACTGAAACTGAGTGAATGAATAAGTAAATGGAAAATCATTTTGCAACGACTATTTTCGGATGCATTTATAACTGACGATAGGTCTAAGGGTGGCTCTTGCAAGAGGTCCTCCTTTTGAGTAGATACCTGAAGAGGCGCTAAATAACACACCTGCCTCCAGCATATCCGTCAAGCATTCAGAATAGTATATCTGCGTAATTATCTCGTCAATGTCAACGGTATCTACATAACATCCAAGCGCTTGAAACTAAGGCATGGACTCTTCAGTTTCAATTAAGCACACGCAAGCGCGTATATTCTATATAATATACTCTTTAAACGGGCTTGAAATTAATACTAATCCTATATACATATATATAATTAATTTATATAGCACCCCTTAGATATGTTTATACATATATATATCGACACTTACAAAGACGAAGGCCTTGGAATGTTTAGCGCTTTTTCACTTCTCAGGCTTTCTGTCGCTTCAGTCACGGCCTCGCTTCCCCAGTCGACCAAAACTCCTCCTTCGAATCGCCCGAGTTCTTCTTCACGTTCGCTGCAGACAGTCCGAGCGAAGACTCTCAATTCGCCCAGTAACTAATAAGCCGCAGACGTCTCCCTTCTCCTTCGTTCAAGCTTCGGACTGACATTACCCACATCAAGTTCAAGACCCATCTACTGTATGCAAATCGCCTGAAAACAGACAGGTGTGTCTTGTGGCTTGTTAGCCCAATCGAAGGTCACGGTTCACTGACCACACACAAGTTCGAGGATGAAGGCAGCAAACGTTCTGCCTCAACTATCACACAACACCAGTTGAGTTCGTATTTTCCCACCTTAGTGACCACACTCTCATCTATACCGGGTATATAGATATATACATATATATGGTAATATATACGTGGTATATATATACCGAGTATATATAGGTCACATGCAACAAATCATTTATTTAGCACCGAAATATAATGACAGCGCATCAACCGATGGCGCTAAGCAATTTGGCGTTCAGGCCAATCGAATACCATGCCACACAATGTATTTGAGAGCATTCGAGCTGATTCATCCCGGCCAAGAAGCACGTTTCACTTACGCAGCTCATGCGTGGCCTTAAGAAGCTAAGAAGTCCTACATTATGGTAGACCTGTAATAACAATAGTGATATTAGGCCTCATATTAATAGGCGTAATAATAATAATAATAAGAATAATAATAATAATAATAAAAGGCTTCATAATTGTAATAGGCCTAATAATGGTCATGGTCATAGTCGCAGTAGTAGTAGTAGTAGTTGTTGTACTGGCATATAGCAGTAGTAGTAATTGTTGAATGTACGTAAGCATTATAATATTTGAGTACACATGTATTTCCATTCAAGGACCTCTCGGAACTGTTATAATTTATATATCTAACGAATCTTAACTGATGCGAACTAATATGTATTGAGAATCGGTTTCCTTCGACGTTGATTCTTATTATCTCCCACTGAAACTGCATTTCCCAATGCATCGCCCTCCCGTCCAAAGGTCTTTCTCTCCACTTGTCCAAACTAAATATTTCCCATTGAAAACACATCTTCCCGTACATTTCGCACCTCCTAATAGGTTTTTTAGCGCCGATGTTTAAGCTGGTCTTCCTAGCGCGGGTTTTGTGTAACTTAGGCCGTTCGTCACCTCCCCTCTTGGTTTAAACGTAATAAATTTAGAAAAACCGCCAAAGACTCCATTCACACCTGCATGCAGCACACGTGCCACCTGCCTAATGTGAACCAACTCCAGACAGACAGACACACATACATACAGATTGTAAAGAAATGGTCAACACCTAGCCATCTAGCTGGGAAGTAAACGACAAGTCCGGCGATGCACTGGCCCCGTGTCCAGGGCATTGGGATTCGTCCATTGTCGGCTCAATGGTCTAAAGAGAATTAAATGAGCGCCTCCCCTACATCTCACTTGTGGCATATGCGAAAATTTACTTTACTGCTGACACTATCCCACAAAGTAGACATCTTCCCCATACATGGTTTCGCTTCTCCCAATGGGTCTTTTAGCGCCACTTTGTAAGTTGGTCTCTTTGAGGCGCCTTTTGTATGGCGCTAAGAAATTTCGGAGGTTTACATTTACATATATTCCAGTGGCAGATTTAGCTACAGGCGCCCCTTTTGGCTATGCCTGCGCCCCTCAGACCAGACCCGTGCATGGGGGACTGCGAGAATGTGGCGCCCCTTGGAAATGCTCTTGCCCCACGCAATCTAATCTAATGGACGTTTTAAAAACTGTGCTGCCACCTAGCTGGAAAGTAAACCTCAAAGTCCTGCGATGCCCTGCCTCCGTGTTCAGGATTTTTGGGATTCGTTCACTGTCAGCTCAAGGGCCTAAGGAAAAGGAATGAGCGCCTCCTCTACGTCTCACACTGTGGGATATGGGAAACGTTACTTTTTTGCCGAGACTATCTCCATAAAATACACATCTTCCTCATCCATTTCGCTTCTTCCAGTGGGTCTTTTTTGGTCTTCCTGACTCGGTTTTTGTGTGGCGCTGAAAAATTTCGGAGGTTTACATTTACATTTGTCCCACTGCTTCAGACTACCAACCCCCTCAATTAAAAACGGATCGGCGGTCATCCAGCTGAGACAGAGCGGTAAAATTAGTGTATGTAGGCAGGTGCAAAACTCAGCTGGCTTTAGCGAACTCGCGCCGAAATCTGAGACCAGGTGCGCTGTAGGATGGGTAGGAAACGATGGATAATTACATGCAAAGCGAGAACCTAAGCTTACAAAATTAGAAATGGCGCCAACAAGTCTATTCGCACCTGCATGCAGCACACGTGCGACCTGCCTAAAACCAACCAACTCCAGATGACAGACAGAGGGATAAGGAGGAATGTAAAGGAGTGGTCAACACGTGTATGGAAGTCGTGTTACCAGCGTTGATCTAATGGTCTTTTTCGAAACTGTGCTGCCACCTACCTGGAAGGTAAACGGCAAGCCTGCGATGCGCTGGTCCTGTGTCCAGAATATTATAAATTTGGAAGTCATCCACTGTCGGCTCAAGGGCCTAAAGAAAATTAAATAAGCGCCTCCCCTATATCTCACTTGTGCGATAAGAAACTACTTTACTTTACTTCTGAGACTATCTCCATAAAATACACATCTTTCTCATACATTTCGCTTCTCCAGATGGGTCTTTTAACGCCATTGTATAAGTTGGTCTCCCTTACGCGGCTTTCGAGTGGCGCCGAGAAATTTCGGAAGTTACATTTACATATACCCCAGTGGCGGATTCAGCTAGAGCCGCCCACTCTTGGTTATGTGCCCGCGCCTCTCAGTCCAGATCCGTGCATGGTGGACTGTGAGAATGTGGCGCGAAAATGCTCTTGCCCCCACGCAAACAATCCTGGAGCCGCCAATGCGCCAACAGGTCTATTCGAACCTGCATGCAGCACATATATTTCTCCGACTAACGTAGGACAGTAAAAGCTATAAATAGATCTTTGAAATCCAGAAATCTGGTCAATTCCAGTTTCTAAAGCAGCGCTTCCCACAGCGCTTCTCAAAGTGGTGGTCCGCGAACTAGTGCCTGTCCGCGAGCCCTCAGTTGCCGGTCCACAACCATCTTCAGAAAACAGAATAATGAAGAAATGATTCCGCCATATTTCTCATATAAATTAGACAGAACTATTATATTTTTAAAATTCATAACAAAAGTACTTGTTAGGCTAGCATTTTAAATGGCAATAGAGTCATAGAATTGGCTAAAACTGCATTTAACATGATTTTAAAATATATCTTAGGAATATAGGAAATTTTAGGTGCTCAAAAAAGCGGAATAATTAATAAATTGGACACCGGTCCTGCTGCAATGGGAAAATTCCTGCCGGTCCGCGACACTGAGAAGTTTGGGAAGTGCTGCTCTAAAGTATCTGTCAAATGAGATATTCAGAGCTTATACTGTGACATTTACAGATGCTGTTCCAATCATCTTCAGTCTATCGTCACATCTGCAGAACTGTAAGCCACAGAGCTCCAAAAGACACATCTGTGCCAAAGCTTGTTTTTTCTGGATTAATACATCTCCCTTCAACAGAACCATTGCCAACAGTTACAACAAGCACATCTCGAGACAATACAGATCACCCATATTCTCTGCCAAGCCCTCGGACATTAAAGCGATGCCTCGATGAAGCTCATCAGATACTGCTAAGTGATGTTGTTAAGGAATCTGATTCAGTTTGTTTGATCATGACTATCTGCCAAGTATAGCACCTTTGTCAAAATTTGTTGATAATGTTTTTTTTATATTTCTGGTTTTGTTGGGAGATCATTAGAACCTGACCTGTCGGGAGGTATGTCTTGGTTGACTACAATCTGTGAGACAAGAGGACGTTAGCCAAAATGATTTTGACTTGATTGAACTTAAGGACAAAGGTGGTCTAATTAATCACCTTATGTTATACCTGTGTGTAAATCAGCTGAACTCTCTATCCGTAAAATTATTTGACCACTTCAGAAACCTATTCTTAATGTTGATGATGATATTGATGATCATGTTGACAAATTGTGCTAAAGTAATAAATTTAAGTGGATTCTAAGTAATGTAATAACTTACTTTGCCCAGCTACTATGAAAGCTTACTTACCACTACTGATGCTATTCAAAGACCTGTAGATTTGTACAATCCGAGTAGCCTAGGTGAAGACATGCATTTTCAGTGACTCGTGAAAATGTGAATATACACCTTATTCTATATAGTGACTGTATGGCCTTGACTCTGCTCATCTTCAAAGAATTCATCGGGTGAGATCCTTCATCACGGCGGCCCGTATGAATGGATACCACGCTATTTAAGGTCTCCGTGTACATGTAGAACCAAGCTAGCCCGAGATTAAAGCCCCTTAAATGCACATGTTAGCGTGAGGCTTATTTATTCTAACTACGTAACGAAAACACAAAATTAGCGTCCAACAGATGAGTTAGAAATACCAGTCAAAATACACGGCAGCGCTTTCTCTAGTTCTTCTATTACCTCGTTGGAGGCAGCTAATTTCCAGACTGGACAAACGTAGACAAAAAATTGCAACCTTCAGACATCGTATCAGGCCATCTTCCGCTCCCTCCTCGAGGGAGTCCCAGGCTGAATTTATAGTTCATAGACGGACCAAATTTAACGGTGCAAATAAACAATCACAGAGCAACAGAAACGTTTGCAATATTCTCGAACGCGAAGTACAGTATCGCGATTGCGAGCTTTAGATGTCCTGGGCATTGGTCACGCATACGGTTGACCGTTGACCCCGGTGGGTTAATAATAATAATAATAAAATTTATATAGCGCCGTAACACGACCGAAGTCGAAAAAGGTCGCTGTACATTCACCAGTGCGTTCAGCCGTCGAACGATAGGCTGAAAAGGAAAGTTTTTAGCCGTGTTTTAAATGTCCAGTGAAGTACTCAGGAAGACTGTTCCACGCCACAGGTCCGGTAACCGCGAAGAAGCGTTCCCCGAATTTTGTTGCGGTTCTGCGGACGTGTAATTGATTACTCGTAGACGACCGTAGATGGTAAACCCGCCGTATATCCGCTGGTCGGGTGCAGAAATCAAGTAGATAGTCCGAAGCACCGCCATTTAAGGCCTTGTATGTCATCAGACACAGCTTGTTGTTGGCGGGGAAAAGACTGACGAGGGACAAGCGGTAAACACTTCCTACGATGCGGGATTCTATCACCGGCGGTGAACATGTAGCAGCCTGCAGTTTCGCCGAATGAAACTCGATATCAAAGTTCAGCTTCACGACTGCATTATAGAGCCACAAGGCAATACAAGTCCTTTCCAAGCTAAAAAAGGAGCACAAACGACCACACGATAGAGCTTTTCTGTTGCGGGGCATTTGTGTGTGAACGACTTGCTCAAGCCTCAAGGGCTCTATGCAGTAACCCCTCAGGAAGGCTTGAACCCACACTCTCCCTGTTACAGGCCCAGCGCTCTAACCAGTCGGCTAGAGGTCGTCCATGAATGTTGTCCGCAGAGGGGCGGGAAGGATGCCAAATTTGGACAGATGCGGATGTGACGTCAATATGTGTCAGGCCCAGTGAGGCGCCTTTACACTCTTTGACCAATATAGCTAGTGTTAGGGGTGCAATTTCTGGGGTAAAGAGGTAACTTCCCCATTGGTTCTGACTAGCTCCCATTCAAAATACATTTCCCCTCGGCCCCTAAGGTCTATGTTCCTACCTACACAGATCTTTACCCCACTGGTCCAGTACTACATTCAACTTAAGATGCGTTTTCCATTTACATTACACATCTGCGCACAGGTCTTTCCTCCCACTGCTTCCGACAGTTCTTTTATCAAAGTAACCCAACTAAAATGTCTGGCTACAAGCAACAGCGGCGAACATTTATTACTAGACAGAAGTGACCTGTCAACAATAATGTCTGCCATACCAGTCATTACACTGAAGAACGCCTTAAATCGGCCAACGAAATTATTACCAGTGACAAAAGTCATCACTCAGCGAATGAAATGTTTGGTGCCAGGTGAAGCCCTTCTAAAGCGGACGCAAAAGCAGGGATCAACGACGTCTCCAAAGCAGCTCGCGCTCTCTGTCGAGATCTTCAATAGACGGCAGGGGACGTGGAAGGTCCAATAACGAGCGCTCTTCCTTCAGTATGTGATCGGCTTCCCCTAGAAACGATCAAAAAATACCAATTGTAATCCCGAGATTTCTACAGCGCCCAGCGAGAGCCACGCCACTGGAACCACCTTATTCATTAGCGCTCAGTCAAAACAAAATCGACAGGAAGAAATGTTCAGTTCCGGGTCAAGATCCAAGAGTCAGGCAGAGAGACGGTGGCTGCTACGGTGGTTGATGTTTGGGATTGGAGCGGAGAGAAAGACAACAGGAAGAATGGGAGTCAGGACAGGATCTGTGAAACAGGAATGTTTTCAGTTGTGAGTGAAAGGCCAAGGCAGAAACTGCAAGCAGTGCAGCACAGTTGAGTTCGTATGATGGATCAGAAAACTGGTCTTCCTTGCCCCAATATCTTATTTATGAAATGCTCTTGTGTAAAAATTAAACTATACATTTGCTCTCTCTCATTAATATTCATCAGCCCAACTTCCAAATTAATATTCTGTTAAAAATTTTCTCTTAAAATTCAGGAACAATAATAGAAAAATGTCGTTTTACCTTTAATCCTCTCAAGTTTGTTTCCATAAGCCATGTCACCAAGATACCCAACGATGAAAGTCAGAGGCAGCAAGGGAACCAGCGCAGCTGGTTTTCGTGTTTTTTTAAATCTGAAGAATTTTAAATATAAACAAATTGCACAAAAGCATAAAAAGCTTAAATACCATAACAACATAACACATAAAACGGAACTTTTTAAACCGTTAAATTTAGTCATTTGACCAATGACATAGTCCTCTGAATAGCACAACATTATTACTGTACTAATAAAATTAAGTCAAATTACCCAATCAAAGCACAGAATTACTGGAAATGAGCCAATCAGCATATCGTTCATGGAACAGTGAAAATTAACCAATAAAACACAGCATTAATGCAACAGTGGAAATGAGTCAATCAAAATGGCATTTATGGGACAGCCAATCAAACCCCACCATTTATGGGACAGCCAATCAAACCACACCATTTATGGGACAGCCAATCAAACCCCACCATTTATGGGACAGCCAATCAAACTACAACAGTAATGGAACTGTGGAAATGAGCCAATGAAAACGGTATTTATCTAACAGCCAATCAAACCCCAACATTTATGGAACAGCCAACTAAACTGCAGGATTTATGGAACAGCCAATCAAACTACAGCATTTTCAAAGCCTCTTTTGGGTGACAGTCAGAGTGTTTCATCGACCATGTACCTATTTCATCGACCATGTACATGTGGGCAGTATCAATTTCTAACAGGAGTTGGGCAGATCTCAATGTCAGGCCAATTAAAAATCCCCAAACTCCTTAAAGCCAAGAAAAGTAACAACAGTAAACCTAAATCCTGAAAAATGATGAAGGCGCACCCTGCAAAGGAACCAAGTGCAGTTACTCCGTAGAAAGCGGCCCACCAGTGGAAAAGGTCACGACCCCTCGCCAGTTGAATCGCCATCTGCTGTTCCCTCATGAAGTTCTGCATTGCCAGCTGACGCTCCATCTTAAAAACAAAATCCCATGATTTATATAGCACCCTTTGATGTAATGTTCATGTAATATACTGAAGACTGGACTAAATTACATTACTCCATTAGGAACAAGTTCATCACTAATAATACTATGTTACATAATAATGTAAAAAAATATTACACTAATACTACTAATAATAAAACACTGATAATAATGTTAAAAAATAATATAACAAGCTATTACGTTATTATTACTAAGAATACTACGTTAATAACACAATGTTATAAAATAATATAATGAACAATTACGTTAATATTACTAATAATACTACATTAATAATAATGTCATAAAATAATATAACAAGCTATTATGTTATTATTACTAATACTATGTTAATAACACAATGTAATAAAATAATATAACGAACAATTACGTTACTACTAATAATACAACAATAATACTATTTTAAAATAAAATAAACTATTATGTTATTACTACTACTAATACTACATTAAAATTTACTGTTCTATAATAATATAACGAACTATTATGTTATTATTACTAATAATATAATACTATGTTAACAATACTATGTTATATAATAATCTAATGAAATAGCATGTTACTACTACTCACTTGACCTCGTTGGCTGGCCAGCATGAACTCCTGGTTCTTTTTAAAATTCTCATCCATCGCTTTTCCGATGATGCTCCCCATTTTCTTTAACCTACTGAAAACAACACCATCACCTCTGGTTAACAGCGGTAAATTTCTACAAAGGTAAAAAGACAGGAAGCTCAATTTTTTGCACGCATTCGTTCAGCAAACGGCTCAGAATACAAAGCAGAAATCACTTACACGTTGCAATAATTCTCAACTAATAAAGCATCCCAGGGTGCAATATATTGATGGACCGATTTGCAGATGCACCAGTAAGGAGCGAAACTTCCCTTCCGTCTGCAGATAGCACTCTGTTCTAGCTTTTAATCGGAATTGCGCTAGAAAATTCGAAGGTCTTATTGGTTGAGCAGACTGGGTTTCGTAAAAGTCTTAGTAAAAGTCAACAAAACCGTGACACTTTTGTTAGCCCCTAACTTTTGGACCATAATCTATGAAAAAATCATATACGATAATAAATATAACTATACCAAAGGATTTGCGTATAACTATCGAGGAATTTCGACAACGTCTTCCGTCAACCCAATTTCCTCCCGCGGTAAGTCGCCTTAACCTTTGCTTTGTCGATAAGCACTAGAGAAAATTGCATGGGGTAGACAGACATGACGGTTACGCTTAGAACTTATAACGGTACAAGCTATATAGTCTGGTTTTAATGTTGATTCTTACTTCACTCGATGCGTAATAGCTTGTTTATTTCTACGCTTCAACGCTACAAACTAATTACCTCTGCCTTTACCTTATTCTATGCGCAGTTCTCTTACGGCCAGAATTTGGGTGGGTCACATTTATGTAGCGGCAATCTTTCCAATTTTACTGCACAGCACGCCTGTAGATGAATATTTACCATTACCAAACTTCGATATTATAGCGACGATTCAGAAGTCTGTTAGACTTGATTATCGTAATCGTATTTGTAATTCCGAGATTTCTACTGCGCCCAATGAAAGCCACGGCGCGGGGCCCAGCTTATTCACAGACGCTGTCAAAACAAAATCTATAGGCAAAAGGAAACACGCTTCCAGATCAAGATCCAAGTCAGACGGGGAGACAGCGTGGAATCAAATAAAATCGATAGGCAGAAAAGGTGACCCACATACAAGCTCTAACCAATCGGATACCGTGACCCAATTACCCGCAGGGTGTTCTAACCAATAGGCAGCCGTTCCTCATGCTTTGCTTAAATGTCCAGTGCAAACGATAAACATACTGAACACGTGTAAGAGTGGAATTATGATTTAATTACACAAATTTTACCATGTTTACTAGCAGACATGAGCGCAGGATTGGTTTAGAGAGTGAAGGGTTCTGGACAGAATCACCTCTGACCCTCACTTTCCAGTGGGGGTTATTCCCCTCCGTGCAAACGCCTTTGCAGTAAGGATTCGATTCCTGTTAGGCAGAAAGGTTAAAGACCTCGGGGCAGAAACCCAATCATGCCTGGGGTAAATGTTTTTATCTATGGGGAGATGGTCTGGGTCAATGAGGGGAGAAGGTCCCTCCTACACCCGCAAATCGTATCCTCTGTAAAATGAATCAAAACTACACAGACATCATCAATCCAATCCCAAACATCACCCACCGTAGCTCCCACGCTGTTTCCCTGCCTGACTTTTGAATCTTGACCTGAAACCGAACACTTCTGCCTATCGATTTGGTTTTGACTGAGCGCATGTGAATAGCTGGTCCCTGTGATGTGACTTTCGTTGGGCGCTGTAGAAATCTCAGGATTACGATTACCTCACTCTGGGCACGATCCATTTCCAGTTGGTGTACGCACAGTACTTGCGAGTACGCTCGCCCCACGTTCACGAAAGGACCACAATGTGCTCTGCGTGTACTCGAAGTAAACACGGGACACGTCAGTTTTGCCGTACAGTAGTGCGAAAAACGTTTAAGGCACGATATTTAATTTAACCCATGTGAGATTTTCTTCATATTTCACAAACTGAGTTTGACAATTAAAGCGATTAAAGAAATTATGGCGACAACCGATAAGAAAATGTCATAAAGACTGGTCCCCAAAACAACAGTCGCATAAAACTTGTAATTGTAAACGAGATTATTCCGCGTAAAGTAATGGCGCATTAACTGGTAAACGTAAGACAAGTTGACGTAATTGCTCGCTACGTTATCACACCCCTCTTTTAACAATAATCAGACAACCATTGCTCAAAGATCTTAATCCACCCACAGAAGAGACCTTCAATGCATCCTCAATTCCAAGGCCCTTGCTAAATGCCATGCGCCAGGTGGAGCTGCAATCAACTGTTGTGGGCCCAATAACAGGGGTCATGTTATACAGAGGCCCAATGAATGTGGTCGTAATATGTGACCATGACCTTTATTGTACCCACCCCTAGGTGGGGCAGCTGTTTCGCTTAGCAGGCCACAACATTCGGAGTTAAGCAGCCAAGATAAGGAATGTCAATTTGAATGTACTCTATACATGACTCGATAATGTAGAGTTAATTTCACATCAAGACACACCAAGATTCGAACCACAGACACACAGGTTAAAGGCAATCACTGTTGCCAACACCAGTCCACCCATATAAACAAAACCATGCAATAAAAAACCCCACCTCAAGCGCAGCTGAGGTGAGGAAGCATTTTAACGGAGGCAATTCTTAAAAAACAAAACTGCTTATAAATCAGCACAGCTATGAGTAATGTCTGGTTAACATCAGACATTGTTTAATCTCAAATGTAACAGACAATCAGTGTGGCACAGAGGTCAATTACAGTGGCCCAGTGTAACTGAAATTGTAGTGTAACTGAACAATTTCTACATTGCATTCATCTATCTCTCAGTGCCACAGAATCATGCATATTAATCACACACAACTGCCTAGCTGTAGGTCACAGTCACTGTGTCTGGTTACCAGGCAATATGGCCACACGCTGATTTCATTTAGTGACAAAAATCAAACAGCAACAATTGCAAATACAAGAAATTAAAATCCGACCATTCTGGGTTAAAAGTCAAAACATCGAAAAAATAAAGAACAATTCCTACACTTGACAGAAAAACAAATCCTACGATAAGATGACATAATTAGAAACTGATGTGCACTTTCTCTAAGATTCTCAAAGACTGGTTACGCATTTCAAAGATCATTCGGACAATTCCCTGTGCGTTCCTTGCACAACACGTCAAGTGCCATCAGTTTCAATGCTATGCAGCTGGAGTTAAACCCGAACACTGTGGTGCTGAGAACCGCACTTTTCCCTTTAGCTATTAACGATAAGCAAAGAACCCAATTGCACAAAAATATTCATAAGAATTGTAAGATCTTCAGCTCACCGCTTACAAGATACAGAATAAATACAACATCCATCGCTCTTCAGGTTAAACTTCACTCATGTCCATCTCTTAGGATTAAGCCCCGATTTCCATCCGTATCTCAGGATTAAGCCACTATTTACATCTGTCTCTTAGAAGTAAGCCACAGTTCAATCCCTCTCTATTGGGTTAACCCTCTCTTAGGGTTAAGTCCCATTTATATCTACCCTATTTACATCCATCTCATAGGATCAAACCACATTTCCATTCATGTCTTACTTTCCATCAATATCTTAAGATCAAGGGCCAGTTTTCATCCCTCTCTTAGGGTTAAGGCCCGATTTCCACCCATCTCTATGGTTTAAGCTCCGATTTCCATAAACTGGTATGTGCCTCAGATTTTCCAGGCCACCGATTCGCATATTGCAAAGTCTGACTGCACAAGTTAAAAATCTTCGTAATAATAATAATAATAATAATAAAATGGTGCAACGTTTACTCACTTGTCATGTTTAGTCGACTGACACAATAGCACAATTATCTAGCGCCTGTGCAGACATCTATTCAATAGCACTCTCTTAACACAGGTTTTGACACTTAACATAATGTGTAAATGAAACTGGACATATATATATATATATATAGCACTGCTTCACGAGAAAACTAATCAGATGGGCTCTCTGTGCTGGCTGAAATGATTTTAAACGTCCTTCAAACAACAAAATGTAATGTAATAAATGTGATGGCCCTTATCTTTACATGTATTACACATGCAACGCTGTACTACATGTATCACGCTTCTGGTAGTAAACAGTGAGCTGGGCTTTGTGGGCTCAGCATAAGCGTGTGGTATGTAGCACCCAAGGCTCTCATATCATGAGGTAACTCTAAAAAGGATAACTCCAAAGGGCAACCCAAAAAGAGGTAACTCGAGGCAACAACTCCAAAGAAGTCATTAAAAACGGCAACTCCAAAGAGGTAACCTCAGATATAGCTGAGCAGTGTATTTGATTTAAAATCATCCATTTCTTTCTCGACGTCAAAACAGAATTTGATATAATTAACACGTTACAAACTCTCGCAACTTAACATTTAAAAATATTTATATTATTAACAAAAAAAGGATTAGTTAGTTAGTTAGCCAATCATAGAAACTTTATTAATAAAGCGCCTTTAAATCTAGCAAAAAGCACTGCAAAAACATTATTTATTTATTTAATTATTTATTTATCAGTAATAATATTTATGGTTGGATGGAGAACTTCGTACTTTTACCAGTACTAATAAATGGTCAAGAGTATGAAAACAGCAAATGGTCATCCATTTTCCAGGGCAATTTATTTCCAAGAAACCACAATGAAGGTATTTACACAAACTACACATGCAAGTACATGTTGGTATGCATGCATACATATATATTTATGTATGCATGTACTAAACATGCATGTATGCATGCATACATATATTATGTATGCGTGTACTAAATATGCATGCATACATATATTATGTATGTGTGTACTAAATATGCATGCATACATATATTATGTATGCGTGTACTAACTATGCATGCATACATATATTATGTATGCATGTACTAAATATGCATGCATGCATGCATCTACACATTCATATAGCGCCTTTTCAAAACCCAAAAGACTAGACAATCAAGAAAATGTTCTCCCATAATTAAAAAATCTAAGGATCAGTTTCACCGCAATTGAAAAAAAACTGAAAATATGAACATGGAAAAGAAAATGTTGCACCTTAATAAGTCAATGGACTAGTTGCTGTCTCTTTAGACCGTTTTCCATTTCAAGCCAACTTCTTAAACTTCATCTGGAATGGGAATTCATCAGCAGAAAAGAATTTAACTATTCTAAAAACTCTGATTAAATCTACTCCCTTCTGCTTGCTTATTAAAAATTTATAAAATTCATTAAAAGAATTTAACTATTGTAAAAAATTATTTGTATTCATAAAATAATAACATAATTATTGAAAATCGTAACAAAAGGAACATTATAATAATTGTAAATAAATAATTTCTCTCCTTCAAACGTTGAAACAAAACATCTTCAGTCTTCGATTTATTAGCAAAAATAATTTATTTATATATGCATTTATATAGCACCACTATCTAACGACAACGGCATCAATTGACCAGGATAGGCAACTGAAATACTTCAACCTATGCGTAACACATGACAATTAAATTAACCACTGTAAAATTTGTTTGTTAATAACAGTAATAACCTAAATCAAATTAGCAACAAATTATAATAAGCAATAAAAAAGTCATAATAAATGATAATTTTACAAATGAAAAACAACAAATATAATAATATCAATGAAAAACAAATCAAAGAATTATAATAAAAGAATAATTTTACAAATGAAAAATAATAAAAGTATTAACAAAACAATAATAACAAATAAAACTAATACAATATAATAATAGATAATAAATAAAAATAATGATAATGATAATAATAACAATAATAATAATAAATAATACTAATAGTAATAAAAATTCAAAGTTTTATTGCCTTCCAGGGAACTTTGGTCCTGCCAGATCTTCGACAATTTTTAGCCATTCAAGCATTTTTTCTTTCTCCGAAGAATATTTTAACATACCTTGGGTTGAAATAATAACAATAATAAACACAAAAACTGCTGCCATTCTAAAAAATGAATGAATTTATTGTGTAGAGCGGAGAGAAGGCGAAACTCGATGAATGCAAACTTTAGACGATCCTCTGTCCCGTTCCGAAGGCAGTGAACATGAGACACCCGGTGAAGCAGACGGCTGACGTCATGTTGAAGACGATGCTCCAGCTCTTCCATCGATCGAGCAAATACCCCGCAACGTAGACTCCGATAAATCCCGGAATGGCACCAGCCGTATTCATCAGACCTAAGACAACAAGACAACGCGTAAAATAGGGCATCATCCAGTTTTAGCCTTTTCTCCACAAGGTAACCAAGCAACCTGGATCCTCAGAAGTTAAAACTCAGGGTAGGAGCAAAGGAATTATTCCTTACCCTCCCCCCCCCCGTGGAGTGTCTGTATTTCCCCCGAGGTTAGAATGGACCCCTGGGTTTTAAAAGTCTGAAGATGAATCAGCTACTGTATTATTCTTATCATTATAATTATTATAACTATAATTATCGATATTAATTTACTTCACAATGGCATGAACGAACATAAGATTTTAAACTGAAATTACTTAGGCGATCCTACTAAGCGGAACCTTGATCCATCTGGATCTGCCCTTTGTGCCTCCCCATTTCTCTCAGCCTTAAAACAACCCACCCTAACAGCTCCTCTCCCCCTTCTCTCTCTGGTCTTCTGGCAACCGGACGTGGTTCTTGACACAACATCTCTGAACAACCCCACTGACTTGACGCAGCACTCGTGAACAAGCTGGTGCCCTGAGCTCAGCTTTTAAGTAGTGCTTTAGAAATTTCGGAGTTTAGTAATTACATTTAATAACTGCAAGTAATAATTACAAGTAGTTATTCCATGTAATGATTACATGTAATGATTGCAGGTAATAATTATGGAGTTTACAATTACGATTTGTACCCTAGAAATATTCTGTATGCTGTGTTTTATGCTGTTGTCACCAGGAACAATAAACGAATAAATAAATAAATAAACAAGAATAACGAACAGACCGAAGACGGAACCAGCGTAGTCCGGCGCAATGTCCTGGACGTTGACAGAGATGGCGCTGTGGTGAAAAGCACAGAAAGCGATTGCAGTCGTCATGCAGATGAGCGCCGACCTGTAGGTCGTCATGTACGACATGCTGAAGAGAAAGAAACCGGCTCCACAGAACGATATGGACTGCAGAGAAAATGCACAACACACGACCCACTGAAATGCGTTACTATTACGTGTTACTATTAAGTGTCATTATTACGCATGACTAAAAGTAATAGTCGCATGATTATTAAATGTAATCTGCATGTTTTGTGCAATTACCGTAAGTGTAAATTTTACATGGAATCATTTTGTGTGTAACTGTTACAATGTAACTACTACATGGAGTTGTGCGTCATTATTACATGTGATGATAAAAATGAAAGCAAAAATGATGATAATGAAATTGCTAAATCTGAGAGTAAAATTAACACCCACCTGAATAAACTTACGAACAAAGGTCGTTGAGTATCCTAAATGAAATAGAGAAACCAATTAATACAGTTTTCGTGAGACTGTAATTAATTAATCGCTTAATTAACTAATCATAGCAGCAGTGAAATGTAAAATTACAATCCTAATTACAATTACAATCAATTCCACAATTACAATTACAAAAATTACGATCTGTTTCAACATAAGCCGCTCAGAACAAAGGTCATAGAGCTGAGGGACTTTTTGAAAGAGCAAAAACACGACAACAGCCGGACAACATTTGGACAACAGCAGGAAAACTGACAATGGACAATAGCGTCTGGTGTTAGAAAAGATGTTAGCTAAGTTTTGATTAGATTGGACCTGGATTCAAAACCTTTCAACAACAAGCCCTACAACTCGACTGAGAATGAAAAGATCAATCAAACGAACCCTTAACGATCAGTTTATCGGACAACCATCCGCTGAACCACTGGCAAGGCAACGACACGGCCCACGGCACGACGTTAAATATCCACCCCTGTAAAATTGTAATCATAAACTCAAAATTTCTAAAGCGCTACCTGTAGTTAAAAGCTACAAGCGAAGAGCCTCTGTTACATTACACAAGTTACAATGTAGCACAGGTCATAGGTCATGATAATCTAGGGGTCAGCATACAGGACTGTCAATAGAGAGGACGCAAGTTCTAAATCCCCACCGAGCAGGAAATCTTTTTTGAGATTTCGGCTCCATCTACACCCCAGCTTTAATAAGTATACTGACCATACACTGTCAATGGGAAGATCAGAGGTTGAGGAAGAGGACTGGTGCACCGGCCTCATATGCCAAGGCTAAGAAAAATGAAGTTGCTAACACTTCCTAACCATGACTGCCTCTCAATGCTAGTAGCATTTTCTTCTGCTTTTCTTCTTCTTCTTCATAGGTTAAAAAATAGGTTGGACTACCTTGGCCCCCGGGAATGTTTCCTGAAAGTAGGTCGGCAGCCAAGATAAAAGAATAAAGAACGTCCAACTTCCGCAGAACTGACCAAAGATGACCGCCCTGAAAAGCAAGCGCAACCAATCAGGGGTCAATGAGTGCAATTCAACTGAACAAATTAACAAACGAAAACAGATTCTGTTAATTGCTCATTTGGGTAAAACTCTGATCAGAAGTTAAGATAAGGTAACATAAGATAAGATAAGCTACAAAAAGGTAAGGTAATTTCATAAGGTAAGGTGTGGTTACTTATGATTAAGTAAGATAAAGCAACATATGGTAAAATAAGATAGGGCATGCCAAGGCTGGGTAAGGTCGGCAAGGTAAGGCAAGAAAGGTAAGGTAAGGTAAGATAAGGTAAGGTAACATACAATAAGGCAAGGTAACATATGGTAAGGTAAAGTATGGTAAACTAAGGTAATGTTAGAAAAGGTAAGGTAAGGTAATAGGATAAGATAAGGTAATATAAGGTAAGGTACATACATGGTTACAAATCCACCATTTACGCACAACCACTCAAACCAACTAGTCACACAGCCTTGCATCTTCAACTCGCGTATACACAAACTGGTTCAATTTATATAGCACCATTTTTGAAGGCGCTGCATAAACTTAACTAGTTCATGAATAGCAATCGGATGACGACCAATCAAAGAGCGTCCCCTACCAGAAAGGAACTTTCCGGAAGAGCTTCGTCCACGGCACAACAAGCGTCGGCCTAGAAGAGGCCTTTCCGAGCTCCTCCGTGAGGTCCTTCTTGGAGCTGCTCAGGCGTATGGTGTGGGTGTCATCAATCAGGTGGTAGTGTATGACCCCAACCCACGCCATGCCAAAAATACCTGTAAACACACAGCGTCTAATCAACTCTTCAAGTTGAACAAACTGACAAACTAGTAGTTATTTATTAAAAGCACTTATTATTTTTATTATTATTATTAGACCATATGATATCAGTATGATTTTTGACTGCAATTTTGGCTTGAATCGACCACCGACTGATGCCTTGAGCATTATGATAACGGTAGAAGTCATTAGATTAGACAGATTTAGATTAACCAAGTCTACGAGGATAGTTGTTGAAAAATGCATGTAACGTATTACCAGTCACAATACCTTAATTTACCTTGTTTCATTCTTGGTTTCAGTTTCATTATAAAACTCTGATTTCATTCTTAGTTCTCAGACCAATTTGACCCACCCACGCCTACGATTCCTCACTCAGCCGAGGGACATATGGCGTGTTTTTCTAACACCAGACGCTATTGTCCACTGTCTTACTAACTTACTTACTAGCACATAAATTCAGTAAATCTGAGGCACAGATGTATGCACAACTACAGGCCAAGATGGAGTCAAGCTAAGGCCCGAGTAAAACACTGGGTCTTGATAAGTGGTATAAATGAAGACAGCAAGGCCAAGAAAACGAAGTCGTAAACACTTGAAACTGATGTCTGTGTTCAAACTGACCGATGCAATAGAATGGATACGTCCAACCGACGTAGTCCAACAGAATTGAACCCACGATTCCTGTCAACAGAGTCCTACAATTCAAACATCATCAAGTATGTACATAAGTAAGCAGGCAAACAACATCATCAACAATCATCCACTCAGAGGCTTCCAGTTACAAACATCTTCCTTGGGTCGACAAGACGGTCCAACATATTTATAATGTAATGTAAAGCTGTCAGAAATCGAAAGAATGAATAAGCCCAGATTTTACGCAGCTGATCATAGATACATTTTGAGAAGTAATCAAAATTACCTAAATAAATAAGTAAATAATTAAGTAAGTAAATAATTAAGTAAGTAAGTAATTAAGTAAGTAAATAGGCTTTGTCGTTAATCAATGACATATGCAAACATTTCACAACATACAGTTGTAATCGTAACTTGTAACTTTAATTTATAATTTATATAGCACCATTTCAACACCACATTACATTATAGCAGCTACACTAAGCGCTCCAAACACTAGTTTCTCGACGTCTAGGGTTCCATGACCATTTTCTACTGCCTCTCATGACAGGCAGAGATAATGTTCTGCTCAACCAAACAAAAGAAAATTAGAAAATTATAAACGCTCGTTCTGCTGACCCAAAATGAGACCCAGAAGACGCGAAGCTGAAGCTGAAAGCTCTGTCGGCCGCAAGGACCTTCTTTGACAACAGACTTGACATTGAAGGATAATAAACACCTAAAACAGGAAAAAGAAAACAATTTATTTCTTAGACTAACTGAAACATGTACTTAATCTCAACTGAAATTTGTTTCACTTCTGTAGACAGAATCGCTAGAGCAAGCCACTGACAGGTGCTATATAAATTTCACATACATTACAACTAGAGCAAAAAACAATCTAACAACAGTAATAATATGCACCAAAGCCATTGCTACAACTGCTGGCATCAATCAACTCTAGATGGTGGGACTTAATAAATACAGAAATAGTAATAATAGTAACAGTAATAAAAACAATAACAACAACAACAATAACAATAATAACAATAACAATAATAATAATAACAACAACAACAGCAGAAGCAACAACATCAACAACAATAGCAATAAAAATAATAATAATAATAATAATGAAGTGGTGTTATATAAATTCAAGATTACAGTTACAATTACATGCACAGACTCACAAATCAATTTCACTGACCTTGACAGCATCCGATCAGAGTTCGAGAAATAATGGCATTGTATCTCACAGATGACCTTGAACTGGCCCGGATTATGAGCGGAGTAACAAAGGTCAGAAGCGACCAGCCAATCACAGCACCAGAAATGATGGTCTCGCCCCCAAAGCGGTCTGCCAAATAGCCGCCAAGAATCTGGGTCGTGGCATAACCCCAGAAGAACGAAGACAGAACTGTACCCTGGATTGGAGAGAGCAAACAACATGTGGCATTCATATCAGATGTCACATAAACATGTCACATATATCACACGTTGCAGGAATGCCTCTAATGTAAACTCCTGACCAGACAAGAAGTCTTGTGATTAGATTAAACCAGATTAGAATAGACTAGATTAGAAGTGGATGGAATCCCTGGGAAAATGCTTCCTAATGGAAGTCAGAGGCAGAAATGTCATCTTTTCTACTACAAATCAACACTACACATCTACACAGATCTTGGATCTTGGCCTGGAACCAAATCTTTCCTGCCTATCGATTTTGTTTTGAATGAGCGCCTGTGAATAAACTGGTCCCTGTGACGTGGCTTTCGTTGGGCGCTCTAGAGATCTTGAGATTACGATTACGATTACGTCCAGAGACAGAGACCTGGTTGAATAACAATAAATCTGATCAGTGAAGACTAATTTCGAGTACTGTGGTTGGCCAGAGTTCAATGTTTTATAACCTACAAGCCTTTGATTAGATTACATCTACACATCACACAGATGCATGATCCATGTGTCTCCACTCACATCAAGAAGAAGTCCAAAGACTCTAGATTAGATCCAGTTACATTTCTACAAACCGTGTCTGTTTTATTCCAGCCATACTGTTGGCTAATTGCTACGATGCAGACTGGCATAACAGTACGCGCAGCGTACAGCACAGCGCCCGCACAAAACAGTGCAGTCAGCCACACGCCACGCCGAAATCTGAAGCACAACAAAACGTATACACAAAATCTCGAAACCTCTTATGCGCTAGTGAGGATTTGAACCCTGACCCCTGGTTGACCTCAATCACCACTACACTACTATGGTAATGCAGGTAGTAATAATCACAACCATAAAACTCATTTGTTTCAACTTCCTTACCCACTGTAGCCTCACTTCTGGCTTCCGTGACCTATAGGATTTCAACTCCACTTTTCCAATGGATTAATAATAATTTTTTTAATATGGTTTCACTTGCAACAACCATCTAATGATTTGTGCATCATGACAATGGCATCATAAAAGTCATTAGATTAGATTAGATTAGAAAACCACCTGTTCCACGGCTGGTAATTGGGGACAACTTCCTTCGGCTTCTTGTCGTTGCTGAAAACAACTGATCTGCCATCGTCAATCTCGTCGATGACCACGTTCATTTCCACGGTTGCATCAAACCTTGTGGTGCATGTTGCAAGCTGCTCTTCAACACAGGAAATTTTTTGTTACCATAATATTATATATAATATGCTACTATAATATAATATATAATGCTATCTATAATTTTCTGTAAAGGTCTTATCAAGAATGTCAGTGGCAATTACACTCAGTTGTTTGATATTAAATGGAGCTGTCCTTAACAACGTTAATGGGCGACCCGAATCAAGTGGGACTTTGGGTTTGCCTTTGGTATCCCCGCAAATCGTACATTATTTGTGAAACCTGATATGTTCCACCTGAGATCAATAAAAAGTTGATTGATTAATTGACTGATTGATTGATTGTGGTGTGTTCAACATGGTTTCATGATAAGAATCAAACTGTGATCTCAGGGATCAACAGAAATCCCTTAAGAATATCCTTAAGAATTAGAATATCCTTAAGAATATTAGAATATCCTAGTAACGGTAATTGTACACCCAGTTATTTCTTCTGCTCCGAATAAGCCATGTCGTGCGAACCAGCTTATGTACAGGCGCTTCATCTAAAACAAATTCGGTGAAGCTGTTGGGGTCAGGCGAATTTACTTGTTACACAGCGTCATTACAGGGTTAGAAGATCAGTGCAGTTTCGTAACTGGAATCGAATTTGGGTTATAGTATTTTGTGCCACGTCGATCCCTTACGCAACCAGTACTGAATCATGGAAAATTTTCCAATTAAACTTGACGGATTGTCCCCAATATCTAGCATCTTGATATCAAACTATTTACTACTCAAACATCGCAAAATGAAATTCCTGATACACTGCGAGTTTACAGTAGCACCCCAACTCCAGTATCACACAAAATGAGATTCAATACTAACTAGAAACCTACCAACAGTAATTGCAGTGTTCCCAAAGGTACTACAGCTGTTGGAATGCAAAAAGCATTCGTCAAAGGAGACGAATCGAAAAATAAACGTCAAAAATCAATAATGAGAAAGCGTGACTTGATGAAGAAGTCGATATCCGCAATTTCTCGTCTGAGTTTTTCTTCAATTTAAGATTTTATTGACTGATGCTCGCCTTATCTGATACAGAAACCGATGACATCTGCATTGCTCGGCAACTCGCCACAACGTCAACTTCCGATAGTAAGTAAGTATATTAGTAATGCAAGTGCTTGAATAAGTAAGTAAGCACGTAACGCTCCTATGCTCAAAACTAATTGAATCTGCGACGTATTTATTAACCCTAAAGCAAAACTGTTATGTACTGCTTTAATTACAAAAATACTGCAAATATAGTCGTGACTTACATGCATACAAGAATTTCCAAAGAGCAAAACTTCTATACAGAACCCATTTCCGGCCTCGGCCTAGCTGTGGCGCTCTATAAATCGTCTTATTATTATCATTATGACCGAACTTTGAAATCCCACCGATTAACCCAGCCAGTGTTTGAAACAGAATGAAGTTGACTATTGCGAAATACAGAGAGGCCTGCAAGGATGGCAATACCAAAGTCGATCCCAGAGCTAATAAATGCGGGCATCTAAGTACATGCGTGTGTATGTATGTGAGCGTGCGTGTATGTGTGTAGGTCTACTTCTAATTTTTCTCCATTAACCTCTAGCTCATATTATTTTCTCCGATACTGGTTTCAATGCACTGCTCTAAAGTCTAACATCAGTGATGTGCAGAACGCCATACGTTACACGCAATCACCAACGATCGCAACAATTCCTTTTGACAGCCGCAATTATTTAATGAAGCGTTTAGTTAAAAATCGTTAAATAAAACATGTCGCACCTGGCACAGGTGTATGCCCTGCCTGCCTAAATACAATTAATTAACAGTGGTAACAGCGGGACACTACACCGAGTGTGTCAAGCGCAGCCAAATATTAGCAAAGCTGCATGTGGACGGCATATATACACTAAAATCGCGGCCTATAGGGCGCGCGAGTCAACGCATGGCCTTCAAGCAGACGATAAGACACATACAAGGATACATCGAGTGAGACAGGCAAACGTAACCAAGCAGGCATTTAGGCAGACTGAACACTGAGCAGACGATCGAACGTAACTAAACACACTGTTAGAATGAGCCTAGCAAGCAGACGATCAGACATAACCAAGCGGACGAGTTTGCTGGGTGTCGTCTGGTCAATATGTGTTACGTATAAGTTCGTGTATAACCGACTGCATTCATTTTAGGTACCTGATGAACCGTTGATGTTATGCAATGCAATCGTTTAAATCAGTTATGTCATGGACGCAATCGTTAATATTGCACACGCGTGAAGCGTGTAGTTTTTGTACTAAGTTATTCACATAAATCACTGTTTTTGGTTCCAGCGGGGTGTGGGAGTACATGTGTTTACATATAAGCAGAAAGTGTAGGCTATACAATGCATGCGTATAAAATTCAGGAAGAAGTTATATGCAAACTTCAGTGACCTGATTTACTGTCATGAGAAGATCGTTGCCAGAGTATTTATTGATGCTATGGGTTAAAAACTTGAAACGCTGCAGTTAGGCTGTTAACAATCAACACATTTGTAAGGTAAGTTTGACTTTATACTGACCTGCATATTCAAATCCTCTCAGCAAAGGCTTTCTCCAACATTAAATGCCAGACACGACTTCTTGCTTACGAACGCGATTTGCGAACATGCGAAACTCAATGTTATAAACTCGTTTCGATCGATGACCTACATTGGCTCGAGATGTAATTCGATTACGAAGCTATTCGGTTGGATATCCGAGAGCGAAGCGGACTTGACGATTTCGAAACATTTGAGTAAAGAGAGAAGATATGCTGGAGGACACGAGGACCGCGGACCAGACCGTCTCTCGTTCAGCCCAGTTTTCGACAGACAGCAAGAGAAGAGTGAAGGACTTCTCGGAAGAGGAGTGCGTTCTGATCTTCGAAGATGAAGAGTTTGAGCAGCCAATCTGCGAAGCCAATGCTCGGCAGACCATCAAGCTGTTCAAAGAATATCAAGGTAAATCGATTTCTGATCGATTATATCAAAGCACTTATCTGCAGTTGTTATTTTCACCTCTCTTTGCGTAGGTCTAGACACATCAAATTTAATCGGAGATTTTTATAAAGCCTTTCTAAAGCTTTCCAACAGCCTACGTGAAAAAAGTGGCGGACTCAGACCTTGAAATTTATGTACAGGGCGGCGAAACAATAATGGGCTCTTCCGCCCTCTAACCTTCTATCGTGGTCTTGCAATGCTTGATGCAGGTGAAGATTTCTCGCACTATCTTCCGGATCCAGTCGATCCAGTCGACCCCTCCGCCAAATCCAAAACCCACTCCTCCTCCTCCTCCTCCTCCAAGCTCATCAAACGTCGCCGCTCTTCGTCCGCGATGCCAGACATCAAATGCGCCACCACTGCAAAGCCGTGCCGGCCCCCGCCGGCCACGCCGCCCTTGAGACCGAAACACGGCCTGCGTCACCTGCTCCGCCATCTTGCCAACAGCCTACCGCCGAAGAAACGCACCAACAAAATCACTTCCTGCACAGGGGGCATTCACGCCTTCAGTTTCACTGACTCGAAAATCGGGTGTCCTCACGCCACCGACTCCTCAGACGCCCTGTTCCTACACACCCTTGAACCGGATATCCGGTGCGCCGAAGGACTACTTCCGGTCGACAACCGGATGCGCGAAAATGGATCAGTGACGTCACGACGCAGCTCTCACAGCAATAATTTCACGCTCGTCTCGCGAAGAAGCCAGTCCGTTTCAAATTTCATCGAGCACGTGTCAGACATTGCCACGCCCACTTGTCAATCAAAACCAACTGCACCGCAGGCCACGCCCACATGTCAATCAAAATCATTTGCACACCAGGCCACTTCCACCTGTCAGTCAAAACGACCTCAACTTCCGGGCGTCCAGAGGAACCCGGATGCCTTACAAACGGAAAAGGATGAGGTGCTGTCAACGGACAAGGGGTCAGAAAGAGGGTCGTCGCTTTGGAAGAAGATCTGCAGCACTTTCCAGAAAGGGTTCGACCCCCAAAGACGCTCCTGCAGGCGCCCACTTGCGCAGTCACTGTCAACCATGGATGTCACCGATAAATAAATAAATAAATGGTTTGGGATCCAGTAATTAATTTAGATCAGTATAATAAAACGCTTAGATTGTCCGGGGTCCATTTAGTACAGGCTCCATATAACGCAGTCGCGCGAATAATTTGAGAACAACGATATTTCTTTGTACTTGGTGAGGGAACTGGACATAGGAACAATGACAAGAGGGAAGAGGCAGCAGAGGGGAAGAATGGGAGTAACAGGGATTTCCCCAGAAAGGACGCGTTACCGAACTAGCGCGTAGGGTAGTTTTTCATTAACTGCCCAGATCTTAAACCCGTTTTAGTTCCCATACATTTCCTAGCACGCAACCCTCGCCCAACCCAGCAAGGGAGGGCAAAACATTCATGTACTTACCCAAATCAAACGGGGTATCACCAGATTGCCCCTTCACGGGATCCGCCATTGCGTTTGGCTGAGACTTCCCAAATAACTCAGTTTATTCTGTGGACGAGTCTGTTTCGTCTGATTTTTCTTAATTTGTGGTCGCATCAGTCTAGCTGTTCACACATTTAGAAGTCAATGCACAGGTCGGCGGTTCAAAGTTCAAAGGTAAATGCACACGTTTTTCTATGGCCTTGACCTTGTTCATTTTTCAGTTGATCGGGTGAGATCCTTCACCGCCGCTGCCCGTCTGAATGGGCGCCACGCCATTTAAGGTCCCGTGTACGGACTGTGCTAGCCCAACCCTCGCCAATACAGAGCTATTGTTCTTAGCCTGTACTTTGGCCTTTAATTGGCTGCTTTGGTTTGCTAGTAATTGTAATTGTAAACGAACATTTATAAAGCGCCACTTAGGAAACAGAGGCGCTCCCGACTTGAACAAACAAAAAGGATTTCAGGCTGTTGCGAGATTGGGTAGGAGAGAGACTAAGTAACTGAAGGTGCAGTTCAAGAGTAAGGCAGTTCCAGCTGGAAGGGCCAACAAAGGCAAAGCTAGTGTCCCTGCGTCTGGCTGTCCCTTAACTGGGCTGCTTGCCCTTTGGTCTGCATGTGTCCCTTGGTCTGCATGCGTCCCTTGGTCTGCATGCATCCCTTGGTCTGAGGGTTCCCTTGGTCTGCATGCATCCCTTGGTCTGAGGGTTCCCTTGGTCTGCATGTGTCCCTTGGTCTACATGCATCCCTTGGTCTGAGGGTTCCCTTGGTCTGCATGCATCCCTTGGTCTGAGGGTTCCCTTGTCTGAGGGTATCCCTTGGTCTGCCCTGGAGTGAACCTCGATTTATGGGTGAAACCGTCTGAGCTTTCCCTTGGGTCCTGTATGCAAAGTGACAATTCATGTCGTACTTTTAAGGTACGTCAGAAACACCTGAAAACTTTCAAAAGTAACAAATGGGTTTATTAAACCAGTAGAAACCGAAGAAACTGAGGTCGTAGTAGAAAAATAAAAACGCGACTAGGAAACAGTTAAGCCAACAACAACAACAACAACAACAACAACAACAGATCTCTCAACGAAAACAACAGTTCAAAATTATCGACACAAAAACAACGGAAACCTTGTTTGGTTTTGACAAGACATATTCACTCATTTCGACTTATTACACAAACAAATCTCTTTCTCTCCATCGCTCCACCTCTCTGTCTTCCTCCCTCTCCCTCTCTCCTTTTCTCTCTCTACCTCTGTCTCTACATACAGCTTTTTTAGACATGCAGTTCTGCAAGGGGCCAAATGTCCAGCTTTTCCCCATTGGAGTCCAACTTGGGGCCTTCTCACAACATAATTATGCACATCTAGCCTCGATCTTTCAGAGATTCAGAGCGGCCCGGGCCAGTGCAAATACGAGGCCCCAGTCTCAAAGCAAACACATCATAATCCTACTAAATCGTAGATGGGAATTACAGTACAAAATAGGATAAATAAATATTAATAATTATAACAAACTTTTTCAAAATCTCCAGCCTCTTTTCTACGTTGGATCCAGGCCCCACCCTCTGACAGGCCCTGCATTTGGCAACTTGCACATTAAATGTCGCTTCAACGCGAGTGAATCGTCGAAAAAGCATGCAGTGCAACATTCCCCTTACGCGGAAAGTCAGGCGAGTCGGTTTTGACCCTTGCTGCACAGCTTTCTGGGATGAATTTGTGCTGATAAGGGAGCGATAGGAAGACTGTCCCCCTATCTGTTATCTGTCGATGGTTTTAAACTAAGGATCATTCATTAATTAAGGACGTCATGACGATATGAAAGGAAGGGGTCACCCAAATTCGAACTAGGGGCGCAAGGGGTCAAAAGTAGGCGGACGTTCTTAACAGACAATCCCTTACAGGAGTTAATCACCCTGCTTCTACAACGATACATATGATACAAGTACATTTAAGTCCAATAAACTCCTTTTCCAAATAACTGAAGAGATAAGCAGAGAAATGACGGTCATACGACTGCACTTACAAGTAATACACACGTTAACAACTACAGTAAAAAGTAGCACGACTCCACAATATCCACTTATTACACGCAATATTTACTTACTTATTTAATGCACTTATGTGCACAACGTCAGAAAATCTGATGCGCACGACAAGTGCGCACCAACAGCTCGTCCGGGATCGTTACACGTAGTCCACTCAGTAGGCTCTAACCAACAATCGTCGTACTAAATACTCAGCAAGCTACTGCATAGACCATCACATGTGTATATGCATGTTATTTGAATATACACATATATGTATAACACTGCATCCAACTGTGCACTAAATATCATGCAGTAGATGAGTATGAAAAAGAGCAATCAAATACTTTTTCAAAAGTTCTGTTAAAGCTATAATCAACCTCCTGTTTCAGATTATAATGTGTACAGAAAGTCATTGGGCCCAAACTATGGCAACTTCAACCCTGCTATCAAAGTATGTATAAGATATTCATTGAAACATTTCTCATATACAAAGATGCTTATCAAAAGCAGAAAAGTTGGCAGCGGAAAGGATATGGATCATCGATTGCAACGAGAAATTCAAAGCGGTAGCAAAGACTCCGAAAACTGACTTTGTACAGTCAAAACCTCATCATCTGCGGTTAGCTATTTGCTCACGATATTCATTATTGCAGGAAACAAGTGTACACTTAAACACACAAGCACCCAGAGAAAACCACACATTTTAAACATTTACAAAGATTAGAATAGATGTGATTAGAACAAATATTTATTTTGATAAAGCTGTAACTGTAAAATTGTCTAATAATTTTCTTGACTGACTTCTTCAGTAGAAAAGTATATGACTACAAGAAGCAAAAGGAGAGATTAAGCTGCCTGAACTGCTAAACTGAGAGTTGACTTAGCACTATTAAGCAAAAATTCGATGTAACCAATACATTTACGCAAACTAATACATTTACACACATGAGATTTAACTTTTGAAGTGAGATTCCAGCTGAAACCCATCATGTAAGGTGTTTGAATTAGAAGTAGTACTTCCATTCAAATCTTTCATCATAAGCACTCAGAAAAAGTGAAAATACAGTTGAATGAGTTCACCGTAAGCTTTTAACACTAATCACTCATCATTTGAACACATACAAGTTTTTATTTCGAATAAGATAACAAAAGCTTTAACAGCGAGGTACTGTTTGACAACCAAAACTGACCACCAAAGGTTTCAAAGTTACCTCATCTTAGCTAAAATAACGGACCTTCCAGCATACACTGTCCAGCTGATTACAAGTTGAAAGTCAATACAAGAAGACCAGAAACAGTTATGCAAAATGATGGAACAGATAGAAAATACACTCATATGACACGTTCGTGGCCCTAAAAAGATATCGTCAGTGCATGAGTCCACTGGTGCCCTCTAGGGTTCGCGGACGGTAAATGTAAACGTACACGGTTTTATACAGCGACCACATGGTTTCAACCCTGCTCATCTTTCAATGAATTGATCGGGTGAGATCCTTCACCTCTGCTGCTCATTTGAATGGGCGCCATGCCATTTAAGGTAGCTGCTGCCAGTGGCTCGCGCAATTCCTGTGGAAATGGACTAGTCACGTGATCAAGGTCAGACTGGGCTCGGCTGTGGATAACGCAGGTTCACTTTCAGGTGGTGGTCGAATTCTGAGATTTCACTCCGGAAACAATTTTTGTTTCGTGAATGGAAATATCATCACTTTTACGTTAAGTTTTATTATAACTATTAGCATTTAAAAATTCTAACTAACAAAGGACTGAATACCCTCTATACGTTGAACACACTGCCTCGTTGGGCAGTACTTAATATTAAAGAAAACAAATAGGAAACATTTGGCAAGAATGACTTCGATCAAGACTCGATTCTGCTTTAACCATGAGCCAATACCATGAACCCAGTTGGAATTTGGGTTTGCAGTCAACTAATACAGCGAAACATACATAAATTGTTGAGAGATAAAACAAAGTCAGAAACTTGTTATTAACAGAGACTGATCTGGTGGAAGCGACTGGTAAAAGAAATTCCTCCCTTCAACAAAGAGTAGTCTGAACTAATTTTTAGTGCACAGTGATAAGACCACATTCTTTATTTGCAAGAATTCCGTTTACATTTTTTAAACAAATCTACACAAAAAATCTACTATACTCTGTATTTTTTGTCAAAACTACTTAACGTTTACAGGACTTTTAAACTGAGAATAGTTTCTTTAAAATGCACAGCTGGCAAATAAACCTTGAAAATGACAGAATATAAGTAAATAAGTAAGTAAGCATATTCTTTGCTAACCAACAGCTAATCGTACATCGGTTTACAAGTATTTAAGAACACAAGAAAAACTTAATATGCATACAACGTCCTAATAATAAAACATTTTCGTCATAACCCTCAGTCCGCCTCTCGCTACAAAAACCTTCGCAGAAGTCATCCCAACCTCTGAACTGAGAAGAATGACGCCTAGAATAAGCAGAACATAACGTAAAGTAATACACAAACATTGCACTTCAATTCAGCATGCACCAAACATGTAACTCACCAAACCTAAGTGTGTAAACATATGAAAACATTGACGTCGCCTAACATAATGCAACATACGCCCAAACCTCGTTAAAACTCCGTTTTCTGGAGCCGCATCAAGGCCCACCTTAAAACAAAGTTGTATTATAATGAAGTCGTTTTTTAAAGCTGAATTTAATCTGGGATCCATTTTACCAACCACGTAATACCAGAACTTGTGTCGTAATGGATCACATTATAAAGAGGGTCTTGTGTACACAGGGCACATACCCCAATACCAACAGAGCCACTGTGAGTAAACTCTGTCTTTACAGTTCTGGTTTTTATTCCTCCTTCTAAATCCCCCGTCTAAAATCTTAAGAGGAAGGATCTTTCTTACCATCTGGACACATGGAGCATACTACAAAGAGGGTCAGGTGTATGGTAATTGAGAATCTTTATGGTGTTGCCTCCAGAGAAATCCCAGATCCAATTTTAACCCTTTGCAACTCAAACACGTCTACAGACAACAACTGCCAGAGCATAAAAGATTGAGGGAAACGCTGACGAAAATCGTTTGACATTATACAATATGCAGCTTTTTGTAAACAAAATACACTTTGAAAATCGCCACAAATGGAAAAATCACACGGATTCAAAATTACATGGTCGATTTAAGAATCAATTTTGTTCGGCCACGTAAAATCACAAGCTTGCTGCTTTAAACACATTTGCTCACTGGCTTATTCAACTCATTTGGTATCTAATCATCAATTACAAATCAGTCAATACATCAATCAATACATCAAACAGTCAAACAATCAATTAATCAATCAATCAGTCAAAATATCAATCAATCCATCAGTGATTCAACATGTTGCTGAGCAACAGTTAAATTTTTACAAAGCCAATCTCAATCTCGGTTTCAGTTGATTGATCAACTGATTTGATCAACAATCAACCTCGTAAAGCTAGAAGATAAATACGAACCTGCTTTTCACAATTTACTGATCAAAGAGAGTATCAATCACTCAGGAAAAATAATAATTAGTAACTTCTAATGAGAAGTACCTTAATGGAATTAGTTGACGTAATTTTGTTGCATGTCTCCGTGGCTAACCACAGGATTTTAATTTCCAACTAATCAGTAATCAAGTATTATAATCAACTGACAAATAATTAATTAGACCAATCGGGTAAGCCAACAAACCAGTGAGTGGATCGAATCAGAGATGCCATCAGCTCTTGATCTGTTGCTTCACGCTTCGACTTGATGAAAAACTTCCATCATCGCCAAATGCCTCTGCAATCTCGCTGTTTGACGACGAATCGGATGACTTGGGGATGCTCAGCCGGGATTTCCCAGCAGTGGCGCCACCTACAGGCTGAATGGAGCCTGCAGGATGAAGGCCTTCTGACTGTGTTGACTGGCCAGCGGGATTTTCTGCTGAAAGTGTCATCCAGTTGTCATCGAAAGGCGGAAAACGTCGAGTAAAGTCGTCCATGACACTGTCGAACGACTGTTGATCATATTTCGACTTAGCACGACTTTCGGAGGCGTCAAGGGCGTGGTGGCTGGAGTGAGTGACTGAGCTTGATCCAGAAAAATTGGCCGTGTCTGTGCTTATGGTCTTATAACTTGCTGCGGACGTAGTTTGGTGGCTGATTTCAACGCTGCATCCCGATGCATTAAAGCTATTCAGGACTTTGTCCCTGATGTGTTGGGTCGTTTCTTTCTCCTCTGCACCGTTCCTCTGCTGACCATTTGCGCCTACGTTGGCGGGCGACTGCAAACTGTTCTCCATCTTTTCGTCGGATTCGTCTCGGCTCGAGAAGACATCGTCGAAGACATCAGAAACGGAGTCTGTCGTTGTGCCCTGGTTGTTGAATGACTGAGAATCGGCAGAGAACCGTTTGCCAAAGGGGTCAGAGGTAATGCTGCCCAAAGAGAGGACATCCGAGATGCTCGCAAACGGGTCCGCGCGGAAGTCCTTTGCCGTGAACGGGTCGAGGGTAGTGAAAGGATCATGAAACTCATTAGCGCTGTTTACGGAGATGGCTGTCGGCGAGAAAGAACTGTCATTCTCGCCGCGCAGAGTGGTAGTTGAGTCTTCCAAGAGATTGGTTTTTCTTGGAGGAATTGGCGAAGGGCCTTGGAACTCGTGTAACCCTTTGGGTGTATGGATTGGGGTGGATTGGATGGAGGTTGCAGTTGGCATTGGACTGAGAACTGTATCTGGCTTTGCAGCCCTTTTCGAAAGGGCCACGGCAAACGGGTCTGTGGTGTAATCCATGTGTGGGGCATTTGTTCTGTGGGCAGGAGGAGCATCTTCCACGTTTATTCCTCTGACATCAAAATCCCCTGGAAAGTGTGTGTGCGCTGACAGGTCTGACCGTGGAGGTGGCGGTGGTGGGGTTTCCGATGCACTGCCAAGGGGGTTACCTGCGGCAGAAGGTCGCAAGGGCAATGCTGGAGGAATGTCGACTGGATGATCATGGGTGGTAGACGGGACTGACCTGGAACAACTCGACCCGGGTCGAGGAGGCGGAATGGGCGCTTGGTAGTTGAGAAGCACGGGGGTATTCTGGGGTAGCGGAGGCGGTGGGGCATCGGGAGATGGGAAGCTAACAGCATCAGACGAGCTCTCTCGATCACTAGGGGTTTCTGGGGCGGGTCCCATCGTGAAAGCCCCTGCTATGTTTGAAACACCCTTGCAAGAAATTGACCCCAGGGCATTCTCCTTGAGATCAAGCCCACCAACCCTGGTTTGTGTCGGCATCGAAGCAGCATCACCCGCAACTGACTTCTCTTCGAACCCTGAGAAATCAGCAAATGTACCTGGCTCTACAAAAAACCCATAAACTGGTTCGACATTCGTACCGTGGCTCATATCAGCCGAGGCAGCGTCGGTTTGCGTTTTAGCATTCAACCAGACCACTTCGGTTTCTTCGCTTCCAGGCGTCTTGCTGAAGAAAGGATCGTTTGCAAACGGATCTTTCTTCGTGCTGCTAGGCTTACTTTCGAAAACGTTCTCGGATGATGTTTCTCTCGCGTCAAATTCAAACGAAACCCACTCCTTCGCACTGTCGGGAATCTGCTTTTTTGCAGAAAAGCCAAACTGTTCTGATTTTTCTGGAGTGAAAACAAATTTGGCAGCACCAGTCGAGCATGCTGGTGGGGTGGAACAGGTCACGGTTGACTGCATATGACAATGCAAATGCCCAGACAAAACGGAAGCATTCTGGTAGATTGGTTCTGGTATCACCGAATTTGGCGTCTGATGTGAAATACGGAAACTGCCCTGGATGAAAAATTCAGAAGCACTGACCATCAGGGCCAAACAACAGAAAATCTTACCAATACAACAGTAGATAATTCCTCTTTACTGCTACATCTGAGATGCAGCATAAGTCTCAAAGTGATGTCAACCTTCGTGAAGAATATTTCAGTTCAGTTATATTCACTAAAGCTATCTCCTTCACCCACTAAAGCTATCTCCTTCACTCACTAAAGCTATCTCCTTCACTCACTAAAGCTATCTCCATCACCCACTAAAGCTATCTCCTTCACTCACTAAAGCTATCTCCTTCACACACTAAAGCTATTTCCATCACCCATTAAAGCTATCTCCATCACCCATTAAAGCTATCTCCTTCACTCACTAAAGCTATCACCTTCACTCACTAAAGTCGACATTAAACAAACACACATATATTTGCCATACAGCGCATTTCAGAAGGTCCTAAAGGTGCTGATATAAATAAATACATACAGGCGAAGAAAGAGAAAGCAGGACTTTAGCGGCCCCAGTCAAAAAACGCAATCCTACCTGCTTTGGTGGAGTTGGTGAGTAACTGGACAAGACGGGTGACTGAGGTGCATTTGACATTCCCGCGAAGCCTTTCTTGATGCTGACAGGAGTCAAGGAACTCCGACATGGCTCTGTAGACAATGGAGAGGGTGATGATGGTGGCAGACTCACAGACTGACTCCAGTAATCTGACTTGAGCCAACCGCCACGACTTGAACCCGGCTTTGGAGACGAGAACGAACGCGAATCCGACACCTGATGCAGGTAACATAAACCCTTCATCAAAACACGCAAAACAAACAGAGACCTCAAACGCAAGAACCAATAAATAATATACAGGACTATGCTGCCTCTTCCGTTTCAGGCTTCAACTGCATAAAGCACTTTCCAGTAAGAATATCGTTGACTGGAAAACTCGACATAGTATTTCTTTTGAAAATCATTCATCAGGAGAAGGCAGTCTGTTTGCAGAGGGATAAAAATTAGAACAAAACTTCTGGATGGAGTACATTATTGCCGAGGGCAGAGGGGAAAATATGAGACAGTTGAGCGTAAGTTTTTTATAATTCCAAACCGGGCTCGAACTCCAGGATCTTCACGTGAAATCGACATGGGTCATATAGTTGAACTACGAAAACTTGGTGGAATTCATCTTTGATAGGAGTACCTCCTTAAACCATATTCAAATACACACATCTTTCAAAAATGCAGTCTCTGCAGGCAGCCAAGAGCAGATCAACTACCTGCAAATGAGGAACACAAGTCAAATAAATACATAATTACCCTATGCTCATATGCCTTTATGTATATATGATTGTGCATATGACTACGTGCATAAGACTATGCGCATATGACTCTATACGACTACGTATTTGAGACTCAGTGTACCATGACTCTAAGTACATGTGATTCCATGCGCATACGACTCTATAGCGGCAACTCACTCGATCTTCGGATTCGAGGGCCCTCTTGTTCAATTCATTTCCCTGCTTCTTCAGCTCATAGACGACTTGGAAGAGATCACGAAGGCAAATCACGATGCCCTCGGCCTAAGTTTCAACACAACAAACATTACTTAAAATAACCTCACAATCAGCATAACAATGCATTAGACAACGATAAACAGATCACCAAAATAATCATTAGTCACAAAATATTGATACACCAATATTGTATTAACCAAGAAAGTCATCACCATCATCATCAGCACCACCATGCCCACCATCACCCGTTGTAAAATTACCCCAATGGTAATGTATTTCCTGTCATAAGTAAGGCTGTAACGTACCCCAAAAGCAAATGTGCCTAAACACCAGCAGAACGTACCACTTTCTCAGTCTTGATTCCATAGAACTGGTGCGATCTACCACCGGTGCCAAAGACGTAACCGAAGGCTCGCGAATCGCTGGCATCACGAGAAATGAAGGAAATCCGATGAACTGGATGGAAATAGACCAGTGACTAAAACCATGAAACACAAAAGATTGAATAGTTTTAACAAGACTTTGTCCTGTAAACATGCAACATGTGTGGCCATCTTGGTGAAAACTTGAATTCAAATTTCTGTTTCTGATGTACAACTACACACTTTTTCAGATCTGCAGTATGCAACTCACTAGATCATCACACCTCAAGCAATACTCCCTCTAAGCCACAAAGCCATGGCTCTGCACACCACAAAAAAGGTCAAAAACTACAAAGACGTAGTGTGTCCCATATTCCACAAGTGAGACAAGTAGAGGCGGTGCTCGTTTTGTTTTCTTTAGGCTTTTGAGTCGGCAGTGGACGAAACCCAAGGTCCTAGCCAGTGAATCGCAAGACTTGCTCTTTACTTCCCAGCTTATGCTGGTACAAAATTCTACTGCTCGACGACAAAAACTACAAAGTCATCCACAAAATCCTTCAGTGCAGCAAGTTCAGAAATCCGAACACAGAACTGTCAGCATAAAGCAAAAGTTAAAGTTGCCCCCAAGTGTTCCCTCAATTCAAAATAATACTTCAGACTCAACCAACCTCTGTTTTCTCATCAATGATCTTAATTCCTTCGAGCGACACATTGATCACGATCTTCTGCTTATGATCTCCAATCGTCTTGACTGCCGCCTTCAGCTTTGCCATGGCAACCTGACACATCTTGTCACCCCTCGGCTCCTGGACATCCTCCACGCCTATCAGCTTCCCTCGGTAGTTGAGCCCCGGATCCATAAACCGGGCAGGATCATTTCGATCCACTGAAACAGATATCAATAAAAGACATGATTTTAATTCCACCTTTTCTTCATTAATAATTAATTATTTACACAACAAAATAAATTAAATTTATTATATAATTAATCCAGAAACTCTTTACAACGCTACAATGATGTCATGCTATAATGAGGTCATGCTATACTAAGTGCAATTTGTAATTAAATCACTGCCCAGTTATTTAGAAATTTTTGAAATTACGATTACGACTGTACAGTTCTTTATTTGAAAGCCAACCTTTTTTAGTTTTGTTCTTCTTTGGCGTGTCATCTGACGTCACCGACATGGTCGCCTGACAAGAAAAACACCCAACTCCATTAAATTTCGTAGAGCATACATTTTAACCCATAGTGGTTGGTTCTGTACAAAATGATAAAAAGAATATAATCAGACAATGCATGATGCCTGGTGCATTTTATAAAAGCACTGTAGAAGTTATAATTCAAAAAACAGCCAGACATTTATGAACCTCTTTTTGAGAGGCTTTTAGGAGGCACTATATAAACGTTCCAATACAATGACCATTCTAAGCAAAACGTCAGCTGTAATAAGAGAATAATTGATGGTAAACTAAAATAAGAGGATACAGAGAAGCAAAACAAGTAGTTAAAAGGAGAGTCATTGATAGTGATTACCATGGCTGGTTGGCGATTCTGACTTTGGAGGGTCATCAATCAATAATTTCCAAAGACGTGGCGCTACAGAAGTCACTGTATAAGGCATTCGAAAAGCACGGCAATGCAATCCAACTCGCAATTCGATATCTTTTTACTACTTATTCAATTTCTGCTACAGAAATGTCATATTTACTGTTTGCTGTTGTTACAATTCGTTACAATTCATGGCTTTTATTCCTCAAACGTGCCAAAGTATTCAAACTGATCTTCGAGTCGCCAAGCTGTCGCTTGCCTCTTGAATAAGAGGCTATGAATGCGACAAATCACCGGACTGATAAAATCAATCGAGCAACAGAGCCCTGTCTGATTCACAAATTCTTAACTATCCACGCCTCATTCCAGATATTTACGAAGGACCTGTTGACCTCTCCAAATGCCATTATTTTACAACCGATCTTTCGCTTACAACAGATCGAAGCATTCCTACATAGACTGGCGAGTTTTGCCAATGTAACCATCATTTTACAAATAAAACGCATTTTAAAATAACATTTTATATAAATAATTCAATATTTCCCTAAACATACCTAACAAAAACATTATTTACCAAACCAGAAGACCCGGATGAGGGTTGGTCGTTTTATAGCGCCATGGTAGTGGTAATGAGAGTTACGTCTGTTGTATTTCATACTTTGATTTTATTTTATAAGTAAATAAGTATATTCTTTATTAACCAATAGCTAATCGCACATCGGCCAAATATAGATTTTAATGATATATAAGTTGCTCTTCAATAGATAATTTTAAATTAAAACTTAAGACTCATTTATTCTCTCAGTACTCTAACTAATTATTATGTTGTAACGCGTCCTTTGAGTAAGACATTGTTTTATTAAGGCGCGTTATAAATATAAGTTGTATTGTATATTTATAAAACAGACATAAAACTTTCGAACTGGCAATTTAAACAGAACTTTACAAGACGTTAACATTTATGTACAGAAATTGCATAAATAAAGATCAACCCGAATTCATCAACTTCTTCACTGGTACTCAAATAGATTTACTGTGACTTACAGGCAATGCCACATTGCGAAATAACAGTAAAGTTCACACGGAGTGTAAAATGAAATAAATGTAGACGAACACGTTTTTCTCTGAATATAAATGTACACGGTTTTGCAAGAGACAGTTTGGCCTCGACTCTGGAACCTCTTTTTGCCTATCGATTTTGTTTTGACTGAGCACCTGTGAATAAGCTGGTCCCTGTAACCCGTGACGTGATTTCGTTGGGCGCTGTAGAAATCTCGGAAATACGATTACGATCTATGCAACTTACGATTTATTATCTCTATGGTGAAAAGATAAACATTGCATTTTAATTTATTATCGCCCATGCGAAGTTTGCCATTATTTCTTATAAGACTTATTACTAATTCGTCGATATAAATCTGTATTGAAAATAATCTGTAGACCTTTACTAAAGCCCGTGCATATTCTATTTGAGATGCCACGTGAATTTATATGAAATTTTGGCAAATCCTTTTACCTTCGTCATTTTTGCCGCAGGTGCAAAGCTATACAACGGTTGACACTTGGACTAAAAACGAAATTTAATAATACCTGAATTTATTAAAATCTGATGTATAGTGACATCTTTCCTATATACTTGAAGAAATTTAGTGAGTCAAATGGGAAATCGAAGTTTAATCGTGTGTGCAGCTGGTAAGTGCTTAAAGAATCTCTATATGGGGGAAATCGAGGTGCTAAATAAATGTTTCCATTTACAGTTTTTACGGATTGATAAAAACATTAGATTTCAATGGTGAAAATAAGTTAGCCAACTGCCAACGCTCATCCTCGTAGATATGAAGGTCTTATCAAGCATCAGCTGTTGTTGTTGCTGCTGCTGATAATGATGATGATGGTAATGATAATGATAATTAACTGTGTTTTGTTGTAGGGATTCTTGTTCCGATTATTCTTCCATGTCTTCATTTCTCTGTTCTTTACAGGTAAAAAATATACTGGTAGGCTATGGTAAAGTCAAAAATATCAACTGCAGTGCACATTGGCTTCATCATCTTCGTCATCATCATCTTCTTCGTCATCATCATCTTCTTCTTCATCATCATCATCGTCATCACCAGCATCATCATCAAAGCATAACTAATAAGTATCTGACTGAAATTGGCAGGGGTATCAATCCCTGTGAGACATGGTAACATGTCCAACCCAATGATTAGGTTATGTCCATTCCACTATTCAGGCATTTTTTATTCAGTGAGAATCTTAATTACCTAATTAATTATTTAATTAAGTAATTACTTAAATATTTAGTTATGTAATTAATTTCATCCTAAATAAAAATTATGTTATTATTATAATTAGTATGAACAATGTAGCAGTGTAATAGCTAATCTGATTTTATAGGGAGGGAAGGTGATGGGTTGCACTCTGACCTGGCACCAACGCTGACCAAACAACCTGGCTCTTGCGAACTTGATTTGACATAGCGCCGGTTATTCAGCTGGTCTCCCAGGCGTGACTTTTGTCTGGGAAATTTCTGATATTTACATTTACACCAATGCTGCTGGAAATTGGTCATTGTCAAAATGGGATGAGATTTAGTGAAACGCAGACTTATTCATCAAAAACAAGAACTGAAATGAACTCATATTTATTTTCCTGCCAACAATGATGCGTTTTGTTTAGATGGTGGACATCCTACAAGCGAACAGTTGACAAGGAGCTCTGTTCTTGTTCTTGTTGGGACACAATTTTCAAAGGTCAGTGGCCCTCTTGTCTATAGTTTACCAGTCATCTTATCTAAGATTATAACTTCTAAACACCTTTGCAATTATGAGTAAAATGAACACTTCATATGGTTCTCTATAAATTTCAGGTGCAACGGTTTCTGTTCGTAATATTTACTTGATCTAATCACTCAGCTGAACTTCAAAAAATGCTGTTTACCGTTACTCGGCAACAACCGCTGCAGTTTAAGTTTCAGAAGATGATGTATAATAATCATACATTTTGAATGAATAAAAATACTGTAATCCAATAAGAAAAATATCATTTTTCAAACTGTACTTATGTTTTGGCAGGTATCTATCAGGAGACGGATGCTCCAGGTTACAAGCACTTCTACTTCAACGTGACTTGGCAGTCGTTTCTCATCTGGTCCACGACTATCGTCTTTGTGATCTTCCTCTACGAATCCACCAAATACCTAGTAAATCTCTTTCATGAGGGAAAACTCAGCGTTCGGCCAACGATTATCATCTTGGCATCCCTCTATCCACACTATTACACTTGGTGGTCCTATGTAAATGCCTGGAATGACGACTTCTACGAACAGTTCTACCACCAGGCCATCTTCAGTCTGATGGAAGCCATCTCAACCGGTCTTGTTCTTCCAATGTGCAACAGTTCTAGACCTTCTCAGCCACGCCACCTGGTGGCCGTTGCTGCAATTGCCCTGTTCCATGTTGCAGCGAGCGGCTATGACCAGTTTGTGCAGAATGTGTTGCAGAGCAATGGCAAGTGGCATCAGTTTACGAGGGACGTTGGCTTCATGGCCATGGACTTGGTCACCTTTGTCGTGGCTTGTCTTGAATTCCGAAGTGTTGTCTCTGGTCCATTCTTATCATCAGTGCTGCAGACATTGTCCTTCGATGAGACTGTATTCGCTGTTTTTGTGGTTCTCGTGCTTACATTCATACTCGCATTTACGTAGAACTTGCACATTTAGTAACAACAGAATGGCAGTTTAATAAAATTTATTTTCCCAACAGCATGGTAATCGTAATCGTAAGCTCAAGATTTCGACAGCGCCCAACGATAGATAAGTTGTGGGAACCAGCTTATTGTTGTCAAATAAAAGAAAATCATTGGGCAGGAAGGGTTCAGTTCCAGGTCAAGATCCAAGGGTCAGGCAGGCAGAGTCACACGGCCACGGTGGATGGTGTTTGAAATTGAAGCAGATGGTGAGATAAGGGGAACAGGAACAATCAGGATAGGATTTGCGGAAGTGGAGCGTTTTCAGTTTTGAGAGAAAGACCTGCACAGTGCTTCAGAGGTAATAAAGTGGTAACAGTAAAGGTCTTTTATGTCTCTGGTGCAAGGTTTGGGTTTTTCTTCGTCCCAGATCGAGTGTCTGGCTGAGCATCAGTAGGCGTTAACAACGGCCAAAGACAGTGCAAGCAGTAGTGACGTAGGCGACTTTTTTAAAGCCGTGAGGTCCAGTACCTGGATAAAAATTGTAATTTATCTGACTGACCGTCATCACAACACAATGGCCACCTGTTGAGCTCAAATCAATAAAATGGGATGACGTTTGGTTATCTTAAGTATGCGACCTACTTCAAAGCTATGCTTTAGGAACAGTTGGCTTCAAATTAAGTAGAGTGCTCAAACTGCTAATTGCATTTGAGGTTTTGCGTGGCTTCTGGCTGGTATACCAGCGGCGTAGCTTGCCCTTATGCAAACTGAACTTTGGATATTTTGCTTTAAGTGATTGAGCAACCGGGCCTTGGCCCCTCGGGGCTCAGCCGGGCCTGGTCGCGTCGGCCCTTGCGCTTTGCACAACCGGCACAATCAATTGCTTCGCCTCTGTGATAGACAAAGGACCTATCAGGAGGGGGTCAGCAGGGCCATTTGGCCTAGGCCTCACACGCAGAAGAGGCCTAAGATTTTGAGAAGTTTGTAATGTAATAATTATTAACATTTATGTCTCCTTTTTATCATAATTCACAACTGCAATTTAGTAGGCTTATGATGTGCAGGCTTCGTGTCATTTCAGCATTTCGGAGCTAGTTGGGAATGAATGATTGGGCTTAAATGTTTGGCTCTATCATGATGCTTTGCAAACGTCTCCCGTCATGCAGATTTGACACTCTGGTCAGATATTGTGGCCTCGTATTTGCATTGGCCCGGGCCTCTCTGAAAGGCCTTGGATATAGGCATATTAACCTAAGGATAACGACACTTTTTTGGAAAATCCAATTTCCTAAAACACTCAACATCCAGGAACACAAATTTCGTGGACCACCCAACTTCCCGGACCACCCAAATCTCATCCCGAAACCAAGTTGGTAAGACAGCCGTTGTGGATAAACTGGTTCTCTTGATGTCGCGTTTTAGGAGCTTAATCGTAATCGTAATCGTAATCTCGAGATTTCTACAGCGCTCAACGAAAGCTAAGTCGCGGGAACCAGCTTATTCACAGGCGCTCAGTCAAAACAAAATCGATAGGCAAAGGGTCAAGATCCAGGAGTCAGGCACTTAAAAAGCCACTGGTGTGTTTACGATTGCTTCTTTTTGCCACAATTGTAATTAATTAATTAATATTTGCTCCAGAAAAGTATCATTTCCGACGACGCTGTCGCCCGGAAGTGAAAGACAGTCTACCTAGCGCTTTACGTCTGTGAATCTGAGAGATAACAGGCACCTGTCAATACTGAAAAAAATATAATTCTCACCGGGTGAAGTAAGTGTATTGAAATGGAACTGCTAACAGTAAGCTAAGAGAATGACTTCTATACCGCCACTAATATGATGCACAGTTCAAACTGTAGTCAGAAATCGTAATAGTTGGAGAAACCCAATAGGTTATGGAAACCAGAAGCCCAATAGGTCATTGACACGAAGGCGTTGTTAAATAAACTGAACCAGGACTCTTGAGCGTTGCTCTGTCACAAGAGCATGGGTTCGACATTTGAAAATGTAAATCTCCGAAATTCTCACAAAAAGCCACATTTGAAATCGACACAGATCACAGGGTCGAGCTGTTAAAAATCTGGTAGGCCTATACTTATCAAAAAACGAGCAGGTCACTGTAAAAAACCTATAGGCCTACATTTGCATTTAAATTGAAGATGACCACAGAATTCTTAGAAACTCGGTACTAATCACACATCTTATTCTACCTAATGCGTTTGTCTCTTACGAAGGCATCGTGTGAAGGCCTGTCATATCGGTCTGGTATTGTTACCGACGAAGTTGTGAGTGACTTGCAGTTTTTCGCAAAGTTGTTCCAAACCGAAGAGATGGCAGAAAGCAAAGGTGTTAAAGTTCACGTGGAATACTGGTAAATAATCGGGACTTTAATTCTTCGTTGGTTATTTTATTCAGCGAAATTTTGCCTGAGCCGATTTCTGAAGTAGGCCTAATCTTAATTTTCCACTGCGTAATGAATCCACTTGGATTAATTGGCCCGTTCTTCAGTGCGATTCGGTTCTTGTGAGTTGGGCGCAGTTTATGGTTGGCGGAAGTGGGGGAAGATGAAGGGGAGTATATAAGGGGATCTATCTAAACTTGTGTGTTTTACGGTTCCCGAAAGGGAGACCTGGTGGGAAAATCCAGCGGGCGAAAGCGAAACGTATGGAGATATTTTTCTTCAGCGGGAATAGACTGGACCAGTGTGAGAAATTCCGCTTACAGCACACACCATACTCTGCTTATAACCCAAAATTCTTTGTTAGTCTGGATAAACATCTTGAAAAGTTTTTTAAAATCGCTAACATGTTAACAAACTTGTTTTAGTGGAGCCTGAGGTTACGGTAACCGCTTCACCGTCTTGCGGGATAAGATTCTCGCTCGGGTGCCAGCGGCAGAAGTAACCGGCGCAACGGGAAGAAAAAGTCAGTTCCACATGGTTATTCTATTCTATTAGTATTATTACATTGTGTTATGATTATACTATGAGTACTTTTTATATTATTATGTATAATAATGTAATGTAGTATACTATTAAAAGGCTGTGAGTAGATACCTACATGCATACATACATACAAATCCTTTCTGTCATAAATCTTGTAACTGTTTTCACGACAGCAAACCTATTCCATTTGACATTTTGCCTGTACTTCCTGGCTACAAAATGCTAAAATTAGCACCTACACTGACTGTGTTATGCCATAAGTATGGAATCTATTCTGGCTGCATTATGCGTTAAGTATGGCATCTGTTCTGGCTGCATTATGCATTAAGTATGGCACGTATTCTGGCTTTATAATGCCTTAAACATGGCATCTGTTCTTGCTGTATTATGTCTTGAACATGGCACCTTGTAAAACTACCACCACAGTGGAATCTGTAGCACAACTGCTCAATTGTCTCAAATTCAGCAGTTGTGCTACCCTGGAACGAAGACTTTCACTTACATCGTTTGGAGATAATTATTGGTGATAATTATTGTTTAGTGATAATTATTGTTTATTATTATAAAAGAAATTTTATTACATGCAGCATATAGTGACATATTTCCCTAGTATTTATATGTCAAATTTTCTGTCTTTACTACAAAAATTATAATTTACAAGTACTTCCCCAATAAACTTTAAGAGGCTACTAACCTTGTCACTGGAAGAATATGTAAGAAGTCATTGGATTAGATAAATGTCATTTTATCCCAACAAGCATTTTCATTTTTTAATGCATTGTCGTTAGAGCCTCATAGAAGTCGTTTGATTTGATAACATACCAGCATATTCCCAAAGGACATTTTCATTTAAAGTTTTATTAATTATTCTTGTTTCATTGTCTTCACTTAAAATGCTTTTGTTGGCAGCTTCCTTTGAAGTTACAGTGAATGACAAACTGGTCTTCAGCAAGCTTAAGTCAGGAGGCTTTCCAAAAGATGATGCTGTGAGTGTGAAGACTGTATTTTTTGGTGTAATATAAGTTGATCTGTTTGAAATTTTGAACTGATACTGTTTTCTGAAACTCTGTTCCGATATACATTTATGCAAATTCCATTCCTTTATCAGATTCTTTACTGTGGGGCTATTCTTTGGCAAATTCTGTTCTCAGATTCCTTTATGACATTCTGTATTACAAAGTTTCTAAATTTCAGTAATATTCTGCTTTAAGTGTTGTAATAATTTGTTTTTGTGAAATACTTTGTTGCTGTTATTCTAAAATGCTAAATTAATATTCTGTATGAAAATCCGTGTCATGCGATACAGTAGCATTGCAGTTGTAGTAGAATAGTTTGAGTGCTTACCTCGTAGTGCGGTGTGCAGGTTTGAACGTCCCCCAAGGGGTCACCAAGTCCTTCGCTCAAAATTGCTGAGCACCCTCTAATGATGCTCATTCATTAGATATTGATGCTTAGTAAATGCAGAAGCATCAGCCTGAAATAAGAATTTTGAATCTGTTATTGTAAATGCTGTATGAAAAGATATTTTTTTACGTTTTTTAGATAGTGAAGGCTGTGGAAAATGTTGCTCATGGCGGGCAGCCAGAGCTCGTGGAAGAGTGCGAGAAGTCCAGCTGTGTTATGCAGTAAAATGTTACTAACAACTGGACTTTAAGATTCCGGCATCAAGATCCCGCACCAGTGCTTGCAGCTTGTGCGTCTAATCAATGTTTTCAGTAGAACTCATACTTGGCATATTCTTGTTATGATGCTTCATACAAGGAGAAGTTCTCATTTTATATTTTCTGTTTAAATTAAAAATATTTATTCCACTATTTTATGGTTTGGGGTTGGCATGAAAGCAGCACATGAGGACACAATAAAATTACATTGTTGTACATAAATTTATTTATTATCTGTAAATTTATTTATTTTATGTAAATTTGTGTATTACATGCAAATTTATCTGTTTCTATTTCATATACATTAACTGCAGCTGCTGATGGAAATAATTAATCAGTTGAGTTTTTAATGTTTTGAACATATTGTCGGGCATTTTGTTCAACATACAAGGTGTGTTTTCCAAAGCAGATTCTTATTCAGGCTGAGTCAATGTTCCAAACAAATTCGATTTTTTCAAACAAAGCCAGGAAAGTATTAAGTTTAGCTCGTGCTTTCCATTTTAAAATATTTCAGTTTGGTCAAAAGTAATACAGATAGGTTTCTGACTTTGGTACTGTTTGTACAATGTGCCTGATTTTGCTTTTGCGAACTACTGCACATTGTTTATCGGCAGATTTGGCATTTTTTAAAACTGTTTTTACATTTGTTGTGTTTATATGGATACAAGTCTGGCAAGTGTTGTGGGATCTTGTGAGTCCAGGAGCTCTCCTTGTTCTCTTCTGAACCTTGGACCTTTGTGTCATTTCGGCATTTCGGAGCTAGTTGGGAATGAATGATTGGGCTTAAATGTTTGGCTCTATCATGATGCTTTGCAAACGTCTCCCGTCATGCAGATTTGACACTCTGGTCAGAGGAGACCTCCTGGCATGCTGCATGGCAATTCCATTTTCTGTTGTATAAATAAATCTTTTTATAAACAACGTTTTGTTGCTATTTCTGGACTTTTCCTAATCTAATATGGAAACTTCTACAACGCCGTTAGCATGATGCACTAGGCAAGTGGTTGTGCTTTCCTTAGCAAAACCACATTCCAGTATCGCAATCCTTTGGGTGGACAAGTCTAAGTGTGCATTATTCATGAAATAGTGGCTAATAATAACTGTAAACCTTGCACTGCTTCAACACCCAAAAGAATAAAATTAACGCACTTTTTGGTGACATCTGCCGAATGCCAGTGAAAAGTAGCACATGTTGCAACTTATACTGAATACTGAAAGAGAATGTTAGCCAGGCTTCCAATCTGCCATGGCAAAAAGTATTTTGCCAGAACAGTTTTAATAAGTGGTAAAAACGGGCAAAACAGCAAAGCAAAAACAATGGAAACTTCGTAAAAACTAACGGCTAAAATATAAAGCTACAGCGCATTTGACTCTGTGTAGTAATATAAAATACCTCCAGTGTATTTTTGCCCTAATAAAAGAACGAATGTGATCCTTTGAACTGAGTTATTGGTTGCCTTCTAGAAAGTGCTTATTTAGTAGATCCATTCTGTTGAACAGCATTTCTTCAACATTTTCTTCAAGTTAACATAAAATAAATGCATCACCATCACTTTCCCCAGTCGTGTTTCACTAGCATTTGATAACGGGACATAAGGTTTTAGTCTTTAGACTGTAATGTAGAGTAAACCAAAACAGAATAATCCTAACTCTCACTATAACCCAAACAGTAACTGGTTTAATCCAGCTGTTCATAGAAAGAACTGAAATGACACTCACTAATACTTGTGAACTAGTATGCCAACCAACAGTCAGTTTTAAGCGGGGTTCAGGGCGTTTAAGAGATTCAGAGAGGCTGAGGCCACTGCAACCGTGAGGCCGCAATCTCGAAACCTGCACATCATAAGCCTACTAAAGCACAGTTGTGAATCATAAGACAAAAAATGAGAAATAAAAATTATATTAATACTTATTATATACAATTATTTTTTTTTCAAAATCTGAGGCCTCGTCTCTGAGTGAGGCCTGGGCCAGAAGTTCTGCTGCTCCTCCCTCTGATAATAGGCCCTGTCCATGGCAGGCAGACTGAACGACGAGCCTTGACAGGGTAAACATGGGGAACGGCCTATATGCGCCTTATAAGATGGCCGGCCTGGCCATCTTATAAGGCGCATATACCAGTCATGCAGTATCCAAAGGGAGGTCTCACGGACGGATTACTCAACATCACGTGCCACGGTACAACTACAGTCTGTCATAGCATATATGCTGCATCATCATTCTGAACCAGGCAAAGCCTCCCGACAAATCTATCCTTGGTATTTCGACGACCGATCACCACCCACACGGTGAAAACAAGCGCAACAGTTGAACGTCACTTGGAATTTTATTTACGACAGTTAGTCACCGAGAATCTGACTGGTGTCTCGAAAGGTATTAGTCCCGTAACACGGTTCAGACAATCTCGCTTGAACGATCGCCACAACGGTCTTAAGCAGACACTAGCGAAGATCCTCTCGCTCGTTCACGCATCGCCAGTCAAGCGCATCCTCAGCCGAGCAATTACAATACGTATGTTCTCGTCGCGAGACCCTTGCGCACGTTACAGCAGAAACTGCGGAGGCTCGCGCGTAAAACAGACGGCGATCTGTTCTAGATATTCATAAGATACACATGCATACGGACCTAAATGACAATGTAGCAGTCTCTATAGAAATCTCGGCCTTACAGGTCTACATCGGCCTTCAACGCCAACCGTATGTCAACCAAGCAAGCGCGGAATTCCAAGCAGATCGGTAAACGATTCGGCAAAAGCGAATTTGAATTAAAGGAAGCAACGACGATAACAAAAGTTTGAGAACGGTCTGCTAGTTTCGTTGAGCGAATATCACAAAAATATAACTGCTTTTGGCGTGCGAGTATATCTCGATTTACCGGCCATTTACAGCCAACAGTCGGGTAGGCCATTATTTCGAGTAAACAGATCAGTTGGTGTTTTCAAAAGACTACTTGCAGATCGCCTCTGTTGTCGACAACACTGGGAAACCCGAGCATGCGCTATGATCGATTGGACAGACACTCCATTGGATGCAAAAACGCTCTGTAGCCGGCCGAGTGCCTTTCCCATTCTTGCGCGGTTCCCGGCAGCAGAAGAGGAGCCCAAATCAAATGCAGCAACGACTGGAAAGGACACAGACGGGCGGGAAGGATCCGATACAAATCCTCCGGTTTCTTACCTCCTGTATTCGGTCAGAAAATGTACCAAAGTGTCAGGGACCAGTCTCCGATGGGACGACAGGGAGATGACGTTCAGCAACAACGGAATCAACTATGTCATACCTATTACCTATCCAGGTAAATGTCATACCTGTTACTTCTCTTGGTAATTGTATTTCAAACCATGATCAGCAAAAACAATTTGTGGACTTCCCATTCAAAAATGTAATGGAGCTTCGACTTTAAAAGACCTTTCGATCCCATTCTTAGGCAGGTAAAATCTGTCAGATTAGAAGGAAACAGAGAGATATATTTAGAGGGCGCGGTTGGTACTGCCCGAAATTCCATCCCATTCTCAGACAGATAAATTACGGGGAATCTCTCCAACTGCATGGAACAGCACAAAGGAACCATATCCAGGGAAGGAGTTGATGGACTGTAAGAAATTCAGAGACTAGGAGTAGCCCGTGCAATTTTCAGATCTTAAAGCTATTGAGTTGGGGCTATATTTCAAAAAGAGCAGAATGCCACAAGCCGGTACATTTGGTAACAATCCGAGGTTCTACAGATAATCTGTAGATCGAGGCTCGGGATAAATTACTTCTCTACCATTCCTGTTTGATTTTGGATCACGATAAATAAATACAAAATCTGGTAGAAAGGAAAATACGCCAATGAATATGTAAGATTTATACTCGACAACTGATGATCTCACGTTGTGCAATGGATCACCTATTCCCATACGAATGCGTTTGAAACCATATGACATTCCCGATTGCCGCTCATGCATTCTTTCTCGACAGCGTTCTACAATGACTTGCCACAAATTTTCCGAAGAGAACAATGACGCCAACACTGAAGTGGAGGTCCATAAACGGGGACCTTAAACGGCGCAGCGCCCATTCAAAAGGGTAGCGGTGGTGAAGGACCTCACCCGATTAATTCATTGTAAAATGAGCAGGGTCGAGGCCATCTGGTCTCAACAGAAAAACCTAATACATAAAGCCACGTTCATTGAACCCAGAGCAGGCCCCATAGTGCCCCTGGTGATGAGCTAGCTGAGGCCAATGCGGCCCAACCAACACAGCTGTCAGGGTATTTACGAGTTGGAAACCGCTACAATAAAGGCGACATTTGACAGATATAGCACAGGCCATTAATCTGATATTTATTATGGCATATACGCAGAGGAAACCGGTTATGGCATTTTGTGTTGACGATCACAACACACTCCTCTTTTTGGCAGTCTAAGAGCGACGCTCAATCTGTCAGTGGACAACCAGTCCGGAAAGACACGGTCGACCTAACTCCGTTGCTGAACAGCAGACGCCACGCCCTGTCGAGTCCTTCTAATGCAAACATTTTCAGTCCCACCAAAATTTATATGGCGCTTGTCATCATGGCCTCATTCGATGGCGTCTCAAAATCGCCTGAAAATCTGTCACTCTATATGCATTAAAGATAAGATATTAGCATTTGAAATGTACTGTTATAGACGAATGTTACATCTGAATTGGACAATGAAGGTAAAAAATACGGAGGTCCGAAGAAGACTGAGCATAAAAGAAGATCTAATACAAGTAATAATGAGAAGGAAATTACGCTTGTTTGGACATATATGCAGGATGGATGACAGTAGAAAAATAAAAAGCGTGATGATGGGAATTATGGACGGAAATGGGAGACGAGGAAGACCCAATAGGGAGTGGACAGATGATATAAGGGATTGGTGTAAGTAAGACTTGCACGCCTTGATAAGAACAGCGCAAGATCGGGAACTGTAGAGACAAGTGATAATGCATGCAGTGGACACCTACGGGCTCTTGGCCCATGGATTATGATGATTATGATATCCATTAAAGGTCGGCCAGGAAGACAAATTCTACGGTGTAGGCCTAGAGACGTTACGCTAGCCCAGCGGGAAAGTATATCGCTCTCCAAGAAACTGATGAAAAAGATTGGCTGAAGGGGTCCGGACAGACAACTATGTAATCCCGAAAGTAAAGCTGCCATGTCCCTCGAAGCAAAAGGCGTCGATCATATGGGTGCCCCTGGGGCCCGGGCCCAGGCAATATTTTGAGCATGAGGGCTCGGCCATTGGTTAAATGACCCCCAGCAATATTTTAGCTGTAAAATCAGTTAAAGGTAGCTGTAAACTTATAAAGTTCTCATTCTTCCTGTATTAGGCCTATTCTTGACCCTCATACCAGGGCCTTTGCCTCTGGAACCCGAGAGGGCTTTGCACTCAGACCCCCCGCTATAGGCCCGGGCCCCTCTAATGTTTACTACGGATCGACGCCTCTGCCTCGAAGGAACGATGGGGAGACGCTCATTTCCTTTTCTTTAGACCATTGAGCCGGCAATAGACAAATCCCGAGGTCTTGCACACGGGGCCAGCGCATCGCATGACTTGCCGTTTGCTTCCCAGCTTACGCCGTCACCAGATTACACTGCTTGATGACAGAGGCACTGTGCGCGCAAACAACTTGCCCAGGGTCGTAACACGGAGTCAAACCCGCAATTTCCATTTTTAGGATGATCTCATTGGTAACTGACTGGAACACTGATCATTAACTGCATTGATGTAAACTGGTTAGCTCACTGAAACTTTTTTTCTATAGGATGGTTTCGTATTCTCTCAAGGGACACAGAACCTCCGTCCCTCATCGCACCACTCACGAGCATCGAACAGGTGGTCGCCTCGAAATCGACAAGCTTCCTTGTTCACTCATGCATAACTGGACTTTGGCCAAACCAACTACTTTCGAGGACAACTTCAAAAAGGGATTCCTTTCAAGAGGTCCAGGTTTTCCCAGGGGAGGTGATCATCTGTGGACCCGTATTCGTCGAACCACAAGAGGACTGCTTGCTACAACTATCTTGCTGTTTCTGTCCGCCATTCAGAGACAAAAAGGAAACCTTGCAGACTGAGAAAATGTACCTACAGGGTAGGGGAACGACCAGCGGGATCGACATCCTGCTGCCCTTAGAGACTTGTGGTCAGTTCAGCTGCATCGGTTCAACCCTATCCAATTCCGGTGAAGATCTCGCGACTACGTCACAACTGCCTGTCATCTACCAGATGAAGGACCTCGTTAATCGAAACGACTTTCCGCAGATGGTTCAGTTGGTCTTTGGGACACCACCTTCCAGTGAACCACAATCGGACCAGAGTTTCACTGGTCTCGTGGAGCTCGGGCACGTGTACAGCGAGGAAAGTATTATAGCTTGTCAGATCGCCAGTGGGGATCAGCTGGCGTTCCTGGAGTTCCCCGAAGACTCCGATGTAGAATTTCTACTAGCAAACAACTGGGAGATGGCAAGGGAAGATGCTTCAGTCCGAAAGGCCATTGACTTTTGTCAACAGTTTTCGGATTCGTATAAACTGGAAATACAGCCAATCATTGAAAGCATGCAACTTCAAAAAATCGCAGCTCAACAGCAAAAGGATTCCACAGGCGTCTGTAGAAGTGGCACATTTCGTAAAGAAACTGTTGAAAGAATCTCGCCAGAATTTTTTGATTCCCTTCCAGAAACTGCAACCAATCCAACTTCTCTACAAAGAGCTGTTCGTGCAACTCCAAGACTGCAAAGTGGCACAACCGTTCCAACTATTTCACAAAGAATAACGGTAAACCCTACAAATTTGCAAAGACCACAGGTTGTTCCTCGTACTCTGCAACACGAAGTAGCTATTCTTAATGCTTCACGACCCAGAGTAGCTTATAAATCCTCTGAGTGGCATCAGGATGCAAACTCTCTCCACAATACATCGAGGACTGACGTTATTCCCCACGACAAAGATATTAAAGGAAATGCAGCACAGAGGGCAAAGGTTGCAGCAGTCTCACTGCCCAATTCACCTGAGAATGGAAAGGAAGGCTCTGTCGTTAAAAAAGTACCCATTTGGTTCACAAAATCGCTGGACGGTCAACAGTTGAACAAAACAGCAATTGCACTGGTGCACACGCCACGCCCCTACAGAGATCCTTCTGCCATAAAACCACAACATGACCACATGCAAAATATCACACCTTACAATTCTCAAAGAATGACGGATCGAAAACTACCACCTCTTCCGTCCCACACTGATGCGACAGAAGAATCCAATCAAATCCAATCTCCACGAATATCGTCAGAAGTTGAAAGCAATGCATCTGACCCTGATAGACTTTACGAAAGGATTCCATGCCAAAAGGGAATTTCCAATGAACCATCTCCTTCAGCTCCATCATCACCAGCACCCACCATTAGAAATCGTCAAGACATCACAATAACAGTATCTCCATCCGCATATGACCAAGACGGATACCTTACTCCAGTAGAGCTTCGAGACTCCGGGCCTGTTTTAGAGCGGGGAAAGGAGCGAATCGGTTTTCCTGGGACATTTGCCAATACTGGAAATTGCAAGAAAAAATTGGGTCAGAATTATTACAGCAGCCACCAAAGATATCTGAACTCCCAAATGAACCCAATTCCTTTAGACCACAGGTGTGATCCAGAACGCCTCCAGTCGTTCTTGGACGATTCGGTGGCAGAGCTGTACCGGAAACAACTCCATCGTCGCTACAGTGAGAGAACCACAGACACTGGTAGAGAACGGTTTTACCGACGAAACAATTCCTCTGAGCGGAAGATGACCCATCGAACAACACTACGTTCCTTATCAACACCAGGCAGCTCAAGCCAAGATTTTTTGCATCGTCAAGAAGACGCCGATGCCTACCTCGATACGATATTCGACTGTGAAGATGCAGACGAAGAACAGGATTATTCACTGAGGTTCCTTCGTCGTTATGAATCCACCAGCCTTCGAATAAGACGATACAATTCGGCAGCGACTGCACCCTACCACGGTTTTGATTCGTTCAGCGATTCTGGCATTGCCAGCAGGCAATCGACAATGCAGAAGAAAAACAGACAGTTGGCAAGCAGGAAAAAGACCGAAGTGTCATGGGTTCCTCCGGAAGACCTGTCATCACTCAGCGTCGAAGAAGTGGCCATGTCTCTTCGATATATCGGAATGAAGGACCAGATCGTCGCAAGTTTCTCCAAGGAGCAGGTTGATGGCAAGCTTCTGTGTGAGATGAACAACCATCTGCTGAAGGAGGGTTTTCCAAACATGAACTCGCTGGAACGGAAGAAGGTTCTGGACTTTGTGCAGGGCTGGAGACCAAAACGACTTCTCTTCGTGTAGTCGTGTACCACTTGAGACCAAAACGACTTCTCTTCGTGTAGGACTCGAGACCAAAATGACCTCTTCATGTAGCACTTGAGACTAAAACGACTTCTCTTCGTGTAGCACTTGAGACCAAAACGACTTCTCTTTGTGTAGCACTAGAGACCAAAACGACTTCTCTTCGTGTAGCACTTGAGACCAAAACGACTTCTCTTCGTGTAGCACTTGAGACTAAAACGACTTCTCTTTGTGTAGCACTTGAGACCAAAACGACTTCTCTTCGTGTAGCACTTGAGACTAAAACGACTTCTCTTTGTGTAGCACTTGAGACCAAAACGACTTCTCTTCGTGTAGCACTTGAGACCAAAACGACTTCTCTTCGTGTAGCACTTGAGACCAAAACGACTTCTCTTCATGTAGCACTTGAGAACAAAACATTTCTCTTTGTGTAGCACTTGAGACCAAAACGACTTCTCTTCGTGTAGCACTTGAGACCAAAATGACTTCTCTTCGTGTAGCACTTGAGACCAAAACGTTTCTCTTCGTGTAGCACTTGAGACCAAAACGCCTTCTCTTCGTGTAGCACTTAACAAATCAAATAATTAACAGTACAATCTTTGCAAGACGACATTTTGTTCATAGAACTGGGCATTTTTATGAACTGTTGCCAAAACAAGAGTACCTGCTTCTAGGAACAGTTTCACTTTACATCAAGTCAAAGTAGGGAAAAAAATTAGGATTTTGTACAAATGCCATTTCTTGGTTCCAGTTTTATTTTAAAACAATCTGTCAGCTTTTTATCAAAGAATGCTTTTGCCAGCTTTTTGCCATTTACAGGATCTTCTATTATGGCCATGAAAGCCATTGCAGTAACGTCATGAAAAATACAGTAGAATAGTAGTAATACAAGCTTCATAACATTGTCAGCAGTGTTCAATGATTCTTTTAATTGACAAACCGTACGTTGGCAAGAATGGTAAGATTTAAACATCAGTAAACAGCATTTACAGGTTGTGACACCAAACCACTAAAAGACTGGGCTGTCTCACAGGCTTTTTATAGCACTATTAACCATTTTTACATCTAATGCTAAGTCTTTCACAAACATTTTGTAAAAGCTAAACAACTGGTAACATAACTAACGAAAAACAAACAAAAGATTTTGAACAAACATATTTAATCACCGAACAGTTGGACAGTACTTCGTGAATGTCCGCAAACATTTCAATTCATGAAAGATATGCATTTAATCAGAATTGCTCAAGCAGAAATTAATATGAAGACTATTATCACAAACATTGTTCAAAGTGAAATTAATGCAAAAACTATTATCACAAACACTGTTTGATCAGAAATTAATGTGAAAATAATTATCACAAACATCTGTGATCAAGATGAAGCATTTTAGCTTACAACAGCAATGTCTACAAAACATACAAACAGTTCATCTGGCATTTACTGGAAAAACAGAGCAGCCATCCAAAAAAAATGAAAGTCACAAAATATTGGATATTGGAGCAAATACTGTGGCCAGACAGCATATGCTGCTAGCAGCTACACTACGTCAAGTGTCAGCAAGTGAACAAAAGAGAACTTAGCCGTCTTGTCATCAGAAGCCGTTAAATAAATAGTAAAAGAGCGACATATTAGCTTGTACAGAAAAAGAAATAGCAATAAACAGAGAAATGAAACAGATGATCTTCAACATACATCAAACGAAATCCAGAACAAAATCCCCGGATATTCAATATCAAATGCAAATATCACAACAGATGATTACTTTTTTCTTTTTAAATAAGCACTTTTCTAACATTCAGAAATGTGTAGGCTGAGCCTCAAACAAATTGATCACTGTACTCACTTCAAGTAAGTCCTTAATACTCAATCGCTTAGCACCACTGATCAATGCCTGGTCATTAATTATCCAGCCGTGCTCTAGAAACACAAAAAACTTAACTAAAACCTAAACACATATCATCAATTTGTAAAACGGGAGCAAAGCATTGGTAATGTTTCCATCCTTTTCCAAGTCTCGTCTAACTTGGGTGCTGCATTAGGAGGATTAAATGGAACTTGCAACAAAGCAGGACTAAAATACTTTAAAGGGAAAAATACTCTGAAGGGACAACCTCAGCAAAACTACCCAAATGCATGAACAGGTATAAGCCGCAAAGCACACAATGCTAAATCTCTTCTGCATCTCTTCAATGATTACTTTTTGACGGGAAACGACAAAGCACAAAAAGCTGGAAATAATAAAACAACAAGCCTCCAAAACAAAACAAACTGCGATCAGTGAAATAACATCTGCAGCAATGGCATAACAAACCAAAACGAACGAATAGTTCACTTAACCTTACTTGGACTTGTTCACGATGATGTGGTTCCAGTGGCCTCTGCGGCTCCAGTTTCATTTTTTGCACCAGTGGCCTCAGCGGTGGAGGCACTGGCCTCGGTGGTAACACTGGCCTCTGCAGTAACACTGGCCGCACCAGCTGTCCCCGATGTCCTCAGCCACTGAATCACCCAATCGGCCTGCACATAATGTAACCCATAAACCTCAAACATTGGACTAGATAATTAGAAAGAAAATGTTGACCTGGTGCATGTCATATTCGCTCCAGTCATGTTTGAATAGAACCTTGTTGATTTATTCTGTAGGTAATACCAGTAATGTAAATGGTGCTGATGGCGTCCACACAATCTGAGAACTGTCCTCTTTCACTGGAACTGGAAAGAACTTCTAAATACACACGTCTTCCAGACCAGTTCAATTAAGATATCAATCTGACCAGGAGAACTAAGGAGTTTTCATGCAGTAGTGTTCCGTACATGTTTGAATACATCACATTACATTACTGCTACGTTAAGCTGGGCGGCACAGTGGTCTATTGGTAACACGTATGGCCGCTGATCATGCGGTTGCCGGCTCGACGCCGTGTAACGACCCCGGGCATCTTAGTTGCGCCTACCGTGCCTCTGTCACCAAGCAGAATTTTGTACCTGCATAAGCTGGGAAGTGAACGACAAGTCCTGCAATGCGCTGGTCCCACGTCCATGACCTTGGGATTCTTCCATAGTTGGCTCAAGGGCCTAAAGTAAAGGAAATGAGTACCTCTCCTACGTACACTTGCAGGATACAGGATACCTTACTTTACTTTACTTACATAAAACTACACTGCAGCTAACAACACGAGTGTGTCAACTGTTACTCTGGATGGGTATCCATTGGCTGCACGTGTGGAAGCTGACACTGACGTTTTTTCTTGTTTGCTTATTTGACAAACCTTTTATTGTTACCGAACCTCAACATCATCAGGGCTAGACTAGAATGCCTGATTAGTTTCCCTAGCAGTGGCGCCACAAAAATTTCTTATAATGACTCAAACAGTTTCAGGAAATTCAGAAGCAGAAATGATAGTTACTGATTTGAACCATGGCATTCCAGGTGAAAAGGTTCCAGTCAACCAGTAGAAGGTTTTAATTCCATCTTCTGGTGAGATGGCGTGCAAATGCAGGTGGCTTATCATGATGAAAGGCGGCCAGTGAAAGCCAAATCTGAAACAGACAACTATCTAATCAGCCTCAAAGGCGAGTGCAACGACCCTAAAAAGTCCTACCGAGGAATACCACGTAATATCATGGATAATAGATCAATAGCAATGTACAGAAATCTAGGCAGACCTATTAAACATGTAAGTTTTAAGCTTCTTTTTAAAACTTGTTATTGGAAGAGTGTTATCTTTGATGCTAGTCGGTAAGGCATTCCAAGCTGTGGGGCAGGAGTAAAAAAATTCACAAGAGCCAAATGTACTGTAAATCTGGAACTATGAGATTTCATTTGGATGCTGAACATAAGCAGGATTGACCAGAAACTGTTGAAACCGGAATGAAGAACCTGAATATAAATATATAATGGAGCCAGTCCATGCTGGCGTAAGTAGGCAATCATAGCTAGTTTGTAGTCAATTCTTTTTGAAAAAGACAGCCAATGTAATACTCCAGAAACTTCTTACCTCGCCTTACTGAGATCAGCCTTCTGTTCCCGCAGAACTTGTTTTCCAATCTCCACCAAATTTTCCACTGGAAAAAAGCAGAATGTCCATCAAGATATCCATAAAATATCAAAAAATCTCCAACAAACTCTGTTGCAACCAAATAACACTATATAGCACATTAACTGCTTCACACGTTACAGACACAAGCGTAAACACTATATTCTATCAGTACACAGAATATATCTACAGATATATCTACAGATTAACCAATACAAGTAAAGCGACACAAGACACTGAAAGTCTCTTCACAAGGTACAAAATTTAATTTAAATTTCACTTTTCTTTAACAAAGTAAGAAAAACCTGGGCATACAGTTTCCACAGCATGCTTAGTTATCAAAATGAGCGCAGAAGCAACTCTAATGAAAGGTTTAATTTCAGCAACATCTTCACAAATAACTCTACCGAAAGACTCAAACTCCAAGTCCATTAGACAAAAATTTACCTAAGGGTATAAAGAGATACATATTCCAAAAGGTATTCAAAATAATCATAATTGTAAACTCAAAATTTCTAAAGAGCTACTTAAAAGCTCAGTGCAGGGTACCAGCTTATTCATGAGCGCTGCGTCAAGTCAGAGGGGTTGTCCAGAGATGCCATTTCAAGAACCAAGTCCAGAAGCCAGAAGACCCGAGACAGAAGGGAATAACTGGTATAATAGAACCGTGCAACAAAGGCATTATGAATAACTTTACCGAAGGGTATATGTTGACTTGTAAGGCTCTTGGCATTGGGTACGTGTTCTCGTGGACAAATCAAATAGTGGTGCTCGGCAGCCGGTCGAATATCACGAAAGACAACCACTTTTTCATCCTAACAAGCAAATATGAAATGTAATAGAAAAAACTCGATCAGCAGCTAAAAGTCAAACGAGTTGAAAGTTTCGATCCGTACCAACCACGGCGCATACAATAAAGTCAGCTATCTATTGACATTTGATGTTCAATGTAAAGTCACTGAAAAATGAACACAGTCGAGGCCATAGAAAAACGTGTCCATTTACGTTTTACATGTAGGCCTATAATGCATCAGCATTCATATAAAATACCTTCATTGATCCTTCACAGTTGTCACATAATGCATATCAGCACTTCAAAGAGGCACTTTTAAAGGCGCTGAATTAAGCGTCTTGTATTGATACCTACAGCTAACAGAATATGACCCAAATGACGATTTCTTACGGTTGTTAGCACCTGACATGTGATGACAAATATGATGATGACAATGATTCGAAGTTTCTAAAGAAGTTTCCCTCGGAAAGCAATGCACGATTAAGACTAATAATTAAGAACTGATGAAATTGCATTACTAAAAGTGACAAGCCGAAGCAACGGAGGCGCTATATAAATCTCAGAATTCCGCACTAATTTCAGTTGGAAGCAAATACAAAATTACACGAACTTGGTAGAGGAGAGTAGTTTTCTCGTCCTGTCCATGAGCAATTTTACAAAACACGCAATCTTTTGTGGCCATAATTCAAAATTTAGTAAATTTACTCTTTTGGAAATCTACCCAAAGATCTTCGTGCAACTTTTAGCACTGAGAACTGTGCGCCGTGGTTTATAAACAACGCCGCGGGACTCTACCGTGAGTAAATACGTTGGTAAATACTTAATGGTCATCCAAGCATGTTCATAATGCTACAGCGTTCATCCAAACCACTATACTTATATTACAGCATATGTAATATAGTTTGAAACTCCATCTCAAGGTTAAAAGTCCAGTGTGTTAACCACTAGACAATCACAATAACAGCAACAAGCACTAATGTCCAAAACACTTAAAATTTTCAAATGTTTTAAATTTTAGTCATTCGGTCGTCCATTAAGAACATCCGCAGAAGGAGGAAGGGTGGATTCACCCAGATCCGGACAAGGGTAGGGGTTATTTCCACTGCGGACAACCACATAAAAATATGGCATAGTTATTTCAGTACAGCCCTTGCAAACCCAAACACCATCCGCTGTAGCCCTTTTACTGTCTGCCTGTCTCGACCTGAAACCGAATCAGACCCTACCACTCACCAATTTTGTTTAGTCTAAGCGCCTTTGAATAAGCTGGTTCCCATGACGTCCCTCTCAGTTGGCGCAGCAGAAATCTCGAGTTTACGATTACATTAATTAACGTAAAAGCCCTAACTTCAGACATTTATTAACGCTTATTAAACTCAGATGTCATCAAACTTAGATGCCAGGTTGCTTTGATGCTACGTAACTGTCTGTGCTTTCAAAGCTGCTGGAGGGTATCATCTTAACTCTAATTTGGGAATTACAGAAATTTTTTGATATATTGTATGCAACCAATAAACAACTGATACAAAGCAACGTGAAATTTTATGAAACTTTACAAATACTGTGTTGTATAAACTTTGCAACTGTTAAAACTATAAAGCTTAAAACATGTATATTAATACACAAAAACAAATGCTCACCGGATAGTTCTTTTCCTAAGGTTAGTTCACATTGATTTCTCAGTGTATGTGTGTATCTGGCTATTTATATAGCGTCTTTTATCAACCTCAAGACAGACGTTAACAAAGTTAATAGCAATGAAGTAGAATTCTCTAGAACAATTTTAACTCTGCATATTTTGACAGTTTATAACAAGACAAAAAGTATTCTTTCGATCCTCATTCAGTGCTTGACGACAACTGAGGATGAAAGTCACGTGCAGCTTCACAGTCTTGGAGGAACGGATTGGCATCTGTAGGAACAGCACCGGTTACTGAGCAGCTATTGACTTCTGTAGGAACAGCACCGGTTCTTGAGCAGCTATTGACTTCTGTAGGAACAGCATTGGCTTTAACCAACTTATCAGATGCTCTGAGGTGCCGAATTAACCAATCAACCTGCAGAAATGTAAATTCAGAATCAATTATTATTGTAACTTAAGTAGAAAGGAAAGTAGAAAATTCTCATTAATAATATGTGAACCGCTATGGATTTTATTGTAACCAATACTAACACAGCCTACTCAAACTTAATTGTAATCATAAATTTATATAGCGCCACTTTAAGAGAAACTGCTCAAAGGTGCTACCGACCTGACAATACAAAAAGGACAATGTTTCCCACCCAGTATGGTGGGTGGTGTTTGGGATTGGAGGGGAAAGAGAGATACGAGGAAGAAGGGGTCAGGCATGGGTAAGCTGTAATCAAATCTAAGCTAATCCAATTGAACTTTTATTAGCATGGCACATAAGCAGAGGTCAGATCAAGAATGCAAACGTAGAAGCACATAGGAATTTACCGATTTGAACCAAGGCGTCCTGAGTGAAAAGACTCCCATCAAACGGAAACGGATTTTGATCCGGTCTTCTGGCCAGATGGCGTGCAGGTGAAGGTGGTTCACGGAGCAGAATGGAGGCCAGTGGAATCCGAATCTGGAAAAACAACATGTACAATCACCGATTTAAGCCACTGCATATCAGAGACCATGGATCAACAACCTGTTACTGGTGATGTTGTGTGATGCAATGACACATTTACACAACTGAAATTTCATAATTGCAACTTACGAAGTACAGAAATGAATATTTATTTACATTTGTTTATCATATATATATATATATATATATATATATATATATATATATATATATATATATATATATATATATATATATATATATATATATATATATATATATATATATATATATATATATATACACATAATATTTTATATAAATATATATATATCTATATCATGATTTACATCACACCTTTTCAGTGTAGCACCTTTTTAAAGCACCTTTTATGAAAAGTAAAGCACCCACATTCCATGCAGAAAATACAGGATGTGTTCATTTTCCTTCTTCGACTCTTCAGCTGGCAATGGATGAAACCCAAGGTCCTTAACAGTGAACCAGGACTTGTCGTTTACTACCCAACTTGCACAGCACCAAATTCTGTCACTTGGTGACAGATTATTTTGCTCAAACAACTTGTTCAGGGTTATTGCAATCCATGTGGTGACTCGGGATATATTGCCTTTTGTTTAGCGTTATACGGTGCCATCATAGTAACCTTGATCAACAACCCAGTCTTTCCCTTGCTGTTTGATCTCCCCACTGACAGTGTATAGCCCATGTACTCATTTTATACCCAAAATTGCTAGGGGTCACTAGTGGACCAGAGAAATCATGGAATATCTTTCTGCCCTGATTGGGATTTGATTCCGTGACCTCTCAGCTGACAGTCCAGCAAACTAACCACTAGACTACCACGCATCCCAACCAAGACATCTTACTGTCGAAAATCCAAATTAACGATAGGGTTAAGGCACAAGTGAATGGTGAACCCCGGTCTAACTAAGACACCACCATTGAGATGCTTCGTACCTTGCCTTGCTGAGATCGGCATTTTGCTGCTGAAGAACGAGTTTCCCTGCATCGAACATGTGCTCCACTGCATACAGAAAAACAAACCTGGTGTAAAGTAAAACCATAAAAACAGTGGGATCGTAATCGTAATCGTAAAATCAAGGCTTCTACAGCGCCCAATGAAAGCTAAGACTGCCTGCACATACTTTACTCCAGCTCTGAATTCCCGTCTGTGTTGGTGTGTCTGAGTGTCTGTCTGCCTGTCTATGCATGTAACATTTATATAGCGCCTCTTGAACCTCTTAAAGGTTGCCTGAATCTCTATGACTGCATTGTGCATAAACTGTAAATTGTACACGTTTTTCTATAGCGACCGTATGGCCTCGACCCTATCGGATTGAGGCCATACATTACATGACCCTATCGGATCGAGGCCATAAATTACATGACCCTATCGGATTGAGGCCATACATTACATGACCCTATCGGATTGAGGCCATACATTACATGACCCTATCGGATTGAGGCCATACATTACATGACCCTATCGGATTGAGGCCATACATTACATGACCCTATCGGATTGAGGCCATACATTACATGACCCTATCGGATTGAGGCCATACATTACATGACCCTATCGGATCGAGGCCATACATTACATGACCCTATCGGATCGAGGCCATACATTACATGACCCTATCGGATCGAGGCCATACATTACATGACCCTATCGGATCGAGGCCATACATTACATGACCCTATCGGATCGAGGCCATACATTACATGACCCTATCGGATCGAGGCCATACATTACATGACCCTATCGGATCGAGGCCATACATTACATGACCCTATCGGATTGAGGCCATACATTATATGACCCTATCGGACCGTGCTACCCCGAGATTCAAATCTCTGAAATAAGCCACGACCGGGACGCAAACCGGGGATCCTCACGCAGAGGCTTCTTTGGCATACATTAAGGTCCATTACGTTACCGATATAGCTAATTAGGTCATTCTTATAAACTGTTCTGCATATATTTGCATATATAAGACAGGTTCTAGAAGGTTGGAAAAAACTTCTAAAAAAGAAATTGCATATAAACCCAGAAACAGGCCTAATGGAGTAACAGGCTTTTACCGCTTTTGGTCTCGGACAAGCGAAATGTTTTTGTCCATATCAGATGCAACGACTATCAACGCAGGGACAGCTCGTGAATTCTGCTTTTGTTTGAAACCTCCACCTCCTCACAGCAAACTCACGTTGTGCCAGTTCTGGGACAATTTATTAATTTCACAATTTTGCCCAGCGTTGTCCAACAGTTGCTGAGCGTTGGCCAACACTGACTCAAACGGAGTGTACTGGATGGAGTACCCACCACAAATCAAAGTGCTTTTTTTACCCGTTCCATCCAGGTATTGAAGATGCAAAAATCTAATTGCAACAACTAGCTAATGCATCAGGCAAAATTTGCTGCGCCTCTGCTCCAAGGCATCTTAATAAGGCTGCATAAATAAATTGTATGTAAATTGTCAAGTGTAAATACTAAAGAAAGAATAGATTTTGTTTAAGGTACAGTTACCAGTCCACACCTGATTAAAATCTGAGACTGAAGGTCTATTTGTCGGGCTCCTGCTAATATTATTTCCAGAAGAAAATTCCACTCTCTGATAGGTTGAAATAATTTATTTCCAGAAGAAAGTTCTGCTCTCTGATAGGTTGAAATAACGATTAAGATATAGGTCAAGTTTAGCTTGAAATAACGATTAAGATATAGGCCAAGTTTAGGCCTAAGCGATCAATGTAGCGTGGCCAATAAACAATATACAGACATTTTGTGAATTAGGCACAAGAATGGCCGCATTTATGACCTGCATTTTGAGTAATTGGATAAGTTTCAGATTGGGCCTTTAATGACGTTTTTGAATAACAAACAATATAGCGACATGGTACAGCTGTGTCTGATGCATCAGAGCTTAGCTACAAGCATTTTGCTCTAGAAAATGTCAGAGATACAACTCAGCATGCATGACTTACACAATTCTTTGGTATTATGACGCTGTCTTAAATACGTGCACATGGCTCCTTGTTTTGCATGAGACTTAATAATAATATCAGTTACTATTATTATCAATTTTATGATAACAATAATGCTGATGATGTCCGACATATTACCATAGTGATAGAAACTGGTTACCATTTCCAGCACACTGCCATTACAATCCCTCCTACTATTGGAACAGCCTCCCTTCATTCATTACGTCTTAGTTTAAAACTCAACATTCATATTCTGTTCACCTTAAGACGCACTTGTTTAGATCATTTGGATAGCCATATGACCAGCGCTCTTGAGAGATGCTTGAAAGGTGCTATATAAATGCTTGTTGCATTATATTACATTACAATCCAATGATTCAATGTTATAACAATTTTGCACTGCCAGATCTTGACGAAGGTCTGGCCATTTAAGACCCATTTATCCATTCACCTAAGGGCCCATTACTAATTCAGTTCTAAAAATAATAATTATAATAACACATTATACCCAAGGGTATGTCTTGACTTGTAAGGATCTTCGCATTGGGAATGTGTTCGCGTGGGCAAATCAGATAGTGAAGTTCTGCAGCTGGTTGAATATCTTGGAAAACTATAACCTGTTCATCCTAGCACATGAAAACAAAAACTGCTAATGTATACATTTTCAACTGGTCTCTAATGTTAGCTTCATTTTTCTTGGGTTCTTTTTCTTACTGGTTCTCAATTTCGTAACATTTATTATCTGCAACTGTTACGAAAATTAAAAAGAATGTTTAGTGACTGTTCGATAATGAAACACTTTTCACATATTACACGTCTTTGTCGATTCTGTTTACGAACTTGAACACTGTCCAGAAAAGGACACCTAGCAGGCACTCTTAGAAGTTTCTATTTGACAGGCGCTATACAAATTGCAATTACAATCTGCGATAACACTCACCTGATAGAGAGTTCGGCGTTCCTGTGCATTGGCAATTTTACAAAAGACGCAATCCTTTGTAACTGCCATGTTTCAGAATTGATCCGTGACAAATATGATTATTTAAATCGCTGGACACTTATTGAAACCATAAAAAACAACAATTTGTGACCACAAAAACTGAACGCCCCAAGTCCTTTGCGCCATGTTTTTTTCTGTTGAGGCAAATAGATATCATGAATATTAATATTGTTGATGATTGTCGTTAGCTCTGAATTATCTGATAGGCTCGGGTACTTTACATTATTAATTAACTAAGGTTAGGCTACAAAATCATCTGTAGCCGTATCGTTATCATAAGCTCGAGATTTCTACAACCCCCAACGAAAGCTAAAGTCTCCGGAACCAGCTTATTCACAGGCGCTCAGTCAAAACAAAATCTGTAGGCAGGAATGGTTCGGTTCCCGATTAAGATACAAGAATCAGACAGGCAGACAATATAACAATAATAATCTGAGAACTTCTATAGCACCAGCGTAATAATAATAATTAGAACTTCTGATGCGCCGTAGGCCTGTATCTAATGCACAAGGCATCAACCAAAGCCAAGCCGCAAGCAGGTCGACATCCAGGTCAGTCCACAAGACAGAGAGGCAGCCTACGGTGGATAAGCAGTTTGAAAAAGGCAAGTTTTAAGTTGAGAACGAAATGAACGAAACGATAATAATAAAGGCATAAGCCGATCGTCTCTCCTAATAAAAATCGTGCAAGTCAAATTCACTGGCGAGTCCGGTCGAAAAGCCAAGAAAGGAAACCCAGACGACACAGAAACTGCCTACGGAGGAATGAGTCGACTCTGCTAATTCATTAATGAATTGATCACGTGAGTTCATCCAACACCGCCCCTGCCCCTTTGAATTGAGTGCCACACTAATTAATGTCCCTCTGTAAAGGTGCCCATCATATCACGTTCCTAGGGCCAAGGTCACATGCTAAACAGGTTACATAAACATTCCCACATCTTACGCCAGAGCTATTAATAATAATCAGGAACTTCTAATGTGCCAGTGTCTAAAGTTGAATGCGAACTAAATTTTGGGTTTATAAGTACCTAGCAGCATTAGATAAGAAGTTTCGTTATAAACAAAACACGTGTCTTTATTGTGTTGGATTTTGTGAACATCTGAGTCATTCTTTTTCTTTCTGCCTGTCTGAAGGTAAGGTTAAGACGTCAGCGGTCGATCGAAGGCCAAAGCCATAATCAAATCTCCGATAAAACTAGGAAAATGTCGAGTTTAAAGGCCATACCCTGGGATGTTAAGCTGAAGTTTTGTCTCCTCAGTCATGCAAAAACAGTTTAAACAGAAAAGCGCAAAAACGGTGAGAACACTGCAGAATTATAACAGTTACAGGTCATCAATATCATCAATATAAAAAGTCACAGACAAATCACTTCCTAACCTCGTAAAACATGCACATTACTCTTTCACATGCCCTTGATAACGTTTTGAACCTTAGCACATTCAAACGCTAATGCCGTACTCTGAAGAAAAGGAAAGATTTGTATCCTTCAGATGTCAAGTACCGTGTAGCCTATTTGACCCCACCCCTGTGGAAAAAACTCTGGCCAGAAATACAACAATTATCTGACCCATCATATGAACTCGCCAACGCTTCACCTCTTGCAATTTCTCCTCTTCCACAAATCCTATTCTGATTCTTCCTCTTCCCCTTACCTCGCTTTTCAGTTCAATTCCAAACACCATCCACCATAGCCATCCAACTGTCTGCCTGCCTGCCTGCCTGCCTCCTGGATCTTAACCAGGAACTGAACCTTTTCTGCCTATCAATTTTGTTTTGACTGTGAACAAGCTGGTTCCCGTGACTTAGCTTTCGTTGGCGCTGTAGAAATCTAAAGCTTAAGATTATGATTATTGTTTTGCCTATTTAAACACACTTCCACACGTTTAAAAAACTCAAATCGTAATACTGTCCTCTGAAGCATGTAAACATTTTTATCCTTAGATGTTAAACATTAATCGACCTATTTAAATACACTACTATTTAAATACACTTCAACATGCTTGGCTCTTCAAACCCTAATACTTTCCTGTAAAAGTGCAGACAAAGTACTCCATATTCTGCAACTTTAGATAAAATATTTACAAAATGTAAATCCATGTGGCATAGAATCCCTTGAAACTTCAATATTTTATAAAAATGGCTGGGTTAATGCTAAATCACGCAATCTGCACTTAATTACTAAATCCTCAGTACATGAAACGGTAGTTCACGAATGGCCTAAGCCAGTTGAAATCACAAAAAAAATATTTACACAGTCAACATCAGAAAACAGCAAAAAATCCCAGTTATTTTAACTTAGCTATCAAAAACAAAGATCACAATATCATATTTTATCTGACAAAATAATTGTTCTAACACAAAAAAAACCACAGCAAAGACCACACTACGCTATCAGTCTAACTGGACAGGTCATATAGACAGACAGAGAGAAAGACAAACAGAAAGAGACAGACAGAAAGAAAGGGAAGACAAAACAAAGAGAAAGCAACAGAGACAGACAGAGAGACAGAAAGAAAGAGACAGACAAACAAAGCGATAGCCAAAAATAGACAGACATCAAAATACAGACACACAGACAGACAGAAAGAAAGAGACAGTCAGAGCAGACAGACAGACATACAGAATCACTGTTACAAAAAAAGACAGAGAAACATCAGCAGAAACAAAAGGGCATGTAACCAGGACTTACTTTCTAACTGTAAGTCACTTAATGATTGAACATTGCGAAACTTAACAAGCTTAACTAACCGCACGCTAACATTTAAAAATAAACAGTTTCTACGCATTCAACAAACCCTTGGCTTAAAGCAGCTTTTACAAACAAATCATAGCACAGAAACGTGTTTTATTATGCCTTTAGTTCAACAAACTCATGAGTCATGAGAAAGCCAGAACACGTAACACGTCGAGTGAGAATCTTGCACTAAAGATTGTTCCGTTTTGAAACGTTGAAAAATTGACAAAATGATGACAGCGATGAAAAGCCAAACGGAATCACAGAAATGGAGGGATCGAACACATCAAAACAGAGCAGTCTGCTTTCAATTGTCTGCAAGCACAGCGGGCTGCTGTCTGCAGTAGAGAAAAGTATGGGGGGTCGTCCACAAAGGACATCTGCAAAAAAAGACCTACCCTGCCTTCCATTGTCCACATTTGTCCAATCCCTACTTCCCACTCTTAGCTGATGTCTGCACTTTAACGGGGCACTAAGGCCTAGAATAATTCCTGCTGATCTTGCAGGGTTAACTGTGCCACCGGGTGGGGTACTATAATACTGCCGTCTTCAGCAAAGGGACTCCAATTAGATTCAACGCAGTATAAACTGTCTGACTGAAATTGGTGTTGAAGGCAAAGGAATAACTTTATGTTCCAAATTAGATGCGACCTAGGGCATAATTCCTCCTCCCCACTGTCTGCATTTGGGTGACCCCTAAATCCCCTTCAGCAAACGTCTTTTATGGACGACCCCTTAACTCAACTCAACAGCATGAATATGTGTGCTCAAGTGCAGATACAGAGGGCAATGTGGCCAGAGCCCAGTGGGTTTGACCCAAATTGTTTAAGGTTGCCTACTAAACTTGGAATACAGAAAAATCATAAAAAAAACTGAAAAACTGAAAAATCGGTCACCAAAAAACTGAAGGAATTCATCAGAAAACTGGAAAAGTAAAAAAGCCAAAACAGAGTAAATCTTTCTCCTTAACAAAACCGTGCAAAGTAATCAAGAAATTTCAGTACGTCTCTTCCTTACTGGACCCCCTATAAACTTTCAGGAGCCGCCACTATGCAGGTATAGTTTGTGGAATTGGGGCTGGCAAAGCCCTGTGTGAGCAGGAGAGAAATTAATACAGAAAATGCATCGTACTGGCGATACTCTGAATCGGTGAGACACGAACAAATATGAGGGACCATTTCCAAGTCAGTGGCAGAGAACAAACAAGCACGCACTAGGCAAATGAGCAGTCACTCATCCAAAGAGCGCTCATCTCAAGAGCAAAATGCTCACCTGATGAGCATTCATCTCAAGACTGCTCCTCCCAAGAGCAAAACGCTCATTTGAAGAGTGCTTAACCGAAAAGCAAAACGCTCACATGATAAGCAGTCATCCCACATGCAGACACTCATCCGATGAGCATATACTCGTCACTCATCCGATGAGCATATACTCGTCATCCGTATCACGTTCCTCTGCCAGATCTGCCGTCAGTTGTGTGTAAGTATACGTCAGGTGCTGTGCTCGGTGTTCCCGGAACCTCCTGACAACGAAAACAACCAGCACAAGGAGGAGAACAACGAGCAGAACAACGGCAGTAACCGTACCGGCAAAGCCCCAGCTTCTGGTTTGTCCTTGAGGGACGATTGGGGGTGTCATATAGAGCAACAGAACTGGAGTTGCTGTCACAGGGGGAGCTGGACTGTTGAGATACACGGCAGGGTGGTTGCAACGGTTGCCTGTACAGAAGCAGGTCATTATGCGGTCGGTGGACGAGGTCGTCTACAACCGACAACAACAAGCACAACGTGATCAAAAAGACGCAAAAGTAACCAGGATAAGAGAAACTTTTATAGCACCGTTATTGTAATGACCAAGGCACTGATTGATAGTCGTTTCTTGAGCTAAACTGGGAAGCATAAACTCACAAGATTCAAGAAGACAGCAGATGTAGGCAAAGAATTACAAGAATCAAACCCAGGACCTACAGCTACAGATAAGCTGAGAAAAACTGGAGCAAACAGCATAAAGGGCACAGAAAGGATAAACAGGGAGCAAAACTGAGCAAGAAACAATATCAGTCAGGAGAGAGCAAAAAAACAAACATTGGCTGAAAATTTGCACCCAAAAGGCGTAAGAAATAAGCTAGGATTAAGAAACAAACATGACAGAGCAGCATATCGGTCACTTAACTAACTTCTGCCAATATCATGCAAGAAATAGGTCAACCAGCCACAAACTGACATACCAGCCAATAGCAAGCAAAATAACTAGGTCAAAAATCTCACCTCATGACACTCGTCCTTGACAGATAAATTTCTGTCATAATTCGTTTCATTGGCACAACCAAACTTATACTGCGTTGTCCCATTCAGAGCAACCGTTGTCTGATTCATGCAAGGGAATCGGCCACAGAAATTATCCACGCCTACAAAACAGTGAAAAAGACAGCATACAAGTTGGCATGTTTATTTTTAATAACACAAACATGTAACGTCCAAAAGGTGGATCAGCGAGAGAAGTAAGGCTTAACCAAACTAGCTCTGATTCTAAAGGCAGCTTACCAACCTGATTCCACGTAGCAGATCGAAGACAGATTTGCTTCTTCAGCCGCTTTGTCGTACGTATTACAGAGGTCACTTTGGCAGCAGAAAACTGTGCCGGATTGACCTTTGTAGAGGAACTAAATTTCATAAACAAAACATAAGGTCAAGCAAGTTTAACATTGCCTGGGTTCAATTTCGAATGCATGAGTTCTACTCTGCCTATCAGTTTTGCCTAGAAGTGATAATTAAATGAAGTCTTGAGAATTAGATATATTCCTGCAGTGTTAAGAAGTCTTTTAGACTACTGAACACTTAAAGGCAAGTTAAGGCAGGGCAGGCAAGTGCAAGAGAACATATAGTCAGATAGATTAAGATAAGCATGCTTGGTGTAAGACAGGATAAGGTAAGATAATGTAAGGTATTGTTGGGTACGGTAAGATCTGCTAAGGTAAGGTAAGACAAGGTGTGGTAAGATAGGGTGTGGTATGACAAACTAGGGATGAACAGGAGAGGATGTATGATAATCTAGAGTACGATAGGACATGGTAGGGTTAAGTTGGATTAATAGGATGGGGTTTAATAACACACATTTTTATTACACTAATGAGGCAAAAACAACAGAAACACACAAAATCAATTCAACCAAAACAAGAGAAAACAGATGGTGCTGCTCGTCACAAGTCCTTAGAAGTTGAGCTCGCCACTGACGAATGGCTTCACATATTTTTATAAACACTGGCCTAAGATTATCACGGTTATGCTAAATAATATCAGTTAAGTATGTCAATAAATTATGCATAATTTCATAAATTATGCAACACTGCATAAATTATGCAAAATTGAGGAAAAGTACATACAAGAATAAAATTTACAGGAACGTACTTTCGCTAAGAAGACAAACAACAGCGTAAAGCAATCGATAAGAATGCACAAATAATCTGCCCAGTTCATTAATTAAACTTTTCACACTTTCCTGTTTCCTAAAACTGAACATAAGACAAAATGTATAGAGTTCCAGCAAATTGGGTAGGGTAGGATAGGATAAGGTAGGGTAACATAGTATACAAAATAGAGTAGGGTATGATAAAGTTACAGATGAATTCATCGTGAAAATATTGTGCATATGCGGTTACCTGCTGACGAACTCCGTTGGTCTGACAGATGTTGTCATGATCACAGCTGTGGTCAGAATTCAAATTCTGATACACAAACACAAGGCAGAACTTCAAGTCTTCTGTTGAAATGTTGCGCACTTCCGGATGGATAAGGCTATCAAAATTAAAAACATGGTTTCTTCATAGCGCAGAACAAAACGTGCTAAGCGGTGTTACATCAAGTGCCTAGTCAAGTAACTGCAACTAACACCTGCGAATAAGCTGGTCCCGCAATGTGGCTTTCACTGGGCGCTGTAGAAATCTCTCAGAATTACGAACTAATATTACAACAGTCGCCTCTCTCTCTGTCTCTCTTTTTTCTCTCTCTCTCCTGGGTGGAATTAATTCCTCCTAGGACGATGGGTCAGCAAGTTGCTAATTAATATTACAGTTTGACTACAGTCCTGACTAGAAGTGTAGATACAGCTGATAAGTCTGAACTTGTATATGATTAGTTGCCCTTCTTGAGAAGAACGAACTGCCTTCCCATTTCTCTCAGCTTAAACACAACCCACCCTAACAGCTCTTCTCCCCTCCTCTCTCGGGTCTTCTGGCAACCAGACATGGTTCTTGAGATGGCATCTTTAGATAACCCCACTGACTTGACGCAGCGCTCGTGAATAAGCTGGTGCCTGTGCTTAGCTTTTAAGTAGTGCTTTAGAAATTTCAAATTTATGATTACAATAATGATTACGAACTGGTTTAATCTGACTGCAGTACAAGCTTTTTAACAAAACCAAAAGTCAACCTGTAACTGATGTTGATGGATGACCCATCAGTCAGGTTCATCTGATGTAGATATTTTGCCCCGCATGTCTGCTGGATGAGCGACTGATTTGGCATTCCTTTCGTCTGATCCAAACTTCCAAAAAAGCAATTCAGCTGGCCAGATGAGACTCTACAACACATGATAACGATCCACATTCCAATAAAAATGTAAATCTCAAAATATAATGCTCTGCTTGCTGACCATTAGTACTTAGCATGCTGGACTGTCAACTCAGTGTCTAGGAGTCAAATTCATCCCAAGAGATAACGATATTCCAAGATTTCTGTTCTATTGGGCCTCCTAGCAAACTCTGCTAAAACCAAGTACACCAGCTGTTCCAGTTGGTCGGAAGATCAGGCAGTGGGGGATAGGAATGGCCACCTGCCCTCATATGCCGAGGCTAAGAAAATGACGTCGTTAACACTGATACATTATGCAATGTATTGTAATTGAAAATAATACTGCGCCACTTCAAAGTCGTTGAAACAGTATTAGCATGACTTATTCTATATCAATTAAACTGCACTACGCGAAATCAAACCTTATCTCTCCTGAACGCCATCTGGTAAATTGGAAAGTTAATCATACTATTTATCATCGTTGTCGTCAACATCCTCAGCATCAGTAACAACAAAAGAATCACGCCATCAATTTCTCGGCCCCGATATATCAAAACCGATGTACAATTTTTTTGTATGCTATAACAATGCTAATGAAAAATAAATATTATTAATAATAATAATTTAAAATAATAGCTGTATCTGCAAACAAGCGATGATTTGTGCAACTAAAGTCATTCTTCAACGCTCTTAGATCAAAACAAAAGTCACACGAACCTAAACCCAAAAAGTAAAATAAGAAATCCTGCTATTTTGCAGGCGTGCGTGCTATAATAATTCATCATCTAGCGTCAATTATAACGTTTTACATGAAATATTTAATTTAATATAATAACACCCAACGCGCAAAACATAATTTCGGGTCCACATCCTCGACTACAGACGCACTCGCTCACAGTCGACAGTTTTATAGCGCAATTCTATGTATCGCTTTTTAATATCAAATGTGCCGGTATTAATAGCATTTTCGGTTTTATTGTAAGGTATGACCGTTTCTCCTTCGTTCAATTTCGGAATTGATTAAATTACAAAAACATTTCAGAATAAAGTCCTTATGCTGCGAAAACTAAAATCTGATGCCATAAATTTTGTCAAACTATTGCCTAAAATCGAAAATGTTTTTTTAATTACAGTGGTATCAGTTCCTCCTTTCAAAAGTATGCATACTGACTCTACATATTGCTCCGTCTTAAACCTCACATTTCAAACGCTTCATGAATATTATCGACTAATGTATTTTGAGCAAATTTGTTCTTTTGAGCCTAATTTTAATCCATCTGATGTTCAGACGCTTTTTCTGGTGTAACCGTGGCGTACTTTGATGTCAATCAAGAAACCACGTCCCCTTTAGACGCTACAATTATAATGAAATATCGCCATTTACAGAAGATGCTTCTTGGTGTCAACTATGCCTAATTAACTACACGTTTCCCACAGCGACCGTAGGGTCTCAACCGTGTTCAATTTTCATTGATTTGATCGGGTGAGATCCTTCACCATCGCTGCCCATTTGAATGGGAGCCACACCATTTAAGGTCCATATGCTTCTGACTATCCCAAGATTCAAATCTCCGAAATCTCGTGCCAGCAACCCAACATGGACATTCATTCCCCTGGCATTAGTAGCTAATGTGCAAAACACCAATTGATGGGGTTGTCTGCACAGAAATTACCCCAATTCAAGATAGCACTTGACAAAAAATATCAGAGGCAAGGGCCGAGAGATAAGATTACAGAATAACTCAAAGCAGTTATGGTTAGAACCATAATTTCTCAACCACGTTCATTCGGTATATAGGGGTCCACATTATGCCCCCAGGATCCAACAAACGTAGCAATCGGGGTTACAGAAATGACTACAGTTGGGCCAACTATCTATAGTAATCTACCTCTGGATCTGCATGTCCTGCTGACCATGGAAGCTACACTTTGTATCCTTTACCAACACTTGAAAACTGCTGTTCCTTCCTGGGGCTGGACAGAAAGTGCTTCTGACTAGAAGACGTCTTTCAGGAGCACTACATAAATACCCTGAATAAATGGAATTAGAGTTTAGAAATTCGGCGCAAGTACAGAGCAGGTGTAGAGTAAAGCACCCCATATCCTACAAGTGAGACACATGGCAGGAACTCCCTTGAGCTGGCAACGGACGAATCCCAAGGTCCTGGACACAGACCAGTGCACCGCAGGACTTGCCATTTACATCACAGATTACACTGGTACCAAACTATACTGCGTCGTGACAGAGACAAGGTGTGCGCAAATAACTTGCTCAGGTCTGTTACAGAGTCGAACCCAAAACTGCATCATCGTATACCAGATGCGTTACCAAAAGACCACCGTGACACACGGCCATGCAACCTACCCCTAAACTAAGAGGGACAGGCATCGCACCTCTCCAATCAGATACACTTAAAATAAGTTTCAGAGCATTATGCTTAGAAGAATCATTTCATAATAACATAATGACAATAAAAATAACACGAAACTGTGAGGCGTGTTACATGTTACTGGCACACAAAGTATCAAGTTGCACAACCAATGAGTATTCAGTGTTAATTATCGTTTAACTAACAAAAGTTCTGATGCAGAAAGGACTGAATATACTGATTAGTAAAGAAGTTAATCAATGAATTACACATGAATCTGAGACACATGACATTTTGTGGCATCAGCCGGTATAAACTAGGCAATCAGATATGCTCCATATGCATATATATGAACAGGGATTGGTGCTGATTCACTTGAAACAAATGTAGAAAGAGAGACTGAATAACAAGGGTATTTGCAAGCAATTCCGTCCTTTTTACACGTAAAACTTTTCCAGCATGCCAACAGATTCTGTCAGCATTAGTGAGGTCTCTCGTTGAAACACGACAAAATAGTTTTATGAATATAAACTGTCGAGTTGTTTACAGAAATCATATAAGCTGCACAGATGCGTACTGCAGAATATTTTCTTATTTACATGTGCATGCATCTTTAACATACGATACTGAAAGTGTACAAAGTTTTCATAAGTTTACTGGAACTCTCAAGCTCAGCCTGAAACTGATGACCAGAAAGAGATGGATTTATCTACAGCTGTACGATACATACAAAAACTAGCAGACATGCAGAAACCTTTTTAACGTGAAGACGTGTAACTTTGAAAACACTGCAAAAGAACTGGTAAGACGCTTTCGTCATAACTTAAGACTAGCGAGTTATGTTCACAATCTAAATTGTACTAGAATTCTAGACATGAAAAGTTTCCAACTGTTTTATCAAAGCAGAAAAGTATGCTCAAATTTCACGGCATTTTAAGAGCATCCTCAAAGTTGTGGCTCAAGAGTTCAAAAAAATTTTTTATGTCACTGCAGTCAATCTTGCAATAATATTGTCATCTCATGTACATTAAAAATAACAGTAGTAATTGTCACATTCTGACAAATTCCAAAATAATGATTGACAGACTGAACTACACAAACTGAAATAAAAAGACCGCACTTCTTCAATCAGAAATGTGTATTCTACAAATATGTATTGTGTATAAACATCCACAAACATGTACACTAGCAAAACTTAACGTACACACCATCAGTGTACACCCACACACTCGCTATGCAAGTGCAAAATACTGTGCACTTCCGCACACACATATATATGTACTCGACTTGCGTGAGAACTGTGTACGCCAAGATATCCACACTTTATGTACACAACACTTTGTACAGACATGTTATATGTTGCTTGCTTAAGAAATCGAATAATGAGGCTTCTAGTACATAAATATCGCTACGGATATAACCACTGACTACATCATACAAACTTAGGTGTGATAGTTGTTCAATTCTTTGCATACATGCTCAGATGAAAAATATCAACAAAACAGTCCCACTTCGGTCAAACGATTCAAAATGGACGATAAGCCCATGGCGTTTTGCTTGGCTCTAGTTAGCGGTCGAAATGTTTCCTCTTTTCTCCAGTTCAAAAAGAGCCTCGAGACAGAACAAGTTCCTTCACTAAGTCCTTAAATCCTGAACAGATTTCCTTGAATCCTGAACAGATTTCTGAAACCAGCCCCTGACTGAAAAACGCTGCTGACGAAATTGACGAAAAAAATTAAGCAATCAGGAAGTCAGAGGGAAACTGAATCTGAAAAGTTCCACAACAGAGCTTCCTTTCCAATCTAGTATCTATCAAAACTAACCATCAGTTTTGAACAGAAAAGCAACGCTAATGAAACCTCGGCTACCTCCTCTGACTGCAGTTCTCAAAGTCATATAAACATAGTCAGTAAATCGTCAGGCTAGAAAAATCTGGCAAAAGATTATATAGAAATGAAAATGCTTCCCAATTGCAATACCAACAAAAATACTGGCAAACATGTACGGACATTTAGTAAAATTTATCCAACAACTGGTGAAATTACTTTTAAAAAACAAAATGCAAGGAAATTTAAATCAGTTGTCAAAATACCTGAAGTGAGCAGAATTTGGTAATGTTGGCACAACAACTGAAAGAATACCTGAATGTTAAGAAATTGTTTCACATTTTACCAAAATTAGGTATATTTCTTTTAAAAAGTTGAAGCAAGCAGCAGCAGAATTCAATAAAATTGACTAAGCAACTGAATAAGCTGCCATTTTCTGGCAAAAAATTATTCAAAAACACCCAAACAACTTACAACGCTTTTATAAAACTCCTCCGTAAGTCCCAGTAGGACTTAACGGAAAATTTCGATAACATCTAACCTATCAACTGATTGAACTACTAGAAAAAAAATTGGTCAACCTGAACCACAGACCAACATAACACGAAAAAATCTTTAGAAAAATTGATCCGCCAACCAACCGAACTCCAGCGAAAAGCAAACGAGACCAGTTACTCAGGTCCAGTAATATCTGTACAGAGCGTATCCCCCAATCGCAAATGCGGCCAAAAGTCCAACAAAGTATGGCTTCAGTTTTTGTTCCCTTGACCGCCACAGTTCGCTCTCCCTCTGGCGCTGTTTCATTTTGGCAATCTGTTCTGAAGTGTTCTTGATTCGCTCTTCACGTTTTCGTCTGCGAATCTCTTGGCTACAAAACGAAAACAAAAACATCGTAAACCATACGCCAGAAACTTCTTAACAAGCTTCGTCATAACACATGCTTCTGACCGCCTTTCCAGAACAATCTTTTGCTGAAAATCTGAACTGTTCCAGTTGATCCACAAGAAACATTTTATGCTAATCTTAAGACACATCTTTCGAGATCTGCTAGAATGTATCATGTAATAGATACATACATACATACACACATACATCCCAAATTAGCTCAGCTTTAGAAATGATATTGTTATAACCCAACATCATTATATCACAGCATCAATATAAGCCATTTCTTGTTATGACTCGCAAGAAGCAAAAGCCACACTGAAAAAGTAGAGCAGTCCTCTGAGCTAACCCTGTTTGTCAACCTTGGGAATGAAGTATTAGAAAGTTCATTTTCCTAGAACTGGCATATGCTGGTGGGTGGCCAGTCATCTCTGTATTGCTGACCAATCTTCCCACCAAAAGTGGGTATGGTTAGTGCAGTCATATTACAACCAACTTCATTTAACATCTTAGGCCAGTAAATAAATCTAAAACAATAATTATAATACTAATACCGATACTAAAAAAAGTAATAATAATAATAAAATTGTCTAAACTACATAATCTGCTACAGAATATGATTGGTTACAGACAAATTCACTCATCGCCCTAGGCCACAAAAAATCCCAAATAACGATAAAATGAGTTTAAAAAACTTACTCCGCAACAGAATTTGATTGGTTAGTCTCCGATTCTTTGTCTACAGGAAGGGTACCATTAGCCACAGCAACACCGCCACCATTTGTGCGGCCACCATTGGTTCCATTTGCGAGGTCGCCTTCAGTGCCGTTTGTGACGCTACCATCGCCACCATCTGAGTCGAGAACACTGTCCGCATCGTTTGATAAAATACCATCTCTGCAGTTGGACACAGTTTCGTTCGCATTGTGGGTAGACGCATTGTGAAACGGGGTCCTTGGCGCTGATGGGCCAGTGCGTGGCGGAACTGGAGGTGGTGTGTTTGGAAGCGAGTCGGAATCTTCGTCAAGTTCAGCGTCTGAGCGTGACTTTGCCTCTCTTGGATCAACCTGGAAACAGCAAAACGCTGACGTGTATGAAAAACAAACAAACACTGAATGAAACAAACAAATATGGGGTAAAAGTTCACATGCCTCAGTGGAAACTAACAAGTCTAGCCAGAGAGAGGTCTGGCATTCAAATCCATGCCAGTGCAGAATATTTCAAGGGCAGTATGTGCATACATATGCATACATATGCATATATATGTAAATACGCTTGCAATTATTTACGTCGCACCTTTAATAACCTCTCAAAAGTCCTGACGGTAGGCTACCAGATGCAAAAGGTGCACCTTTATGATAGGTAAAAAACTGGGACAGAACAGAACATCATTTTATAAGATGATCGTTCTAGCATCCTCCACACTTAGCCTATGGTTTTGCACGCGACGTGTCTTCTTCTTACCTCTTCATCTGTAGTATTTAACGCTGAGTCACCATTCGAAGACATTCCTGGGATGTCTAGCAGTTGCTTGGCGCCATCGATTATTGCTTCAAAGGAGAAGCGGAGTTGCTGAGGCGTCTGGATGAGCCCCATTCGATATTGACGCATCTCCATCAGGATGTCAACGACACTGATGCCTTCCATCGAACCCTGCCTCTGTATCTGGTGCCGGAAACAAACCAAAATCAGGCTCTAAACAACACCACGTCCAGTTATTTAAGTATGTCATCAGTTAGTCGGTCAGTCAATTACTAAGTCATTCAACAAGTCAGTCAGTCGAGCAGTCAATCATTTAACTGTAAAAAGTTACTATACCATATTTACTTTATCAATCAATGATTCAGCAGTTCATGGATTAGCAATCAATCGATAAATTAGCACTACAACACTCAATCACAAATCATTAAACCATCAAAAGACCACTCAATCCCATGGTTTATTAATCAATAACCATCAAAAGACCAATCAATCACATAATTTCATAGCAATAAACTCCCATCCATGGCTGACAGCTAATGAATTTTCAGTCAATCAATCAATCATCAATATCAACTAGAAACGATGTCACAGAAAACTGAATCCAAAAAATTCCCTTAAAACTTTTCCAACCTCTTGACTTCAAAAATTAACCAACACTTTTACACATAAAAACAACACAAAAATCCATAAAAAAATTCTTAATCGCATGATCCACAACCACCCGAACATCAAGATTAGCCATTCAGCAAGCTATCCACTACAAAATTTAACCTGAAAAGTTTCTCTTGGGCTGCACAGCTAAGGAGCAACTTAGTGGCTCCACACACCACAAAAATAGTCCAACAATACAAATTCATTATTATTATTAGTACTAATTAAAAAGTCTAATGCACAAGGCATCAACCGATGGGGCACCAAATTTAATCCGCATTCAGGTCAATATCCAGAAGACCAGTCTTCTAACACAGAAATCATCCAAGACATCTTTCCAAGCAGCAAGCTCAGAAACAAGCACACAAAATTTTGGCTAAACAGGAATGTTTTCCACCTGATCAAACTCCTTTTTATTAAACGAAAAACAACACTTAAATATCTCTACTACATTACCAACCAGTATTAGACAGGTATCGATGAGGCAGAATGTTCCAGATCGCCCGATGCCTGCGCTGCAGTGTATGACAGGGGGACAGTCGGGGTCGTCGAGTGCACCCGAGTTGCGGACTGCGAAGAGGAAGTCGAGGAACGCGCCCGACTCTGGAACGGCAAAGTCAAGCCAAGCGGTGTAGTGGAACTGGATCACCTGTTTCGACTCTTGACTCTACAGAAAGAACATTCCAAAGTAAACAGCCCATCTATAGATAAGTAATACTAAATAATTATATACATTCATTCATTCAGAGCATTTATGTAGCACCCCTTAAAGACACATGCCCAGAGGCACTCCCAGCCCAGTAAGTTAACAAGCCATATGTCCACCGCCCACGCAAGGAATCATAGGTCACAGCAGTCAGACAAGAGTTGCATGAAAGCAGCTAAAAGAGAAAGCGCATTTACAGAAAAAGAACAATCAAATGATTCAGCAAAAAACAGTTTTTGTATAAACAACTCTAACTGTAGAGAATCCTATTGACAAACAACCCTATCAATAAAAAACCTGACTGCTAAACAATCAAATGGATAAAAAATACTTTCCAAAAATACACCGTCATAAATTAATGAATAATAAGGAGTTTTCAAAACACTATCATGAATATGTAAACAGGCTACTGAATAAACATACCAGGGAAATCAAGGTAATTAAGAAATTAAGTAAGTAGTGTGTTTGTTAACATGCCAATGCCCATCAGCTGAGTGAGGAATCACAGGCATGGGTGGATCACAGCAGTCAGACAACAAAAGCAAGACAACGTACAGAAAAAGAATTTTATCCACAAACAATTCTTTCCATAATTTAACACAAACCCAAAAAATGCCCAAACAACCATAACAACTGCACCAGCTATGACAACAGCCACATTAACAACAACACCCACATTTCAAGCAACAACAGCTGCACAACAAAATCGAAAACAGCAATTGCTAGCAACAGAAACACCGTGACAACTGCTAGCAACGAAAATAACGACAGCGGCACTCCTAGCAATGACACAACCATGAGAACAACGGTTACCCTGAGGTCCTGCAGTTCATAGACTCTGGCGGTGTAGTGGTAATGGGCTTCAAGTTCTGTGATATACTTAACTTTCAGCCCGACATCTTCAAACACCTTCTCATCCTCATCCTCGTTTTCCTCTCCGAGTGGATAGTACTGATGACACTTCACCTGCAACACCAAACAACATCCGCATCTGAAAATGCATCTCGGGAGGAGACCTGTTAAGACATGCTTCGCTGCAACACAAATTTGTATATATGTGTATGTATATATATACACACGTGTATGTAGGTGTATATATGTGTGTGTAGGTGTACATATATATATTTACACACACACACATATATATATATATAAAAAACTCTGCATTTTGAGACATAGATCCCTAGATTAATTCCCCTATTATTATTATTTCATTATTATTAATAATATTTCCACAGTTTATTAAGAACCACTAGCTAATTACTAAGCATCAATCGATGGCACTGAGCAATTGTGAGTGAAGGACTTGCTCAAGATCCCAAGACAGTAACTCAGACATATGCAAACAGTTTAATGAATAAACATAAGCCTCAATGAATAACAAGTAGTTTTCAAAAACACCATATGAACAGCCTAATGAACAAACATAAGATCTGTCAAATAAGCAAGTCGGCTTACGTGTCCCTTTTCAATTATGCTGTTTAGCATGAGCACGGCCCGGCTGTTCTGCTCCCACACCATCAGCCAAAAGTGACCCGCTGTGTCCGGCAGTGGGCCCTATCAACGGAAACAACGTCTCTTATCAGCCACTAATCAACCAACTACACCAAACTCAGTCCTGTAACTGAAACCAGAAACTCTAATTACAATGTTGCACTTGAGACTCATCAGATATCCACATTGCCTTAAAACGAGATGTTTTGTCTAAAGCCAAACCAGAAACTCTAATTATGTTGCATATCATATCTGACTCATATCAGATACATACAATGCCAAAAAATGAAGCTGTGTGACAACTGGATTTTGTTGTCTTAAGCCAAGCCAAAAGCAAAAATGGTTAAAGTAACACACACCATAAACTCATTATCATTATTAGCACCAATTTATAGTAATCTCAAGACTTCCACAGCGTCCAACAAAAGCTAAGCCGTGGGAACCAGCTTATTCACAGGCTCTTAGTCAAAACAACATTGATAGGCAGGGTTTGGTTCCAGGTCAAGATAACAAGATCATGTTTTAATGAGGACAGTTTCTAAAGCACAACTAAATTTGGGATTCATGTAACCGACCATGTTTTATCAGGATTCGTTTTATAATGAAGCATGTAATAATGAGACTCTGGGGTATCTGTTTATTGAATCTCCTCAGGAGATCCCAAGGTCAAAGCTGACCTTGCTTACTGACCAATAAAGGATGGAGGGATGAGCTGGCGCCAGATCGCACAGTATTCCACACAGTAAAATCACCAATTTGTTTCAACTTTACTGCCACTACATTTGGCATCCATGTTAACTAATACAATTTAAACAGGTCAAAAGATAGAACTTCCTTACTCAATGCATCCTAAGTCTTAACAGACTACCTCTGAAGTAAGCATTTCAGCCCAGTAACTATGTAGCCAGTTTCCTTACTTGGTGTACACACACAAAACTTAGCAGACCTCAAAAGTAAGCAAGAGCCACCATTTTAAATTTCATATGACTGTCGTTGAGTTTTTGAGTTCATGTACAGCACCATTTTTGCCTCTGCCGCGCTATGGCACTATATAAATTGTCTTATTATTATTATTATTTCACTCCAGTAACTATGTAGCCACTTACTTGGCATACACACCACAATACTTAGCAGATTCAGAAGTAAGCATTTCACCTGAGTCAGTATGTAGGCACGATTTGCTTTCGGTGATTTCACCAGACTCGCATTTATGTAGTCTATGTCGTCACGATGGAGTCGAACGCGGCTGTAGTCATCTGAAAACCAAACGCGTCAACAAAACCACTAAGCAGTCACATAAATGTAAAGAACAACCAATGTTCAACTGAGTAGTTTTTCCACAAAAGGGGCTACATACAACTACCAATACCTTACCGCATAAAACAAGCACTTGCTCTTTCTATGACGTGTACATATCTTAGCATTTATACAGCACCAGATTAAAAGCTGTTCTCCTTAAAATGATTTGACAAAATGACCAATCCTTTACTTCGGTTACAATAAAAGATCCCTGTTATTAAAAATGTTCCTTTGACTCCTCTGACTGACTTACTCACTCTGTAAATCCAAATTTACACTACCAGTTAAACGAATCCATGCACAGTGTGGTGTAAAGATTTTATAAACAAATACATGCATGTTTCTTGCGTCCTGCAAAAACATCAATGCAACAATACAATTCATCCAGAACATGAATGAAACAGTTGTTGCATCTACTCACACGGACTGACGTCACCATAGCGATTTCTGCCTCTGTACTCCGGCCGCCGGGCATCTTTGAGGGTGAAGTTGTGCTCTTTTTGTGCAGTGGAATGAATCCGCTATAATGCCAATTAACAAACACGCTTCAATGATTACAGGTAATTCACCAGTCACATATGTATTTATATACGTATGTATCTCGCTATCGGTAAATTGATAAGGACTGTACATGCGTGGCCATGTCAATCGTTGGCTTTCTTCACACTGTTTTGATGGATTGTGTTGTCTAAACATAAAATAATTGCTTGATAATTCTAGCAGTTTGGACTTTTATTGTTGCTGAGACTATGTCGGATTTACTTTTAATTTTCAGCACGGATTTATTGCATTTCAGATGGTTTTTGTTGTGACCTTCCGTGACAGGAAAGGTCCACCTAAAGAGGGGGAGACAGGATTCAAGCTGGACGGTCACGCCGTAAACCTACAGACCTATGTATGCCATCTGTGTTAGGAAATCTTGGACTCAGCGGAGGAAGGGTGAACAGAGTCTTAGGAGCGGCACTGAATGTAAATCACGTTTAAAATTACAATATACAATTATTTACATATGTAGCTCCTTTTAAGGAACCTCACAAAGCCACTAAAAAACCTCAGTGATTCCCTTACCTATCTCTTTTAGCATTTAATTTGATTTCAAACACCAAAGAATCACTAGTTTTTTGACTTGTTCAAGTCACAGTCTTGAACAGACTTACAAATGCTTAAATTCTGAATCTAGTCATGGGCTTACAAACCCCTGAAGTCGCCAAATAAAATTTCTGAGTGACCAGCCTGAACTCCAAACATACACTTATAACCAACCAACTTCATCATTAAAACAGCCCAACTGAGCACCAAACTCGTCATCCAGAACATTTCCAACCTCGCCACGCGGAACTCGGAACTTAAAACTCGTAGTGTTGAGTGACATCCAATGAGTTCAATCCAAAATCAAAACGGCCAGCCTTTGTTTTCACCGTTCTCGCCCTCATACCTTGGCTAAGAAAATCCCCTACCTACTTAAAGTCTCGTTTAATAGCCCCAACAACTAGTATTTAAATCTAACGACCTAAAATCCGACCGATACCTGAAATATGGCGGCCCAACTCTTCTGTCGCTCGTAAATGTCGAACTCCTCTTCGGGTGTCATACTTCCTTGCAAATCAGCAACAGATTGTGTGAACGTCGATGAACTAGCCAGTTCCCGACGGTAAAACAGCCAAATATTAAGTTTTTTAAATAATTAAATAATTAATTTAAAACGACAGACTTTAGCATATCAAATCGCGGATGTCGGCTCGAAGATCATGGCGTCGCCTAGCGATCGGCCGAGAACCAGCGAGTGCTATAAGTATCTAGGAAGTGAGTAAGTGTACCAAGACTTGACACGATTCGCACGTTACTTACTTATCTATTGCAGACAAAGTTGCTTTCTGGCTAATTTTGCGATGCTGTACGGATATGGCTTTCTCAACGTACAAACCTATATAAACATATAGTTTAAAACTCGCTCTGGAAGTACAAATAACGACACAACAAAGAGTTTATCAGCTAAACTTAAGAAACACCCCTTTAGATAATAAAAAAATCATAAAATAACAATAATAATAAAGACGATTCGACCTGCTAGATGACCAAATCCCAATGCCTTAGAGAGGTCGCTAAGGGCGCTATACAAATGATGATATACCTACATACACGCATACACACATAGATACATGCTTCGTCGTACTACGAAGCCAACTGCATTTAAACAGTACCGCTCGATCTGTTACGAATTCCCATTCCTCCTCCCTCTTAACCCCTCTCCCCACACTCCTCACATTCACCCAATTTGCACCAAATGTCACCGCAGCAATTCATCGTTCAAACGTCTCCCTTAACTACACCTATTATGTCTCCGACAGTTTAAATTATTTTCACGCACACACACAGACAGAGAGAGACACAGAGAGGGACACAGAGAGAGAGGGGTTGCGTCGCGTATTTTAAGTCTTATTATAGCTAGGTGTCTGAATGACTTCGGTCATAAATTGTATAAATCTGTAGATGAGATGGTGAAATTGTAATTGGGTTTGAGGCAGTTGCTGATAGCTTAGAACTTGGCATACAGCACACTCACGGGTCATGGTTGACCATCTGGTAATATGTGTGAGACCAGAGAGTAATGCGCGGCTTAGGCCTACAATTACGATAGCAAAGTCTATGGTCTAAGTAAGTAAGTAGGCTTTATTTACATCTGCGCACATGCATTACACTGCATAAAACGATTACTGATATATTTAAATAGATTATAACACGGACAAATATATGGTCGAAATTGCGTGGGTGACTCTGATACCACCCAGGCCGTTACAGTACGGTTACGATTAGAAGTAATCTACCAGGTGTTTATATTCTGGAGCTTTGGGTAGCTATGTAATATGCGATCGTTTGGATAGATGTTTCTTTATATCTCTACCTGTTTCTATTCCTTCATGCGTTTCTGTCTCTCCTACTTCTTCACCAAACTCCTCTCGTCACTCTCTTCGTCTCCGTTTCTCCTTCTGTGTCTCTCTATGGCTCTGTGGCAATCTTCCTCCTTGTCACACTCTCCTCTGTCTGTCGCTATTCCACCTCTGTTTGTCTGTCTGTCCACGCCTTTTAGAAACCGAACGGATACGTTTATCCCACGTTATTGATATCCCTACCTCTAAACAACGGTCCAAAAATATGTCTCGCGTAATTGCAATGCGATCGACCTTTGGCATGCATTGGCAGCTGTCAATCTGTAGGCCTAGGTCCATCAGCTGTAGGCCTAAACTAGCAAACACGCAGATGGCGCCAATCTAATTAAGCCTTCGTTGAAACGATCGTTGGGGAGGGCCGTTTAATTAGCAAATTCGCTCGACGGTACACGGGCATTGTGTAGGTGAGCACTGCAATTGTGGACCATTTGCACGAAAACTGACACCGGTGTTTCTTGGAAAGTATGCGATGAAAGACACAATGAACACGTGTGCATGCAGAGTAATGCACTGTGCATTGTTCAGGTTCAAACGTTGCTTAGCCCCATCTTTCTACAGCTGCCTCTCAGCGTCTCGGAAAATTCTTAGAATTCGCAGCCTAAACGTACAGAATATACCAGCCACATGAACATGTCCGTTCTCGTCCTGAACCGTCCTCGAGCACAGGGTTCGCTGAACCACGGGCAGTTCTGTTCCACATCCGTCTTTCCCTTGACTCTGTTAATAAGTGGTCGAACAATGACTTGATGTTCTCGATCCATTCCATCTTAGGTCTGTCTCTTGTTCGTGATACAGGGATTGTGCCTGTGTGATCTCCTTTTCCAGACATCGCCACTCTTTCGCAGAATACGCCCATAATGTGAGTACTTCATCGGCTTTATTACTCCAAGCAGGCTTCTGTCTACTGCTGCAGTCCGCAGAATTCATTTTGTTTTCTTGGCGGTCCACTCTAAGAACCTGCCGCAGGTACTTCGTTTCAAAACCCAAATTAACCCTATTGTCATTTCTCAGAAATAGGTCTATGCTGGTTTTACTCTTAACCCATGATATTGTAACAGTAATTTCAAATTTGTACAGCCCCTCTTCTAGGAATCAGAGGCGCTCTCTGCGCTAGCCTTAATGGTGTTAACTGTCATTAAGAACAGAACATTCATGCATTAGTAAACACTGATCAGATAGGCCTAACTAAGTGTCACTAGAAGAGTCACCAGTGCCAGAGGTGAACCTGTCACAAGGAATGCGGTGTAAGTGTAATCGAGAACGTATACAGCTTCTTAAGTAATCAAAAATACACATAGCGGGTTTTGGACAGTTCTAAGAGACTATCAGATCAGCTTCGGGGTGATCACACAATATATACTGGCAAGTTTATCGCTTGCAATACGCCTCCACTTGAAATGTGCCCGGAGAGACCTGTTTAGGCCTGTTCCTTTCATTGTCCATTCACGCTTAATGCTTCGATGCCGAAGGATGCTAATTAAAATTCCCTTATTTCAGATCTATTCAAATATGAGTTGCAATGTTGCTACGCGTCCCTAGAGATAGACAACATAATAATTGCGACAAGAGTGACTATCTCTTGTGGACTTCTTATCGAAGTTATTATGTTGCCTATGACAGCCTAATGAGCTCGTTACAATTCGTTACCAGAAAGGTCCACCCTTCAGAAACAAGATCCAAAGTTTTGACGAAATTTCAACATCCCACAACTGTACGGAAATTTCAAATTTCTTATAGGAAAAGCTCAAAGTGGCAAATCTCGGACCTCAAGCTGGGAATTCCTATTTTCCCCAAAGCGAATTGCAGTCCGTCAGGGCTATATATCAATGAATGGACTCACGAATACCAGCCCACTAATTGTTTGAGAAACCTTTGATCGCTTCGTGTATGGACAATTTGGTAGATGGCCATGTTGAACAATTCCCAGTCCACCGCTATCGTCTCTCCTTCAACCTTACATCCTGCCAGGCATTTGTTCGCACCCACGGTAATTATATCCAGTTGTGTGTTAATAATCTAAACTGGACAATCTAAATATCAAAAGTAAACAATGGTTGATCCAGTTTACAAGAGGTCAAGGAAGCAGGACCGTACTTAACTTTGCAAATGTGACGTCTTTACTGAAGATTTTATAGTTTATCAAAACCTCTGACTGTTTTATTTGCTCAGATTTTATCGCCGTTGCCCAGATTTGTTGCGTTTTTATTTACTTTCCCTGTTTTTTCTACATTTTCGATTTACTGTTGTATCATGACCTTTTCTACTTTACAAGTTCAGTGACAACCCTCACTCAAACAGTGTGGAAGACAAATCAATAGTTTACCATAAAAATAAAAAGGGGCATGACCCGTTTGGCCCCTGTAACCACCCATAAAAGCAAACGCTTACGTCGAAAGACAAAACGATTAGCAATTCCACTCAGATTCGCCAGTACGCCATTCCGTATGCAATCGAAAACGCACACCAAAGTTACGGCAACCGTTATAGCAATGCAACTGGAAATAACGTCGCTGGACTAATTCCTCCTTTCACCGCCTACATTATTCATTTCCAGGCGTCAACGCCATCAGATTAAGTCGTCGCTATTAATCATGGTCAGCATCTAATTCATCGTAATCTCAACTTAATTACTGTTCTGCTGGTCCACATAACCGGCGTCGCGTCGCCTCTGGCGCCAAACAATGGCCGCGTTGTTTACGCTAGGCACTAATCTTATAGCGCCTCTCTATCTCGTCTCATCTCAACTCATCGGATGACGAAACCCCGTCGCTTGACTTTGCAAGATGTCAGACTTGACAGGGTCACCCTGCCAGACCTAAACCCAATTGGGCATTTAAGCACTAGCCAAGAAGGGAAAACGGAATTGGGTTGAATCGGTAAGAGGTAATGAGCAGTAAATCAGTAATCGTGTAATCTGCGTATGTTCAGAAAGAAAACGTCGAACTATTACAAAACCGTAATGCTCACCGTAGCCATAAACAAAATCATCCTGGCACGAATCTTATTCCGTACTACTATTGTATTTGATGCATAACTCTTAGTTCTTGGGCCGACTTTTGACTTTGTAAAGCACCCTACAAGTAGCCTGCTACTTACGATGCTATATAAATTGTCGTCATCACATTACATTACATTACCCGAATCTGACTCCATCGAGTGTAATTGTTCTATACGCATATAATTTATTTAAAGTAACCCCTTTGTGCTGTATGTTAGCCTCTAAAAGCCTCGGGCGAGTCCCATGTTCAACCCCTTGCGACTGCGATTGCCTCGTGAATGATTGATGGCTGGCGGCTATAGGGTAGTCCGATTCGATACGGACTCTTGGTGTGACCAGCCAATGGAAGCGCCGCTCAGAATGACAAGTGTGCTGCGCATGCGCACGGCACCCGCGGTCGATTTGTATTTGCATTAATAGTCACGAGCGGTTCAAGTATGGCGATTGGACTTCGGCGATGGGTTGTGTAGTTGTGCTGTAAAGAAGTGCATTATTACTGGATACGTGTCACGATCGCTGGAGAATCTTGTCCGTTTTCAACAGTTACAGTTTTGGAAGGACTCTGTACACTTGTAGGGCAGGGAAGTACAGAAGGATCACGCGAAAGCTGGAACTGACTGAAGGAACATTTGAACTCGATTACGAAACTGACTTCAGTGAGTACAAATTAAGTTTACCACTTGAGAATAAATTGGGGCCGGAGAGCTTTGATGATGACCGCAGTCCCAGGAGAGGGAAAACGGATCTATTTATCGACAGATGTTTGATTTTTACTTCTCCAAATGTTTCAGCCTGCACGAAGCGTCTGAAAGTGTTGTTTATGCTGTTTTTATTTAAGATATTTTCAAAGTCGTCCTAAGGCTCTTGACCTAAATTCTTTGGGTTGCAGATTTCGTTTTGTAAGTAAGCGAGAATTCGTGAGTGAGGTTGTGATTTTGAAATTGTGTGCATGGTTTTGTGGGTGCAAACTGATGCTTAATCTTGTCTCACTAGGTCTAACCACATTTGTTAAACTGCATAGTTCAAAAATCATAACACCAAACATTCAGTGTACATTTCTCAAAAGTAAATGATACGAGAGTTGAAAGACAGGCACTGGAAAGTTTCGCGAGTTAAATTAATATTCTTGGAACTTCTGAAAATAGCCATCTTTCAACTGCATTAAGATCTGGTCCATACTGGTCAAACTGTAAGGCATCAGTCGACGGTAGCTAATAAGTTAATACGATGTGCATTCCAAAATCCGAGTCTGATCATAAAACTAAGAAAGGCTAGCTGTAAATATACTCTGATAGTGTTGTGTCTATACAATAAATGTAACTAAACGTTTATACAGAACCTCTTAAGTGCCTGTCAAAGACACACATACTTTACACATCGGTGAGATAATTGTTCAACTCTTAACCTGCCTCTGATCAAGAAGAATCCTCGAGAATTTTTGTGTTAACAATGCACTGAAGAAAGTTCTGACTATAAGTTTTGACCGGTTTATGGCTAACTGGGATTAACAACGAGTTTGATAAAAGCATGTTGTGTGTTACAGCTAAGGAGGTTAAATCCTGTGACTATATTACCAAACTGTGACTTTTGCTTAAAAACCAAACAGAAGCTGATAACAAAAATAGTAGATTTAATTAAGTATTCTTTTTATGTGTAGTAGTTGTAATTGACAGGGACAGCGATTGTGGAGCAGAGATAAGGGTACGACTTGCAAAGGGATATGCAATGGCTACAAATCTTAAAAAAATATGGAAAAGCCATGGCATATCACTGGTAACAAAGATGAGGCTCTTGATGACATTAGTATGGCCGGTGGCACTGTACGGATGTGAGAGTTGGACTTTGAGGAAGGAGGAAGAGAGGAGGATAGAAGCATTCGAGATGAAATGTCTAAGAATGATCATGCAAATATCGTGGATGGAAATGCGGTCAAATGAATGGGTACTGGAAGCGGCTGGAGTAGAGAGGAATCTTTTGAAGACAGTAAGGAAAAGGAAATTGATCTATTTTGGCCACATCATGAGGAAGGAGGGAACATGCATCGAGAAGGAGATAATACAGGGCACAATACCGGGAGGACGGAAAAGAGGAAGACCGAGAATAAACTGGTTGGGCAACATCAGGGCATGGACTGGGCTAACAATGGAGGAGATGCTCAGGCTGGTGGAAGACAGAGGACACTGGAGGAACATTGTGCATGATGCGGCCGAATCTCGGAACGAGGAAGGCTGAGAACAGAACAGAACAGTTGTAATTGTAATATGTGCAGTGCCACTTTAAGAGCAGCTTATCAGAGGCATTTTATACACTACCCTAAATGAGTTAAAGTTCGTTAAGAACGAACAGTTTATCAGTAAGCAAGCAGTCAGTGCTCAGGAGGCTGAAGAAGTCACAAGCTTCCCGGGTACACAGGAATGTTCATCCAGAGCTGGCAGATGACAATGTGTTCACAGCAGTGGAAGAGAAACGACGATGAGGAACAACGATGGGATGGGCGATGTAGCATCATAGCTCTTATACATATTGGCAGTTTCTGCAGTGTCATTAAATTTTATTGTGTTTTTACAGGCTGCTGGGTTTTCCGGCCTGTACTTGGTGGCTTCAGGTGGCACGAAGCCTTCCAAAAGAGGGGGTTTCTTCTTACGTTAGGGTGTCAGGTTTAAAGGGTCTGCCGTCAAGGCCAGGAACAAAGCAGCCCTTGACAAAAGGGGGACTACTCGCAGGGATAGGAATTCCTGCTTTTAGGACTTCTTAAGCGGTTTCTCAGAATTTCTCCCACGGAGAATAGTCCTTGCCCTTTGATCACTATGGGATAGGTTTCCTTATCAGCTCCTAGTGTCGAGAATCACAACAGAATTTTTCGTATACATTTGAATCGTAATCGTAATCTCGAGATTTCTACAGCGCTCATTGAAAGCTAAGTCGCGGGAACCAGCTTATTCACAGGCGCTCAGTCAAAACAAAATCGATAGGCAAAAATACATGAATGAACATGTATTGTCTGGAATTCCATGTTTGCATTTTCTTGTATTTTTTATGTTAATCTAATGAATTTATCTTCGATTCCATGTCCAAAACTTTCCGTGAATTCCAAAGTTTTTCAACAGAATCTGTCTTTCGTCGGGAATTCATTGTTAGAAACTTTTGAACGAGTATGTAAAACATCAAATATTTGATTTTAACATTTTGAATGAGTATGTATTTTAAAAGATACGAGTTCATCTTATTTGCCTTTGGAACAATAGGAATTGCCAACTGTATTTTGATGTATTGTATCTAAGTCTGTATTAAGAGCCTTATAATTTTGCTTGATAATGTGCTTCTTGATAGCCTGGTTACTATGAGCATTTTCGAAAGTGTAATCAATTTGAGACATTTAGCTCACGGTGGTAAGCTGGAAACAGGTCCAGCTGTTTTGTGGAAGGTGATTTGCATTTGGAAGGATTCTTGCTTGCTCACAGGAAACGTCTGTTGCTATGACAGAGGATTCTTGGTATTTGGTTGCCATGGTACGCGGTTCTTGGCTATTTCTTAAGTTCGTTGCTATGTTAGGGAAGTGTTGGTGGTTTATTTTCCGCGATTCTTAATGTCTTCTTGATTGGGCGTCTTAAATGATCCGCAAAGGCGCTTCTGTCCAGCGGAGACGAGACCCAAAGATGAGGATGATGATGGGGAATAGGGTACAATCAGTGGACCGTGAAAAGGACACGACTGGGTGGCTGCCTCTCGTTTATGGGTCCGTCTGTCGAACGGTAGCAAGACTTGTCGCGAAATTAAATAAGATAACCCGGCTGCAACCCCCGTGTTCAGTAAAGGAGTCACTTTCCAAGGCTGGCTGGTACAAAGGAATTCTGTGACTAGCCCTCCGGCTACCAGGTCAACTTCTACCGTTCCCAGTCAGTTAGGGCCAGGCAATTTATGGCCCGCTCGTAATCGGGGCTTGTAAATTTCACAAGAAAACCCCAGCTTATTGTACCGCAATTTTATTATAACAGAACATTTGTATAGCGCCTGTTTAGATGCTCTTGGAAGTGGTTGAGTAATCCCTTTTTGGATCTAAGGAATGTGGAGATCTAAGGAATCTAAGGATCTAAGGAATGTGACAGATAATCTTTTAAGAACCGCGCGAATGTAGCGGAATCTCCACTTTGGAGACAAGAAAGTGTAACAGAACAATTGTTAATAATAATAATAATAATAATAATAATAATAATAAGACAATTTATACAGCGCCGTAACACGGCCGAGGCCGAAGAAATTGTTACACTTCTTGAAAGAAGTGTAACGGGAAAGCAAACTGAAGGGCAGACTGACATAGAGGTATGGAAGGCGACGGACAGAGACAGACAAAGATACAGACAGACTGAGGTATTCTGTAATGTATCACTTTTCCGAGTGCCAGTCACTTAAAAGGGAGAGGAGAAACAGGGTGAGATGAAGAGATGACCGGAGGGAGGGTTGAGCTTCGGCTTGGAATAGATGAAGAGTGTCCGTTTTCTGGACTCTGATCATTTCACTGACCCCTGGTCACTCCAGTGACCTTCGGCCGTTTTCTGGCCACTGGTCTTCGTCTCAAAGGGGACCTGCACCGATAAGAGTCGAAAATGAAAGCAGTTTGTCCGCAGCAGATGAAACCCTTCGTAAACGTATTATCGCTCCGACCCATCCTTCTCCGCCCTCCCCAGGGTCCGTGCCCAGCCCAGTTCGGCGAACGCGCTTTGATCTGACAGCTGTTTTAATAATTTCCACTTCCTTCTTAACAAACGCTGACAAGTTTTCAGGCTTTTGCGGATGAGATGGCAATGAAGAGGAACGGATTCTTACCGCCGAGCGAACCGTTTGTTGCCACTAATCCGCCATGATTATTTGAAATGAGTTAGAGCAGAACTATCCCTTTGAACTCCCCAGATTCGAACGCTCTCATAGGTCAAACAGCTGAACTGACACAATTCACAGGCGTCTTTGATATTTACCAGCCGGCAGAAAATCGAAATCCTAATCCCAGAGAACTTAGGTACAAGTTCAATTGGTGATTTTGTACCGAATATTAGTTACTATTGTGGTTTATAATGACAATAAACTTGTAATCTGTTTTTTCCGTTATACTCTTTCGAGGTAATGTGAGGTATTTTTCGACATTGCTGTAGCAGAAACATCAGCACATAAGTAATTTTTTTAACATGACCCAAATGCCCACACTTACTAGGCATGAAATGCATACAAAGCCCCCCCCCCAATTCTGGTGTTGTATTGTGAAGTAGATTCTTGTATGTTAATCTCTATGCATTGACTGTGGGTGCTAGGAGTTTCATTTGCTGTAAGTTGAGGAATGCTGGGTTCCATTGTCATTTAATTCCAGCAGGTGTTTGTCGCTGGTTCTCTCGGCATATTTCCAACTATCTGGTTCCATGCTTTTGTGCTCCGTTCATGCAAATCGCTTTAGCGGGTCGTCCACTCCCTGCTGGGAAGGGGCCTTGTTCTCTGGGTGGCCTTTACCAAAGAGGTCTGGATATCCAGACCTCCTTGCCTTTGCCCCCCCACCCCCCGAAAAGTCATCTGCGCCCTGGGTGTCGTGTCAGCCCCTCTGAGGAAGTGGGTGGGGTCTGGCGCTAAGATTTATAGACCATTTTTGGGGTTACCATGGATGACCCCGGCATTTGTTGACGACATCTGTCGGACCCGTGACCACCAGGAAGAAAGGCGACTAGCCAGCGGAGAAAGTGACTAGCGATGCACCTGTAGGAAGGGCAGGGGTTAACAAGGAAATAGATGGTGGTTAGTCAACCGCCTTCCTTGAAGGCGGTTGTAGCAGATGTGTTCGATAGTTTAGTGGTTAGTCTGTTGGACTGTCAGTCTAGAAGTCGGGGTTCAAATCCCGCCAGATCCTAAGATGCTTTTAAGTTTTTGTTAAAATGAATATATCAACCATACACTCTAAGTGGGAAGATCAGGCGACCAGGGAGAGGACTCACCGACCATCCACTGTAATATATGGAGGCTGAGAAAATGGAGTCCTTGCGGTATTGTATTGTTGTACAGCATTGACAATTTGGCCATTTAGTGTCTGTGTTTGGCAGACATGAGCTATAAATGCAAAGTGTACCATTGTGTTTTTGGTTTGCTGCAAATCTCGGTGAATAAAAATTTGAAATTGCCAGGTCAAGCATGACTTTTGAACTTAAGAAGTGACACAACTGACACGATCTAATGTACCAGAGCTAAAAATAAGCTTATAACTGTAAATATGATATGCGTATACTGTATGTGTATTACAGCTAATAAACGTAATTGTCAGGACAGCAGGGAACAATGACTGTTGTTAATACTAGACAGTTTATGTCTTTGTACGGCCATAGGCTGTTGCTCTGTATCAGTAGATGACCTTCTGGCATTTGACCTGACTGCCTCTTGGTTTTGGTGACCATTGGTTGATGAGTTGTGCATTATACACTGGCGCTATAAAATTGGTGATTAAAAACATGAAGGTTTTAGTAACACTAGTGTCTGTTAATAGGACACATTATTCTACTCACAAAAACACATGTAACATTTTTGAGAGATACTTAAAAGGCGCTATATCATGTGCTTTGATACATACATAATCTCATGCATGTATTCATACATACATATGTACATACATACATGCAATCATGCATGCATACTTACATACATAGACCTACATACACTAAATACATATACATGCATATGTACACGCTCATGCAAAGATGAATGGTCTTATAAAAAACGTTAAACATTTTATATAAAAATTATTTCCTACCAGTTGAAGAGTTATTTAACGGAAGATTTGAATTTTTATGACTACCTGGTCATAATTTTACCACACAAAGGTAGTGCTTAGGGTCTCACGTGGTTTTTACCCGCGCAGACACGGCGACGAAGAAGTTTATACCATTTGATCCAGAGCGATCACTGGGGCAGAAATTCAATTCAATTTTCCCTTCGAGTCTTTTGTTCGTCGATACGGTTGGGTGACCTTGGACAATAATTGTCAAAAACGCGGTCCCCAAAGGTAGGTGCTTCGCCGAGTATGAAGGGCAGATGGTCTGACGGGGTATTATTCCAGTTAGATAGGGTTTGGGGGTGACTGCGTGTTGCTCGTTCAGTCATTCGTGAAGCCAACCTGTCCATATGGGGTGGGGTTATGAGGAGATATGTGTTTGGAAAACTGATACAAGGAGATCTGGGGTGGGGTGAGGTATGATGACCTTGGGTCAAAAAGGCAGCTGTGAAATAAATGGTTGCAGTATCACTCATATGTCAGCAGGCCCTTTATTTATTTGGCGCCTTTTCTGACCCGCTTGTCATGTGATGAATGTCCGGAACTCGTCTAAATAGGCTGTCAAGCTTTTCACGTGTGGAGAGCATTGGTGATGATGCCATAGTGGTCGAATTGCTGACAGGGATGTTGAGCGACACTTTCTGCCAATGGGATTTCAGAAAGCCTACGGCGAAACCTAATGGGGATAATGGAGCTGGACTTCCCCCATTAGAAAAGCCTGACCATATAGGAAATTTGATGCTCCTTGCATGCCGATAGTCCGTGTGGTTCTGGTGAAAAGCAGTTTCAGATAACACAGACATACCGTCAGACAGCCTGATAACCATACAATCATGGCACATGCACTTCGCTCGCTTGGTGCTGACGCAGGCGATAAAGATGCAGCAGGCAGGACAGGAATGATGTTGGACAGTGAGAAAGCGAAGATGCAGGGAAGGAGGGAGAGGAGGGAGGGAGAGAAGGAGGGAGAGAAGGAGGGAGGGAGAGAGATGTTGTAAGAACTACAATACCGAAAGAGGACGAGACAAAGGGATAGGTAGACATTCAGACAGGTAAAGAAATAAATGGATAAAGAAACAAAGACAGACAAATAGAGACAAGGGGAAAAGAGACAGACATGCTAATATAGATATATTTAGGCAGACGAATACAGGCAGGCACACAGAAAGAGACAGGCACGGTGTAAAAGGCGACAGACAGAACGACGGAAAGGAGAGGGCAGTACGTAGGCTCCAACTGATTCAAGAATCTAGGCACAGAGAGGCAGCCATGAGAATGATGTCTTAGCGACTTGGTTTTTCTTAGCCCCGGCATACAAGGACGTACAGCCAACCCTCTACCTCGCTGCCTGATCTTCCCTCAGACAGTGTACTTGTTATAGTTGAGATGGCGCTAGTGATGCAAGACCAGACAGTAAATAGTTCCGCAAAAGAGCCACAGATAACAGCATCAGACAATGCATAGAAAAGACAGATAGACCAAGGCTGCCTTTAGATGGGTAACACAGACATACAGACAGGGACAGTTAGACGGACGGAGGAACATATACAATAGCTTGGAACGTGTCACATCTGGGAATCAGATAAGTCTGTGGTGGGGGACCCTCCAATTAAGTTCATAATTACCGTCATTGCCCCGTGCCCCAACCGTACCCCACTCTGCCTCTGGTTTTCTTTGGGGGCCTGACATCTGGTGCCCTGCTCCGGTTGCCCAGACAACATCTGGTGCCCTGCTCGCGGTGACCTGACCCCATACGCTGCTCTGAACTGCTGAACGACCTAGGACGCATTATAGGCCTATAATTTTGAGCGATTTTTTTCATCTACCCAATCTACCCTCTCGTTTCCCCAACACTTTCCACCTACCCAATTTTAGCTGTAAAATATGACAGCTGTCAACTAATAACAGTGGTACTGGAACAATACTTTTGCACAAGCAAAGAGTAGCCTCCTAACCGCCGTTGTGCGTTTTAAGGGTTGACATTAAATTATGTGGATCTGATTTTGATCCGGATTATCTGCCTTTTCGGGAAATATGGCAACACCGTCCCACTTTGAGGGCAATGATATAGCCAGTTGCAACTTACCATTGCAAAGGGTGGACAATCGAGAGAACAGATGAAATGAGGATAAATGGATTTGAAATGAAGGGAGATACTGAGGGTTTCTTGGATGGCAAGGAAAACCAATGAATGGGTACAACATCTGGATTGCGAGCACGTGGAAGACCACGAACGGCCTGGACTGAGAAAGTAAGGACTTGGACAGATAAACCATGAGTCAGTTACTGAGGACAGCTGACGATAGAAACATCTGGAGACGGACGGTTCATGGTGCGGCCCAACTTCGGATCGAAGACGGCTAAAGACAAGACCAGACGGATTTAAATCCAACCTTTAAAAAGACTATTCCTACCGTCGATGAAAATATTCAACAGCAAAGTGCATGCTGGGTTGTTTGGGCTGCAATTTGAAGTATTTTATGGTTTGCAGAGGTTACGTTTCCCATACATACAGACAGACAGACTGAACATGAGACAAATGTACGTACAGACATAATAGGAGACAAATATACATACAGACAGATAGACAGGCCAAGAGATAAATATACAGACTAACAGAGACATGCTGACCAAGAGACAGACGTTTTTCATACCGGTTTTTAGTTGCTGGTTTCTACCCCCTAGGCCAGCGCGCAACAATGTACACACATACTTATATAGAAACCGAGAGATATGCATGCAGACACAGAGGCGGACAGAGAAACGGACATGTAGGTGGTCTGTGTGTGTAGGTATGTGTGTGTCGGCACACATGGCTGCTTTGAGACCGGCAGTTAACCCTTTTAGTGCCATTGGTGGGTCTGGTGCTGTAAGCCTTACCTGCACTTGGAACCGGTCTCTAATAATGGAAAGAGGGTGGCATAGACCGAGTCTTATCGCCTAATAATGGTCTTATCACCCTAGTCATTAACCCAGTGGGGTGGTAAAGCCTCTTTTGCATTGTGTGCCCCATACTTGAACGTATTTGTCCTGTGTAAGAACTGAGTGATGCAGACTTCCCACCCCATGAAGAGTGGTCCCCCATAGAGCCTCTGAAAGGACTGAGTGGGGCAGACATCCCACCCTGTGAAGGTGACCTACATCGTTTACCTGGTACAGCCCCTACAAAGGGGTTTAGAATGTAGTTTACATGCAAACCTGTGTTTACCCCTTCTTGTTTGACTGCTGCGATTTGGAAAAAAGCTGGAGACCCCTTACCTTTTTCAGCAGACTGACTTTCTAAAGAGACCTTAACCTGACTGCAGCATGATATTGGTTGCGGCCTTGTGCATTTACATCGGCGCTATAGGCTGATACAAATACCTCTGATATCCTTAATGGGGTAATAATATTTGCATGCATTTGGGGTAAGGTTACCGATTGGTTAGTGAGTTTGGCTTGTAATACGGAGAGTAGGGGTTTGAGTCTTCTTCTCTGAGACGGTTACTGTGTAGGGACTTTGAGCAAGTCATTCACTCACAACTGCTCAGCGCCATCGTAGCTACTGGACAGTGGTCCTTAATAAATGCAGAAATAATAACATTATTAGTAATAATTATAATTGCTCATGAAGGATCATTCTGACCTGGGGTAAAAATGAGGATGATATGATCGTTTTTGTTATTTTTTAATTAAGCATTGCAATGACTCAGGTCAACAAATGAAAACTTCTAATGGTGATGATGATGATGATGATGATGGACGGTGATGATGATGGATGGTGGTGGTCTTGATAGTGATGATAGTAGGTGCTGCTAGGAAACCTCTCTTCTTAAGGGCCTCATTAAGCTGGTTAACTCTAGGTCACTGTTTACTCAACATTTCCGGATGGTGTGGTAGACAGCGTAAGCAACCCTTAATGAGTCCCTTGCCCTTTCCTTGACTCCTCAACCTCTGACCTCACCTAAGTAAGTCAGCAAGAAAGTAATTAAGGCGCTAGACGTCAAGTTTATTTATGTAGCTGAAAATCTGTATTGGGTTTGCCAGGTACACGTGACTGTCTGACAGAAGAAGTGGGAACCTCAGGTTGTCTGCAGCTGTTTCTTGGGTTGATCGATTCTTAAGCTGAATATGTATTAAAAGCCTTATAGATACTCAAACTACTTAACAGGAAATGGAGAAATGCAGGAGCATGGAGGCGGTCCAGTGTTTACAGACTGGATAGTAGGGTAAAGTAAGGTAATGTGTGGTAAAGCGAGACAACAGACACTAGAGTGTTAAGTGCTGGCTTAAATGCACTTGTTTGAATTGACTTAGTGACTGACTCTTGCGGACTTGATAACTTGACTCTTGCGGACTTGATAAAGCATCAGTGAAAAGCTGATCTCCCTGACGAGGCGTTAGTGTGGCATGGAGATATTTTTTTAGATTTATACTTAAATTTACATTACCAACTGACTGCATGTGCTGTTGGCCACCTTAGGTTAAGTGCTGCATCAGATACACCGTCTTGTATCAGTGTATCTTTGCTTGTCTCAGTTGAGTTTCTGATTTTCCTCAATTTTGGTTGAACTAGGGTGGTGTTGCTTCTCCCTGGCTGCCTCTGTTTTACCCCAAGGGACTGCTCGAATTTCCATTAGTCGCACTTTTTATTAGTAACACATGTACCCACCTTCCGGACCCGGGTCCACAGGGACGAGGGTTGAAACCCTACCCTCAGAGAAATTAAGGACAGAAACCAATGCTTCTGAGATCCCTCTGTCTAAAGCACCCCAACCAACTGGTGAGGAATGCCTTTCTGCTCCAAATACCCCTACACTTATAAGCTACTGAAATGGCGCTATATTAAGTGTCTTGATAGATACATACATACATACTCACACACATACATATGTACATACATATACAAATACATACATATAAGAAATATGTCAACAGGTTTATAACTAATTTTATGTGCATCAACTTCCTCCCACACTAGTTTCTGCGGCAATCGGACATTAAATCTACGAGGGTGATTAGTTGAGGAGGACTTTCTTGCACCCCACGAGGGAAAGCCGGGGCAGGGAGAAGCCACAAATTGGGGTTTTACTGAGACCGCCTCACTCGCCTCATGGGCCTTTGTGCCCTGAGGCGTTTGAAGTCACTGCGCTCTTCTCTCTTGAGAGCCTGACCTGCCCGGCTTTTGTGCTGGCTCCAATAAATTCACCCCAGTGAGTGGGGCTGGAAAGTAGAGAAAGTACCTTGGGAATAACAGGTACGGAATAGACAACGAGGCAGAGAATTACAATTGCTTTGCCTACCCTTCCACCTGAAGCAAACGGAGACACATTTTAGACTACACCGTTCTATATCAGCCAGATAACAGGACCTTTTGTAAGGGGCCAACAAAAGGTGCTATACAAATTTTTTTAATACATATGTAAATACAGATTTATGCACATTGAAACATTTAGTCACGTCTCACCTTTATTCACGTATTCTCAGTTTCATTCTGTTATCCTTTTCCAGCAGCAGTAGTAAATAGACGCGGAACCACCAGACTGAAGAATGTCTCGAAGGTCCTTGAATGTTTCCACTTCCTCGTCAGAAACCATCTTTGTTAGCGATGAGCGCATCAAGCGTTTCAAGGTCAGGCACCTGGAGCAGTTCCAGACGCTGGCGACGATGCATCTCAGCTTCCTGATGGATCTCAACGACACGGGACTCGAGGAGATCATTGGGGAGAGTGAAGCGATCGAGATCAGAGGGCCGGAGAAGGCAAAGACGATCTTCTGTTCGATCCTAAAGAAAAACACAAAAGGTCTGTGTGCTGTAATCTAAATGTTGTGATCATGATGATTAGGGGAAGGGGTGTGATTATGATGGTGATGATAATCGTGACAATGTGATGGTGTTTCATCATTTTCGTGGTTGTGGTGGTTACCAAGGTGGTAGTGGCCATGGTGAAAGAAGAGAAAGAAGAGCTGTCCCTTTAAGCTAGCCCTGAAAGGCAGCCATGGGTATGAAGTATTAGCGACTTCATTTTCTTAGCTTCTGCATATGAGGATGTTTGGCCAGCCCTTTCCCTTGCCGCCTGATCTTCCTACTGACAGTATATGATCAGTGTATTCATTGTAGCTGAGTTGGCTAAGGGGTGCAAGTGTAACAGATGTCTAGAAACAGACTTTTGCCTTGAGAGGAAATCAAACCCCCAACCTTTTGGTTGACTGTCCAGCATGCTAACCCCAAGACTGTCATGCACCCCATGGCGATAACTAGGGTGAAGCTGACTGCTACTAGGAAATGATGATAAGTTTGAGTAAGGAGAGTGGAACATATTTTTAAATTCTTTTGATATATGATGTTATCTTCCAATGTGTGTGATGTCATCTTGCACTGCGTATCTGCCATGGTGTTCTTGGTTCATCCCTGAGTTCATATGTAGGATTAGTATCACAGATATAAGCTCAAACAGAATAAGCACCATAGACTTTGAATTGAATAGACTGTCCAATTAGCACGCATGCGCTTATGATTCGAGAAACTCGGTTGGGAAGTACCGGTAGCAGCCCGTCTTAAATACAGAGGAAATAAATAGGGCTTTCCTCTCTCCTGTTCCTCTGCCTGTCTGTGTGTCTATCTCATTCTGCTGCCTGCATTTTCTCACTCCCCCTCCTCTCTCATTGCCTGTCTTTTCCCGATTGCACTTTGCGTGGGTAATAACCAACTGAGGAGGATGAACCGTTGGATTGCCCCCGGGATGACATAATCCCTGCAGGGGATTGCATAACAACATCATTATTTGCTCCAGGAGTGCAGAAGCCTTTGATGGTTTCAGAAGGGCTTAGCCGTTTTCAAGCAAATGATTAGGTCTTTGGAGAATACAAACCGCGGTAGATCCCGTAATTGGATATTGGATGAAATACTGTATACCTTGCAACTGAACTGACGTTGCGAGTGGATAATGGAAAGTGTTGACAACTGTACGGTATACTTCATTTAAAGGGGTTAGGGCTGGTGGATGGGGTTTGAACTTTGTACCCTTTTGGTCAGACATTCTCATCCGTAAATTTATTTCAAATTGTATATTTTCATTTCATTTAAGCAGAAAAAGAGACAGAAAATTATACGATACTAAGATATACAATGCGTAGCATAGTCTGGACTTTAGAAATACATTAACATTTTATTTTTAAATACTGTGAAAATAAGCAAATGTCTATTGTCACTTCAATATTTTTTAGTTTTCAATATTAAAAAGTTTTACAGACTAACTTGAGTATGTTAATATGCATTTAAATGTATAAAATGTTTGAACATGTTGAACTGCTCCTGAAATTACACAATTAGTCTAACTACAGTGCACTTTTACACGTGCAATTTGTCCTCATTCTCAGGATTTACATGTGTAATATGTACAATTAGACTGGTGTTCATTATTTACTAATAAAATTATATCATTACGCGTATTATATTATATTTTTACGTGTGCATTTTGTCGCCATGTTCTTTGGTCTTCAGTAACGTTGCGCGAATTTTATGTCCCTTTCATGGAGTCAGTCGTTTTTATGGGTTTGCAATTAGACACAATGTTTCATTAATGCGACCCTTTCGTCATTTTGGACATCGTCGCGTACAAAGGGCAAATAATGACAAAAGGATTGACTGGCTTTTTTGCAAAAGTCGACCTTATTTTGTTCTCAGTGTGACCTCAAGCTTGACCCGACGCGAGGACGCCATTAATTTACCATCCTGAAGGGGAGTTTGCAATAAAAGGGCCACTATTACGTTTTATTTAGCGCCGTTCGTGGTTTTACGATCGTAGAATGAATTCAGATGAGCCCTGGTCGGTTGCCGGAACTGGTTAAATTCCAATAAAACTCGTTCGGTCCAGCCGCTGTAATGGCTCGGAACAAATTACTCTCTCCGGTCGCGTTCACACCGTGGGGTCATTCTAAGAGTCGGGAAGGACCTGGCGCGCGGTCTCCGAAGGTTTGGAAAATCAGCCGAAAAAGATTAATCCCTCGGGCTACGGCTTAATCCCTTCAATTTGCCCCTTTCAAGATTAACGAGGGGCCTTAATGAAAAGATCGTCTGATGGATATCAATGAAGGTCTCTTTAGGTAGCAGGATATAGGTATGTTTACATGTATATTTATGTATGTATATTGTAGGATATTAGAAACTAATTTTGTATATATGTATATGTGTGTGGATCCCAGTAGCACGGTCCATACCTTAAATGGCATGGAATCCATTAATACTTTAACTGGTGGTGAAGGATCTCATTTGATCAATTCATTGAAAAGTGAACTGGGTCAAGGCCATATGGTTGCTATAGAAAAATGTGTATATTTACATTTATGTGAGCATTTTAGACATGTGTTAGTTATTATGGTTAGTTATTATTATTATTATTATTATTATGTGTTGCTCTCATGTTTTGCATGATGTTGTGTTTCGTCTTCAAAGCAGAAAACATTTCAGCGACAAAAATGTTTGGAGTTCGTTTGACACCCAAAATAATCGATCGGGTTTACCCCATCATGGTCTACCTTAGTCAAATGGAAAGTGAGTCTTCGAATTATCTCAGTTTCTGTTCACTTTATTCTCAGATTTGCTTTTTGCAAGGAATCTTTTTATCCAATAAATTTTGAAGTTTGATTAAAAGTGTGGAAGCAGTTTCCTGCCTTAACCCTGAGGAATGCAGATACCAGTACAAACTTTTGTATCATCTAGTCTTGTGGGAGTGCCTTCAAGAGGTGTTCAAAAGGCGCTATATAAATGTTTAGTTACATTATATATACATTACATTACTTTCCAAGGCTATACTTGTCCAGAGTATAGCTCTGGCTACCCCACAATTCTTTTACCCCGATAAAGCAAACTGCCTCGAACAGTGGTAAGATATTTAGTAAATGCGTGCTTTTATGTATGCATGTATGTGTGTGTATCTGTGTACATATGTACGTGTGTATCTGTGTATGTATGTATGTTTATACAGTGTCATATAAATATAGAGTATCTCTCAGAAGTGCCTGATGACGGCTGTCTAACAGTTCTAAAATGGTGCATCTTTAGTTGGGCTGCAAGTGTCTGAAATATGTAACAGTAAGCTACACTGTATTTTGCTTATATCGTGGCTCAGGTTCAAACCCTAGTGTGCTATTTAAATTTTTCCATCCACATATGCGATACGTACACAGCTACTGTATGTGAAGCATTATTGAAACTAGCATAACTGAAGTGGTGACACATGTTACCCCAAAAATGTTTGCATTCAGTTGTCCACTTTAGCAATGGAATGACATCACAGCACTCTATATTTAGATCTACAGCGGGAAGGTGTATTTCGGGTGTCGGGGAATTCCGAACGACAGAAGGAACTTCGCGAGCGACTTGACAAGGGAGACAAGTTGGAAGACTTCGAATCGAAGTTCATGGTGAACGATTACGCAACTGTGTTCAAGAGTTTCCTCGCTGAGCTGCCAGAACCACTTATGACGGAAAAGAATTTCAACGCATATGTACAGATTGCGGGTATGTAAAGTATCTGTGCAATGTTGTCTTCTTTTCTGAAAATGGGGGATTTTAGAACAATTTTTAGTATCTTTTACAAGACTGCATGAAAACGTTCTTGTTTAGATCGGCGGTATTACACCCTGGGGATAAATCTGCCATCAAGACTTTCAAAAGTCCATCTGTACACTTTTGAGAAAAAGTGCTGCACGAATTTCCAGCTACATGTCAAATAAAGTACCTACGTATGCGAATGCTGAGGAAAAAAGTTGCAGATGATTTTTACCGAATGTTGCCGCTCGAGGTTTACTTCACGGATGTTGGCTTAAGTGCTATATGCTTTCACAGTAACAAACCAACAACGATAATGGTTAATCCTTCGTTACTGGTAACTGTGACAGCAATTATATTAAACAATTTAATTTAGCTATTTTTCAAATCATTTTTAGGCATGAAAGACCAGAATAAGCAGATCCAATGCCTCCAGTTGCTTATCCAACTTTTGCCAGCAGAAAACTTCCTTTTTCTGCAGCATCTGCTCAGCCTCCTGAGCAGAGTCGCTCACGAGCCACAGACGAAGATGAGTGCGGAAAACCTCGCAATTCTTTTCACTCCACACTTAATTGTACCAAGAAAGGTATGTAGATACATACATTCGTTTATCTATGCATGTATTTATGTATGTATGAATGAAGATACTTCATAGTATTTGTGCCTTTGCTAACATGGTTAGCTCATTGGTTAAAGCATAAGTACTTCAAGGCACCTTATATGTGCAAGGAGGCTGGTTACCTTGCTGATTGTGACTTATTTTCAGAGATTTGAATCTCTGGCTAGCACGGTCCATAGGCCTACAGGGGGACCTTAGACGTCATGGCGCCCATTCAAATGGCAGCAGTGGTGAACGACCTAACCCGATTAATTCATGGAAAAATGAGCAAGGGTTGAGGCCATGTGGTTGGTATATAAAACTATGTGCATTTACAGTTAAGTGTCACACTAAATCACTGTACACCTGGCTATGTAACTGATCTAAATACCTGTATGCGTGAAGAAAATGTATGTTGAACAGAATCATATGTATGTTTGTATATGTATATCTGAACATTAAGATGTTATAAAGGTTCTGAAACGTGGCTATGTAGCAGATCTACAAATATGTGTAACAGTACATATGCAAGGCTGTTCCAAGAAAATTATTAACTATGAAACATTGAAATGAAGCAGATGTTTATTTTTTACCACCATCTTTTGTGCAGACTCCGCCTTCTCAGCTGCAGCAGCTGACTGAACTCCTTCAGGTCATCGTTGTGACGATGATCAGCCAAAGTGACATCGTCTTCTGCTTCCCTCTGCCATTCGCCCACGACGTCCTGCATTACTGCGAAGAGACTGAGGATGCATTCAGCAGATCTGCATCAACCCAACAACAGACGCCTGTCATATCTTCAGCGGTTAGCTCAACGTTACGTCCTTAGAAATGTGTCTCATAACAGTGGACAAAAATGTGGCTAAATGTCTGGAAGTCATGTGGCTAAATGTCCGGTAATCATTTGGCTAAATGTCCGGTAACTTGTGGCTAAAATGTCTGATAATAGCACTTACTAATGTGGCTAGCTTTTGTGTACTCTTTCTGTTTCATTATTGTTTTCTATGCATGTAGACATTTACATAGCACCCTTAGAAGCATCTCAAGGACAGTGTTTGATAATTCATAACCACATTTCTTTCAATAAATTTATATTAATAAATACCCAGTTCATTAGTTGATAACTATTATTTTCTAGAGTGGACAAAATAGAATAGTTTTTTAAAGATTTGCTTCAACCAATGATTTCGTTTTTTTTTCAGAAAAAGAGTGCTTGTCACCATGACGACACTGGTGACAACGAGGTAGTCATATCAACAATGTACACGTTTACTGACCGCCAAGCCTCACAGGAGGCCGCGCGCAAGAGCAGCACCGAGTCGGCGCTTTCAGATCTCTATGCCCATGTCTGTCAGATGCCTGAATCGTCGAGGAAGAGGAAGTTGGTGAAGGAGGTTCGTATTTTTTTTAAATTTCATCCGAGGATGAAAGGATCCTTTAGGATTTGGGAGAAAGTTTCTTGTGCATCGTTCTGGACTGGCCAGTTTTAAAGGCAACTGCGTTCAAGTGCTCAATGGCCATGGACATGTGCTGGATTGACAATAATAACATGAGTAATAAGTTTATTCTTGAAGTGGCTCTTTACAGTAATGTGGGAATGGTAGCCGATTGGTTAGAGAGCTCAGCTTGTAACGCAGGGTATGGGCTCGATCCTCCTCCTCTGAGACAGTTGCTGTACAGGGACTTTGAGCCAGTCCTTCACTCACAATTGTTCAGTGCCAATGATTAATGTTTATTCCTTAGATAGTGGCCCTTAATAAATGCAGAACAATAACAACTGACATTATTTATATGGTTTGATGTCGATTCGAAGTTGGATTTGTTGGGTAAAACTGATAGTTTTTAAGCTTTTGGGATCTGCAAGAAGTTTACTCTATTCAACTCCGAGGGAAGGTTTTCCAGGTTCACTTACCAGAGCAACCATCTACTTCTCGATTTTTCTATACATATATTCATTTTGCACTCATTTCAGTTCAACAAAGTTCGTGGAACTCCAACAAGCGCTTGCGGGTCAGAAAAAGTAAAAATCACAGATAGCATCACCGCTTCAATTCGAGTAGGCATTCGCATTTTCTTTATAAACTTTTATACTTATAAATTTATTTATTTATAAATCCATTGCATACACATATCTGTAAAAAAAATTATTTATAAATTATTACTTCATTTGTTAGTTTATTTACCATCATTTAAATTATTGCCATTTATACATTTATTTCCCACTTGTTTCGGTAAAATTATCGTCATGTATACACGATTTTGAATTGTTATCCTTCCTTTCAGGTTTCATTCATTTATTTAGATATTTTATAATGTTTTCTAAACTTTTCCGTGGTTTAGAGATTCATGAGCAAACGAAGGCGGCTAGTCATGTCATCTCAGTTCGTAAAAGAAGATGCCAGAATGGAGGAACTTGAATCACCCCACTTCCCCACTGTGGTACGTCTTGGATAAGTTTATCTTCCTTATTAGGGCTATATGCATGAAGTTTTCTCAGAAATTATTAGCAACTTTTATACTCTAAGTATTTTGTATGTGCTGACTAAGCTGCTGTTAGGTATTTGAGGGGGTTTCAAGAGAAATGTGTGTATGGCGGATGACTAGTCACTTCTCCTTATATGTCAAGGTTTAAAAAATGAAGTTGTAAACACTTCATAACCATGGTGCAATTTTTGGGTTCGCGTGGTTGATGGCATCAACTGATGCCTAGTGCATTCACAACGGGGTTCCAAAATTTAAACACTGACGCTATAGAAGTTACTAATGACAGTTACAATATTTGTCTTTTCTGTTCTCTCTAGGTCTCTTAACTGTTCATTCGTGACAAACAGTTTCTTTTAAATGCTGTTTTTGTTTGCTTCACAGATTTTTTCGTTATTTTGGCTTATCTATATGAGCAATGTTGTTTTTTTCAGATACAACGGAGGTCAGAGGTTGGCAGCTTGCCCTCTGATACTCCGGTGATCAGTACTCCTGTTTTGGATCTGTTCAAGCCCACCCGACCAGAAGAAACGGTAAGCTAGTACTTCCTTGAGGTTTACCTGAAGGTACTTGATGAGTTTGGCAGTTTAATTTAAGACATATACTGGATGTCTGTACAGAGTGAATTAGTAGTTAATTTTATTTTTAATAAATTAAAAATAGTTGACTTAATGAGTGGTTGATTTTTTGGTTAGATTGTTTTTGTTGCTGGAACATGTTGTTGATTGATTGTGATTATTTTATTGACTGGTTCTTTGGCTGAAATGATTGATTGCTAAGCTTCAGTGATTGGTTGTGCAGTTATTTCTTTTTGGCTGAAAAACTGATGGCTTCACTAATTGATTCATTGATTGATTGACTGATTCCTTTATTCTTTGATTGATATATAATTGACTGATTTTTTTATTCATTGATTGACTTGTTGGTTGATTGATTGTGCTTCATTGGTTGCAAGACTGTTCGGAACAAACATGTCTGCGTTTTATTTACTTCATTTGTTTATCATTGCAGATGTTTGAAAATTCGTTCAATGTTTTCGGTTTCCAGGAAGGTGTCCATCCCATCAACCTGTCGCCTGGTTTTGCGGATGTCAACAGAAAAGCAACCGAGAACGAAACTGAGACGTGTAACGACAACAACAAAGAGCGCAACAACGAAACAACTCAGGAACTTACTTGTAGTTGCGCCAAAGACAGTAATGAAAAAATTACAGACAAGTGCTGTGGAACCAGTTTTGATAAAGACACGATGCGATTGGACAGTAGCGGCTGTTGTAACAGCGAAGAAAACAAAGAAAACAGTGTTGTTAATGAACATATAAGGAGGTTAATTGCTCAGCAGAACTCACCGTCATTTGTTCGACCGAAGGGCTACATTTCACCGCTGACCTATGTTTCGGTAACACCCCAGAAGTCCACGCAGGCAAGTTTCTTGGAGATTTGTACTTTCTTTGTTGATCCTCGGACAGTCTGTTGATTTAAAGAAGGTTATGTAAAGTTAGTTAGTTAATTAGTCAGTTAATTAGTCAACTGTTTAGTTAATTAGTCAGTAATCTAGACATGTAATGTTGGGCCTTTCTAATACTTCTCAGGAGTGTTGCTTCTGCTAGCCTAAGTGGTGTTAAATTTCATTTAGAACAAAAAGTTCCTCGGTAAGCAAACAGTGCTCAAATAACTTGAAGAATCACCATTGGTGGGCTCCCGCAAAAGTGTAGAGCCCAAGTAAATAAGTAAGTGAGCAGTGTCTTAAGTGATAAAAGTCTAGAAGAGTAACTAAATTCATTTTATATGCACAACTGCTTAGCATAATCAGTTTTTTGTATAACATAGAGCTGATTTATAAATATGGATATTCCTTAAGTGAATAGGTCTATGAACAGCTGCAGTTCATTCCTTGGCTGATGACTCGTTTTTCTACTTAGACACGCAAAATAACGTTTTGATCTTTGTTTTTCAGATGAGTTCACCTTCATCTTTGTGTTCTAATTGCACTGAAATCGTCACCAGTGTGCACTAATCTGCAAGATTCAATCACTCCGCGCTTAAAGCACTGAACTGAAATTCATTTGAACAATGAAATATGGATAAATTGATGCATTATAGTTCTACACAGATGTACATAAATTTGTGTGTATGATACAGGGTTCTTGTGCCGTGCTCATTCCTTAAGTTTTGGAGAGCAATCTGTACAGTTTGTTAAATGCTTTGTTGAACTATTGACCTTTTATGTCAAATCGGATAGGAGATGCAATTGGGAGTTGTTTCCACTGACCTGGAACTGAACCCTTTCTGTCAATCGATTTTGATTTGACTTCACTTTTGTTGGGCGCTGTAGAAATCTCGAGCCTATGATAATGATTACAGCTGTGTGCAACTAGTATACTGTGGCTTAGGATATTGGTGGAGGTGTTGGAACTGATTGGATTCATTCTCTTGTTTTTTTTTTTGGATGCATGCTTGTATGCCTGTATTGGTGTTCTTGTATTTCTGTGGTTTCTTTCAACTGGGGTAAATGTCTTATCTGCATTGAAATTTGGTTTTAGACTCGGGTAACTGACAATTTCCACAACGCACATGTTGGAGCTAGTTGAATTTTGGAGAGAGAGGGTTACAATGACCTGACAACCTGCCTCCAAAACCTCATAAGCATCCCTGGGAATATTCATATTTTTCGGCATGTATAAATTATGTACAATGCTGAAATTCAAAACCCCATAGTGATAATTGCGTTTTCAAGTATATGTTATTGCAATTGGGGAGTTTGAAATGGGCTGTTACATTGGGGACGGTGATTATCCGACTCAATTACGGGGTAATAATGTTACCGAAGTTCGTGGTTCTCAGTACCAGAGTCCATGCGACAATCAGAACGAAATTGGAATTTGCGGTTAAATTGTCACTCATATCACTGAATGTCGGCTAGAGTTTATTAGCCCAGTTCCCAGGAGGATTCTGATCGAGTTAAAATTAGCAACTGTATTCGTAGTTACGAAATGCAGAGGGATGGGCAGGATTGTCAGTGAAAGGCCCTCTTCTGGGACTATCTGGGGCAGCGGACTGTAATTTTCGCCCTAGACTGGGACCATTGAACACAATAGTTGCTGTAAACAGTTCACCCACCTTCTGGGAATTTAATCATCCGCCTTCGAGTCATTCGGCCCTTAAAGTCGCTCAATTAGACATCAGCAGCGTCGTTATTTTTGTGGAGGCAGTTTGATTGAACACCATAAACTATTGTTTCCGCAACCTCGGTTGTTGACGTATTAGTGTGACGTTTCCTATCGCCCTCTGGAGACCGTTGTGTTGAATGGCTGCCTACGGCCAAAAGAGCTTCAATTTTAGTTTTTTTTAAATTTTGTGTCTAATGTTGTGATTAAGTGTATATTTATATTAAGACAAATGTACTTAAATTGCATACACTTGTAGCTGTAAGTGTATAATATAGGCTACAGTTATATACAGATGTAGTTACACTTTTTAAATTCTGAAACTACAATGTTAGCCTGTAAAACTGGTGGCAATATTTCCTATAGATTGAATGAATCTGTGGGATCTGCAAAGCCAAAAATCTACCCAAGAGATCTCTTTCTCTTGGGCCTGAGACAGCCCTAATTTCTTGGAACTTGTCTCAACAAAGACGATATACAATGACTGTATAATGGATTTCAGTTGAGAACTGTTGTTATATGATTTATTATTGTGCTATTATTCCTTTGTATTGTTATAATGTATTATTATTGTCTATATTATTCCTAATATCTGTTGGAGTTATTATTTCTGTAAAACCCGAGTTCCTTCAAGAAAAAATTCTTCTACCCTTGGAAGCATTTCCATATTATTTAATGATGTGTAGGAGTCTTAATACAATTGTTGTGCAGATGTTGGAGCAAACATCGGATTGGCTGTAATTACAACTGATATTGATTCATTTGTTAACTGACTGATCGAAAAGACACTTCTAATAGATTCATTGATTGATTGCAGTGACATCTTTAATGTGTTTGTCTGATCACTAAATTTGTAAATTATTCGTCACTGTTTTGTCGTTTTGTACATAAAACGGTGAGTACCATCTCAGCCAGGATTTCAGACTTTCTTCGCTTCATTTTCGATTTTAGCAGATGCAACTCAGTTGAAATATATTTCAGCCATTAACCTCTATGTTCAGCATTTGAAACCCATTTCGAAATTTTTTCTGAAAAGGAAAACCAGAGCCTTTTTCCTGCATCCAGGTCTTCTGAAAGATACCACTGGCCTTTCACTCAAAACTGAAAGCATTCCTCTTTCACAGATCCTATCCTTACTCCCCTTCTTCCTCTTATCCCTCTTTCCGCTCCAATCCCAAACATCACGCACCGTACCTGCCACGCTGTCTTGGGATTACGATAACGATAATAATGACAGGAAATTGGGGCAAATCCTGAACCTTTCACCCGGTCTGAGTGAGTGAAGGCGCCATTCGGTTTATGGATGATAAAATGGAACATTCATGGCTAGACTGAACGAGTCTTCTCATCTTTTTCTTCCCATATAACCCAAAATTGGCGCTATATAAGTTTCGAATTACAATAAATTTGCCGAAATTACGCTATATATATTTTTAAATGACAAATTGCGGCCTAACTGGCTTCCTTTTGGGCCTCCGTCGCGTCGATAACAAATTACTCCGCCGACGATGCATATATTCCGTAACGCGCGTATTGATTACGTCAAAGCAGGATTGCTTATGGGCGTTTAATGTTAAAATCGAGTCAGGAAATGTTCGTTAGTAAAATAATTGAGACGGAAATAATTTTAAAAGATCATCCGATGTTAAGTAGTGTCATTGTAGACCCTATAAGCGCGAATGCGACAAAAAAATTGGGAAACGAAGACGTGAACTACAGTGTTGAACACGAAGTCACCCGTCGATCTGACGGAGCGAGTTAATTGGTTTCTAAATTTGCGAATTCTAGAAATAGTCCGGTTTCGTGTCTCTTCCATTTTTATTTTCTCCGATTTCGTTGTCCACTTCTCCACTGTCACCTTGTTCCTACACATGTTCTCACTCTTTCTTGTTTTTTGTTCTTGACAACTTTTTCATCGACTTTTGTAAACACGACGTTGTATTATCGACCCTCGATGTAGTTATATTACTACTAGAACTAATGACGACGACGCTGATTTCTGATGATAACAATAATACTAATATTACTACTAGTAATAGTATTAACAATAATTTCACAAATATTTTTAATGTTATTAATAGAATAAAATATTATTATAACTGTTATTCCTGGAAGCGTTTTTCATCCACTTCTGCAAATCTTATGATAGGCCTATATAGCATAGGACCTACACTCCTGACCATAGGCTTACAAATACTTCATTATAACGCGAACTCTGACACATCACGGTCGGTTTACATGGATCCCGAATTGTGCTCAGCTTTAGTAAACGACGTCATTGCAATATAAGCTCGTTGTTAAGCGGTCCTTTCAGTGGTTTCTAAAGGTGGTGCTGTCAGGATTTTCCAGTGTAGAACAACGTAGGATATATGCGCTTAATGTAACAATGGTAGCGCTAGCGTTCATTACATGCATACAACACTTCACCTCTCTCAGTTTCTGCGCAGGTCTTTCACTCAAGACTGAAAACACTTCTTTTCCAGAAATCTTATCCTGATTCTTCCTCTTCCCCTTATCTCTCTTCTCGCTTCAATTTCAAACAGCATCCACCGTAGCCGTCCGACTGTCTGAGTGCCTGACTCCTGGATCTTGACCCTTTTGCCTAACGATTTTGTTTTGACTGAGCGCCTGTGAATAAGCTGGTTCCTGCGACTTAGCTTTCGTTGGGCGCTGTAGAAATCTCGAGATTACGATTACGAATGAATCACACTCACGCGTCGCATATATACATTCGACGTCCTAACAACCAAACATATTTTGACTAAGCTAACAAGGCTCTATGCCCTGTCAAGGCTACAACGCGCGTTGACAGATGTGCGGCCTAACTGCCTTCGGGTCTTCCGTAGCTATGCTCGTCCACTTTGGTCGTCCGTATCGTGGTGCTATACTGATTTCTTAGCCGATGAGAGAGAGCAGACGTGAAGAATGTGTTTCTTTCATGGATTTCTTGTTTATCATCATGTTTTTGCCAGCAAATCAACCAATGACCAACCAGCGATGACCTCTCGGGTTTTGTCGATTGTCAACAGACGTTTAGCATCCTTCAAACCCACCGCAGTTTACGATTTATCAAATGCATATATGTACATGCATATATGTACATGCATATATGTACATGCATATATGTACATGCATATATATATATATATACATATTTAATGCATGCATATATACACACATTTGTAGACTCGTGTTGTACACTGACACATTACTGTAAATATGTGCGTATGTATTCTTATATGTGTGTATTATTGTATGTATTTATTTATATATGTATCTGTGCATATATGTATTTATGTATGTATGCATGTATGGATACAGGTATCTATGTATGTATGTTATGTTTGTTATGTATGTGTGTATATATGCTTTGTGCATTTTGATAACTATAGCGCTATAGAACCCATCAGATTTCATTAGATTAGATAGACACACGTAGATAGACATGTACTTAACATATTTAATACTTATTTTATATAGTATTTAATAGGTGCATGTATGGACGTATCGGGCTATGTCTATAGCGCTTGTTAAGAACCGCAAAAAGGCGCTATATAAGCTATAGAACGAGTCCAAGCGCCAGTCATCTTACCATCCGATGTACTCATCCTATGGCTGAGTTCGCTAGAAGAGATCCTTGAGGTTTCTTTGAATCCCGGCCTACAACTCGACTGTCACGCACCCGTCTAACGTGACTAAGCGTAGGATTTCTGCTCTATAAAATCACGTGTGTGAGAGAGTGTTTGTGTGTGTACTTTCAACTATGCATCTATATACCATCTATATATGTTATATATATATATATAGCACCTGCGGTATATATGTATATACACATATAGAGAGATTTATAGATATACAGCATATACACATACAGTATACACACATATATATCACCTGCTGTATGGTAAAGCCGGCTCTGTGTACATGAAATATACCGTGCGTGCATATATTTACTTTTAACACCACGAAGATATATAGACATTTAAGTATTTGTATGTCACACGTGTATTTATATACGCAAGTCGATATATATATATATATATATGTATGTGTATAATCTAGATATCTATCATGCAGTGGCGGGTCCAGGATTGCTTGCGTGGGGGGTAAGAACATTTCCAGAGGGGCGCCACATTCTGACAGTCCATCATGCACGGGTCTGGTCTGAGGGGCGCCGGCACATACCCAGGAGGGACTTGGGGCGAACAACCCCCTACGCCTGTAGCTAAATCCGCCGTTGGTATTATGTATGCATGTGTATGTGACGAAGTGTCTTGGCGGATGTCTGTTCTCTGTTGTGGGGGAGGCCGTATTATAAACACGACCAGCGCTTTTCTTTTTGCATAGCTCTGCAACGGCGCATCGCAGACAAGCTGTCGCCGAAGTGAGAAACATATTTCACGATAATGTCATAAAGCCGTCGCCACGATGTGCACGTTCCTTCTTGTCTTCCGTAGCTTAATGCTTCGCTCGCTTCTCTGTCTGTCTGTCTCTGTCTCTGTGTCTTTCCATGCGTCTCTGTGTATCTAGCCGTCTCTGTTTCTGTTTGTTTCTCTGTCTGTCTGTCTGTCTGTCCGTCTGTCTCTCTCTCTCTCTATCTCTCTCTTTCTCTTGGTCAGCCAGCTACCTACAAAGCGTTATTATCAGTCAGCCAGCCAGGAAATAAGTAAGTAAATAAGTTAGAATCTGTCCTCTTTCAGTCCCTATGCGTATGTGCCTCTATCTGTTTCTCTCAGCCTCTCTCTCTCTCTCTCTCTCTCTCTCTCTCTCTCTCTCTCTCTCTCTCTCTCTCTCTCTCTCTCTCTCTCTCTCTCTCTCTCTCTCTCTGTGGCTCGTTCTATACATGTCTCTCAGATTGCCTTTCGTTTTTTTTCAGTCAATTTTTTCGACCAGCTGCAGTCGACCGTCTGATTCATCGGAGTTGATTAAAACCCGCATGCTCATGCTTCGATACATTCACTGTTCCAATACGTATAACTACTGTATCTACATGTACATGGTTGTATGACAAACATTTATCAGATGCATGTATATAGACATTATGTTTATATAATATATATAACACCTTATGGCATATACATATTGTTAGCATATATGCATGGTCATCACAGAATTTTGTGTGCATCTAAATATATAATGTGCGATTTGTTTGCCCTAAATGTCGTAGGGCGTCGCTAATGCTGCAGAGGCAATTCATCGGATATATACTCCCTTCTAATATGGCTGTTACTCTCGAAATCCCATATACGAGTTCGATCGCATTCCGAGTCGGCTCTTGGTAATATATCGCCCATAGATGCGTTTCGAGATAGCATTCTACGTGGATAACACATTCCGGATATCGGATCTTACAGCACGTAATGCATTATGTTTATGCCGGCCTATCTCGCGCTTAGCATCTGCGCGATAGCTTTGCAGAATGCTATGAAGAAAATCCCCCGATGTTCCCGGTAGGTACAACGTATTCCCGCTCCGAGTCCCTCTCCTTCTCCCTCCCTCTCTTTGTCCCCTCCTCGTTCTCTCCCTCTCCCTGGCCAAGTGCAAGGAAATTACTTTATCATATTATTCGCGAGATAGTGCGGGCTTTTAATTCGTTCTAAATGTAGATGCATTTATACGCATTATTCTCATCTACACAATGAAGAGCAATTCCTAAAGCTAACCTTGTATGGCCCATCCATCGTTTGAAGTATTGGCGAATTCAGTTTCTTGGCCTCGGCTCATGAAGGCGGGTTGCAAGCTCTGTTCTCGATGTACTCATTTGATAGGTGAATTCGGTAGGGAGCGCTACTGTAACGATCATCGAAACATTGTACATTATTATAGAAGCCATAAGATGAGACAAATCAAGACTAGATAAGATAAGATACATCTAAGATAAGATACATGTAAGACAAATAAGCTAGGATAGGATAGAACAGGATAAGGCAAGACAAGACATGATATAATATGATATGATATGATTGTGATGTTATGCGATATGATATCATGTGATATCATGTGATAAGGCGAGATAACACAGGACAAGATAGGATATGATAGGATAGGATATGATAGGATTGGATAAGACAAGACATGATATAATATAACATAATATATGATATGATTGTGATGTGATATGATATGATAGTATGTCGTATGATATCATATGATAAGACGAGATAACACAGGACAAGATAGGATATCATAGGATAGGATATGATAGGATTGGATAAGACAAGACATGATATAATATATGATATGATTGTGATGTGATATGATATTTCATATGATAAGGCGAGACAGCACAGGACAAGATGATAGCAGTAATTATATCCAATCAGCACAGATCAGAAGAACGGTGTTTGTGACTCCGTGTGCGCCAGTCAGCGGACAGTGATTGCTTCGAGGCTGCATGGATTGACGGAAGGACGGACGGACGGACGGACGGATGGATGGATGTAGGGAAGGAGGCGTTTGGTAAGAGCGCGTTCGACAGATGAGAAGACAAATCCTCTAGCGCGCACTTGTTCCGCTCGCGCGAAAGAAGACATGGATCCGACTACGAGGTTCGTATTCTCATACACATACATAACGTATATATGTATGTACGTATGTATTTATGTATGTGTATGTATGTGTGTATGTATTTCTGTACGTATGTATGTATGTATGTATGTATGTATGTGTATATGGCTATTTAAATAGCACATTTTAAGAACCGCTCAAAGGAGTACTACGTTTTATATAATTCGTGTTACATTATTATTTCTGCATTTATTAAGCGCCACTACCTAATGACTAATCGATGGAGCTGACCAATTGTGAGTGAAGGACTTGCTCAAGGTCCCTACACCGTAACCGTCGCAGGTTAAGAGGCTCGAACCCTAGCTCTCTGCGTTACAAGCCGAGCTCTCTAATCAATCGGTCACCGTATCGTAAATATACCCATAAATGGGGTAATCGTAATCTCGAGATTTCTACAGCGCTCAACGAAAGCTAAGTTGCGGGAACCAGCTTATTCACAGGCGCTCAGTCAAAACAAAATCGATAGGCAAAAGGGTCAAGATCCAGGAGTCAGGCACTCAGATAGTCGGACGGCTACGGTGGATGCTGTTTGAAATTGAAGCGAGAAGAGAGATAAGAGGAAGAGGAAGAATCAGGATAAGATAGGCTAGTCTAATGCAGCGGTTCTCAAACTTTCTGCTCTCGTAACCCCTTTACACTCTTAAAAATGATTGAAGACCCCATAGAATGTTTGTTTATGTGGGTTACATCTATCGATATTTACCGTATTATAATTTAAAACTCTGAAATTAATGTATTAATTCATAACTAAAAATAACCAACCCATTACCCGTTAACATAAGTGCCTTTTTTCTGAAAAGTAACTGTAATTATTTTCCGACCCCTGAAATGGTCTTAGGGACCCCTGAAATGGTCTTAGGGACCCCTGAAATGGTCTTAGGGACCCCCAAGGATTCCCGAACCGCACTTTGAGAACCGCTGGTCTGGTGATTAGTGTGTTGGGAGTGCCAACCCTGAGTACTTGGTTCAATTCCTCGTCTGAACAGAAAGATGTTCTAGATTTTGTTCTACTTGCGCCATCCAGTGAACTCGGTGGTAAAATGAGTGCATCGGTAGTACACGGTCGGTGGGAACTTCAGGCGGCGACTGGGAGAGGCCTGGCCATCCGACCTCATATGCCGAGGCTAAGAAAACTAAAGTCGCTAACACTTCATATCGATGGCTGCCTCTCGGGATTTACTTCAGGGGCTGCTCTTCTTTATCTCATCGTCGCCGTCGTCATCGTCGTCGTCTTCATCGTCATCATCATCATCATCATTATCTTTTTTGATCCCAAATCAAGAATGATTAATCTAAGAAATAAATAAATAAATATATATATATATATACATGGGCCTACATTATACATATACATCTATATATATATATATATATATATATATATATATATATATATATATATATATATATATATATAGGCATAGATGATTTATATAACGCCCTTCAAGATGTTTACTTCGAAGCGAGCATCTAGTACAAGGGGTTTCTTAACTAGTCATCGGCTGAAACTGGAGACGCCGGTCAAATCATGAAACGTACGACTTCCGTTGTTGAACAAATGCTTTGTCTGAACAGCTTCCTGTTGCTCTTGCTGTGTAGGTCCTCGATCCGGAAAAGGAAAACTGCACAGGGTCTAATAATAGCGTTCAGACGTCACGAATAAATTAGCTTCCAATCAGTGCATCGAGGGAGAGAGCTGTATGAACAGGGACTCAGTCGTACTCTTTCGGTGTCTGTCTGTCTGTCTGTCTCCTTGTCTATGTACTTTGTCTGTCTGTCTGTGTTTTTCATGTGCGTTGTCAATGTCTCTGTGTAGCAAGCCGCTCTATCTATCATTCCTCAGGCTTTCCATTTTAATGTCAATACAGTCCGACCTTTTCAATAAATCTTACTGAGATCCATTCAATTCTCGCTTCTATCAACCGTAGTAGTAGTAGTGGTAGGAGTAGTGCTGGTGGTGGTAGTGGTAGTAGTAGTAGTAGTTAGTGTTTAACGACGTCTTATCGCATCAAAGGTCGTTAACATAGACTGTAAAAAATGTTGTATAGCTTTCCCTTTTGCTTTGATTTCAATCTAAACACAACAACACCTCTTCCTCCCTCCCTCCCTCCTTCCCTCCCTCCCTCCCTCTCTCTCTCTCTTTCTCTGGTTCCTAGCAACCGGATCGTGTTCCTCATACCATCCCTCGATCTGGACAATCCCTCTACATTGACGCAGCGCGTGTGAATAAGATGTTGTCCGAAGATAGATAGATAGATAGATAGATTCCACCATGGGTTCAACGCCCGTAGGTGCCGGTACTGATCTCCGGTTTCAATGCCATCAGTCCTTAGGTGGCCACTAGTGACCATACATCGGCGGTAGATGGCAAGTCTTACCCGCCGAACCCAAGGTTATCTACGCAGTGAAACTGCTACTCATTTTACTACTGCCCTCTGGCGAGTAGCGGCTGAGTCGACCTTCATGGGGCAAGCGGGATTCGATCCCGCTTCCTTCCGCTCTTCGTGCCAGCGTGTTACCAATCGGCCACCGAACCGCCCCTATCTATCTAGCTTCAGAAATTTTCGATTTTACGATTAAAATTCACGCTCTTGCTCGTGCTGTCACCAAAACCCCCAAACACCATCACATAAATCCTGTTCTTAAATCACTACACTGGCTTAAAATACCTGAACGAATTGAGTACAAAGTCCTATCACTTACCTACAACACACTTCAATCTTCCCAACCCTCCTATCTTCGTCAGTTATTTGCAATACAACCACTCCGCTCAACCTGCTCTTCTTCTGCCCTAACACTTCTGTGGCAGTGAATTGGCCTTCCACTCAAAACTGAAAACTTTCCTCTTTCACAGATCCTATCCTGACTCCCCTTCTTCCTCTTATCCCTCTTTACGCTCCAATTCCAAACATCACCCACCGTAGCTGCCACGCTGTCTCTCTGCCTGACTCTTGGATCTTGACCTGGAACCGAACACTTTTTCCTATCGATTTTGTCTTGACTGAGCGCCTTTGAATAAGCAGGTCCCGTGATGTGGCTTTCGTTGGGCACTGTAGAAATCTCGGGATTACGATTACGATTACCTGCGCCTTGGTCAATGTTTATCTCAACTCATCCATTTCTCCCTTGCTCTCTCTCTCTCTCTCTCTCTCTCTCTCTGTGTCCGTGTCCCCATCCATCCGTCCGTCCGTCCATCTGCCCTCCCCTAACCTTAACCCTGAACTAACCAATAACCCTGACCTCTAACCTTAAACCAAATCCGTAGCCCAACCTTAACCTTTAGCCCTAACTCCAACGCTAAACCTTAACACTAACCCATAATCCTCTTTCCTAACCTCAGCCTCTTATCTTAAACCACTAATCCTAATCTCTCAATCTAATCATTAACCCACAACTCGTGCCCAGCTGCTTCATAAACCTAATCCAGGAAGTCTAACTAACTCTATAGAGGTCCTTGACCTAAGTGACCTAACCCTCTTTCTTGAATCGAGCGCCCTTGTCGAGTCTGTCCGCCAGTAGTGAGTCATGTTGTTACCTAAACCCCGAGACAGACAGACAGGCAGACAGACAGACAGACAGACAGACAGACAGACAGACCTTTGAGCTGTTTCTCATTGCATTACATAAATATCCAGTAACATACATGCATGCCTATACATACATACATACATACATACAGACAGACAGACAGACAGACACGGACGGACGGACGGACTGGAAAAAAATAAATTCGTTGTCGGTTGAACGAATGCCACAGAATCCATACTGGGCATCTTACCTTTTCTGGAAAATTGTCAGTCTGTCTGTCCGTCCGTTCGTCTGTAAGTCTGTGTTTCTGTCTGTCTGTGATTTGCGGCGCCGCAGGTCGCAAACCAGCCCTGGTTCTTGTAAACACAGGCAGTTCCGCCGTTCTACGTTTCAAAGGAACGACGCTGGCGACATCTAACGGCAACGATCGCCTTTGTATGCTGCGGGCGAAGCAAGAACTACTGAGGCCACAATTTCATCATTAAAACTCCGAATAATATAAGCATTTTAAGTATTATTATTATTATTATTATCATCATCATCATCATCATCGACCGCAACATCGAAAACAGAACAACATCTACATAGCAACAGCATATCAACAGTTATTGAAAGCAACAACAGAGCAACAGCTACAGAGCAACAACAACGGCTGCAACAGTTGTCGGTCGGTTTTTGATAGGCGTCTGATGACCTCTGCAGGTCACGAGTCATGACCTTTCGTTTCCGGCTCGTAGATCCACATATATATTTTTTATATATATACGCGAATTTTATGTCTGGATAAATGCATAAATATCTCTGTATCTCGATTTACAGAGATGTATTGACTATATATATAGACTACAGAGACAGATGGGCAGACAGACAGACAGAGAGACAGAGAGACAGACAGACAGATAGACAGACACACAATGTCGTGACATGCAGAAGAATGCGCGCGAGTGTGTGGGTGGTACTACATCAGTAGATTCGATCAACAAATTCGAATGGTCAGATCGTAAATGGTTGAAAGATCATAATCGATCCAAGACGCCAGACATGATCGAGGAGGTCAGAGGATCGGATCATGATCGATGCTCAATCGGCTGAGATTCTATCTTAGAAGAGCTTATTTTTTACGCGAAATCGGTGCAGTTTATAGACAGACAGACAGACAGACAGACATACAGGGATCACTAAGATGCTAGGAGTCTATTATGAATTGCTAAATCTACTAAACCCATCAATAAAAAAAAACACACACACACACACACACACACACACATATATATATATATTCAATATATATATATTTATATATTCAACAATCTGTGTCTGTGTTGCTTTTTCTCGTTTTTCTTCACATCCCAATTTTGTGCATGATTTATAATATATGTATGTGTGTGTATGTATGCACGAATGTATGTATGTGTGTACATATGTATGTATGTACATGTTTATGTGTGAATGTACGTATGCCTGCTATATGTGTGTATGTATATATACTTATGTATTTGTGTATGTATCTGTTAGTATGTAACCACGTATGTATGTATGTATGTATGTGAAAAGTAGGTATGATTGTGCATGCGAGTGTTTACAATGTGGTGCATTTCTGAGTTGTTGTAAGAGACATCAAAATTATAAAACTGTAGTGTATCGCATACTTGCATAAATAAACCTAAATGTTGATTTACATGTATATGTATTGTATGTATGTCTGAAGTGTGTAGGGTCTCGGCCGGCGCTTTGATAATCTCAGTATAAACGGTCCATTACATGGCTGAATTAATCCGCGTCGAAAATAAAAACCCAAGCGAACTGCAGTCTATTAACGACGCATTCGACCAACGGCGCCCGATAGCCGACCGGGGAAATCCCCTCAAGCGGCGCATGCGCGTAAACACCCGCGCCCCGACACTGTCCGAGTGGGCAAGCGAATGCGCCTGCGCGCCGCTGTGGGGTAGATCGGTTCCGGGGTGAGGAGAGTTCGTACCCGGCCCTCTTTTGGCACAACAACAACATATTGAGGCTAATTTTAATGTCTTGTTACCTAGTTACGACGACGACGTTAAATAAATGAATAACCATGCTTTGACAACAAAACTTATTAGAATTAATATTTTAAGAAGTGAAAAATATAGCCTACAGTCTGTGTTTTTATACAGCCGTAATTAGGACACGGCAGCATATGGAAGCGTCTGAGCAGTTTTATTTTTAGAAACAAATTAGTCACGTGAACCAATCACAATATTTTTCGTAACTGCCTGCACCCGGGCCTGATTTTGCCTCACACCGTCCAGGATAGGTCTACGTAAATAACGATGACGTCGCAGTGATCAAACGCCAGGCGTCGCTCTATGTTATGCATCTCTGGGGTGCGATAGGCGTTTCGTGCTTATTGCCACGGAGTGTATGCGGCCAAATGGACGTAGGATGGGGAGGTCATGTCCGAGCTATGTGGGGGCGTCGGCATTTGGAGCCTTTCAGACAGAATGCTGCAATTGAGCATCGTCTGTTGCCCTTTTGGACTGTTTGAAAAAGGTTTGCCACCTGTATCGGGCCCCAGATGCAACAGAGAGGAATCCACTGAACTTGACAAATGAAAGAAAGACAGATAATCCAGTATCATCAAAGGAAGCCAAATGGCTAAAGGTTGGAACAGATCATGATGATGGCGATGAGGAGCAGTTGGACGAGGAGGAAGACGAGGGGGAGAAGGAGGAAGAATTGGAGGCGGAGTAAAATAAAAAAGGAGGAAGAGAAGGAGAGGAAGAAGAGGTAAAGGAGAATAAGGAGGCAGAAGAGGCGGAGGAAGAAGAGAAGGAAGAGGAGGAGTAAGAAGAAGAGGAGGAAGATAAGGAAGAAGAGGAGGTAGAGAAGAAGGGGAGGAAGAGGAGGAGGATGACTACGAATCTGCTTATGATGAATATGATGATTGTAGTGGAGGTGATGAAAGTATTGATGATGATGATGATGATGATGATGATGATGATGCCCGTAGCCGTAAGGAGGAACTCAAACTAACCCTCCTCAAATCCGGCAGCGCAAAGTACACTGCTTCTCCACAACTACCAGTACTTCAACACCTCCCGACATAATACTGCTAGAATGCCCTCTAAAAACTCAACTACGACTCAGGTTGTGATTTAAATAACTGGCTGCAAAGAACCTCGAGAGATCTGATTAAGTTCTCTGCACTAAGCGGTTGGCCTGGTATGCATAATTTATGCATAAACCATCGATAAAAGTAATTAAGTCACATAACTCTTCAGCCGATATTAATCAATCAGTCTATCAGTCAGTCAGCATAAAAAATCTATCAGTCAGTCAGCCAGCCAGCCAATGTCCCGTCTAAGCTGCAGCGCGCTGGCGCACGACTTTTGAGGATAGCGCGCACAAACATTTTTTGCTAACGCACAAATTTCATCAGTTTTCATAGTACTTAAAAGTTAAATTTAGTTCAATGTTACAGCTGCTGGCATACTTAGCCTGCTAAGTTCAGAAGGTCAACACGAGGTTTATAAGCCCCATCTTGCGAACTCACATAGCATGCCAACCTATGTTGTGAAGTGTCCAATGAAGGGACTAAGGTTGCCGGTTCGGAAACCGATATATTGGCTATAATTCAGAGATATGACTCTCGGGTAGTACGGTCCGTAAACGGGGACCTTAATTGGCGTGGCGCCCATTCAAACGGGCAGCGATGGTGAAGGATCTCATCCGATTGATTCATTGAAAAATGAGCAGGGTTGTTATATATAACCAAGTAAATGTACACGTCCACTGTGACGCACAATCACATTCATCTGGCCCACATAATACACTGGGCTAATAAGCTGATAACTGTTCCCTCCACTGTCGCATTGTGATCGAGGCTTTCTGAACTCTGAGCTCTAGCCTCCATATAGTGGATACTTCGTGATACAGAGGTCTAAGCCTGATTGCTTGTTCCACTAACAGCGTACTACACAAGTATTCTCCACAATTAATTAATTAATTCAGTCAGTCAGTCAGTCAGTCAGTCAGTCAAATTATGGACGTTTATCTGCTTAAAAATCGAGATATAAACAAGTTTTGTATGTGTTGCGAATTTATCGTCGAGTGTAAGTGTTTTCGTGTGTATGTGTGATTGTGTTTGTGATTGAGTGTGTCAGAGCGCGGACGTCTTCACTCGAAGTCTGCGAGTTGTTTCTGATCCCAAAGACGCTTCTGAGCTCCGGCTCCACGCAGCCGCTGAACCTTGAAGAATCTAATTCCAATGTAATGCCTCATGACATCCACCCCTCTACTAACTTCCCCTCCTTTCCCCTCACAACATCCCAATCCCACCCGCCCCATTGGACCCACGCCGGTGGTCCCAATAGTTCAGCGATCCACTGACCGATCGACGGACTACCTCACCGACCGGAAAGGTCCGAATAGGACAAGATTCATTTGCACCGATTGCGATAAGATCCATTTGCACCGAATGGGATAAGATCGTGTCCTTAGAAAGTGAAGAATAGTTCCTTAAGCCAACCCCAAGAAGCAGCCATTGGCATAAAGGGTTAGCGACTTCATTTTCTTAGCCTCGACTAACAACGGCGGGTGGCCAGTTCATTCCCTTGCCGCCTGATCTTCACATCGACAGTGCACCGTCAGTTTAGTCATAGACTGATTCAGGTGGGGGCGCAAGCGAAGCAGACATTTAAACGTAACTTAGTTTGGGGATTGGCTGATAGTATCAACATGGAAAACCACTGAACTATCGCGACCCAAAGCATTACAAAATGTGACGTTATCACGTAATCTGGAGGCGTGCATATCTCTACCCCGATCAAAGACTTTGACCCAGACCATGCAGCCTATGTTCTGGAACAATAACATCAGTTTCTCACGAAACTCTCCGTTAATTATGACATAGGCCAGGGTGCGATTTTGTGGTTGATACCGAAACATGAAAACAATGGCGTCGCACAATGCCGCCGCACAATGCCGAACAATGGGAGGACACATCTTCTAGATCTATCGGATGTCCACCGAGATTCCTCCAACAGATTTTGAGTTTTGCCACGGTTTCACTTGAAGCGATCATCGATAGATAATTGTAATTTCAAATTTGTATAGCGCCTCTTCAAGATAACGGAGCTGCAGGTCATTCGATTAGATCAGCTAAGATGTGGAAGTTCGCAACGGTAGTTAATCAAGGCCGCAACACTTCTGCTGACTTCTATATCGCCACTATAATAATACTTTGGTCACCAATCGAGATTACTACAAATCCGACGAGTTTCATTGAAACTGGGGCGAGAGTAAACAGCTGGTTAAATATCTCTTCAACTCGAAGCTCCATTCTCTCTTAGGCTCTGCAACTTCGCGCCTGGGTTTCACAGGATCTTACTGCACCGCGTGTGTTTTCGCGATATGCATACCCGCCTGGCGGCCTGGGTAATTTGCATCGTTTTTCTCTTGCGCCAGATAACTGGACTCGAGTGGCCATAGATTAAGACTTAATAAATGGAGTCTTCGGTTATTAATCCGTCGCATGGGATCCAGCTGCCCAGGATTTGTGAAATCCGCTCTCGTACTGACCGGTCCAAAGGAACCTGCTATGAATATATGGTGGGCTTACAATCTCCCCAGCAGTAAGAACTGTCCGATCGACGGATCTTTCTCCCAAGCACCCAACCGCTTGAAACAGATTACTGATCGTCTTATTCAACGCTTAAGCTCTCGGGCGCATCCAGGATTCGAAACGTGGGGGGAAGAGATTCTCATGTTGAAATGATAAACAAAGAATGGAAAATACCAACGTGCGCCAGTCTAAGGGGCTTACGTGGCGCCTGGCGATGCCAAAGACTAGAACTGTTCTTGGCGAATGAGCTTTCTCGATTGCTGGACCTTGACTTTGGAATTCTCTCCCAGTATCTGTGTTCGTTCTGCTCAGTCGCTTCTGTCATTTCCTTCTCAGCTGAAAACTTACCTTTTTCCAAATTCCTTATCCACCACAGGCTGCCTCTCTGTCTTGTGGACTGACCTTCTGGATACTGACCTGATTGCGGCTTGGTTTAAGTGTCCCATCTGTTGAAGCCTTGTGCATCAGACACAGGCGCGATAGAAGTTACAACTAATTAATTAATGACGTCTCTCTAAATCTGCCATTGTGAAGTATATGCGTGTATATATATTGAGCTCTAAATATATATATTATCATTATTTCTGCATTTATTAGGAGCCACTTTCTAATGACTACGCTACAATCGATGGTGCTGAGCAATTTTGACTGAAGGACTTGCTCTGCTCAAGGTTCTTACTCAGTAGGGAGGAAGATCGAACCAGTACTCTTCGAAGTTACAAGCCAAGAGCTCCATCCAATCGGTTACCGTGACCCACATACAAGCCGAGAGCTCAATCCAATCGGACACCATGACCCACTTACACTTAGACTTGTTTCCACCGCACACCTTCGATCATTCTCTTTTAAAGTGAATTTATTGGGTGAGACCCTTCACCAGTGCTGCCTTTTGAAAGGTGCCCGAGATAGACAAATCTCTTAAAAGCAGTCACACAATCAGTATGCGAACCGGCTACCTCAGGCGCAGCGGTGCCGTAACTTAAGCCTCTACCGAAGAAGCAGTAGCCAGTTTATGCAGATGTTGCAAGATTTCACAGACACATCCCTTGGGGCGAAATGAATTGCCTTAAGTCCTTACAATAACAAAGCAGAATCTGCTTATTACATGTCACTGCAGCTTACATATAAAAATTTCTGTTTTGCATGCATCACTTTTCTTATTTGTCTGGTTCTTTTTCTTTCTTTTTGTCTGTCTGTCTGTCTGCCTGTCTGTCTTCCGCCATCTCTGGTGGCCCAAATTGTATGTATATAGTTACATACATACATACATACATACACACATACATACCTACATACATACATACATTTCTGCCTGCCTCCCTGTCTGTCTGTCTGCCTATGATTTTCTATCTCACCAAGTTTTCTTTTCTCTCTCTGCCAATCTGTATTTCATCAGTCTACCCTAGACGATGGCTCAAAGCGGCCGCCAACGCTGTCTCTCATCACTCTATCGTCTACGGTCGCTCAGAAGGGCTGCACCGACTCGATCCGACTTCGGCAGCCAACAAACCATCAATCATCTGACCACTTAGCAATTGCTGCGTGGCCTACATTATCCTGCAATTTGGGTGATGCATGTCACGTGTTTCCTAAAATAGTTCTACACGAGGATAAATGCATCAGAACATTATGCAAGGACCTTAGCGTCGACTCAAACGCATTAAAAGCTCAAACGTTGCAGCTTATTTAAATAACATTACTACTGTACTAAGCCGATTAGTTTAGCATTACTATCAATACTATCGTAATCGCTATTACGTTGGGCTGTACTTAAGCTTCAGGTGCGTTATGCTTTCTACATTATAAGGTCTGGTTATCCCGTTGGTTAAAGCATACATCAAGGCGCCTCTGAGCGTGAGGATGCCGGTTCGCATACCGATAGTGGCTGTATTTCAGAGGTTTTAATCTTGGTCTACCACGGTCAATACACGAGGACCTTAAATGTCCATTCAAACTGGCAGTGGTGGTGAAAGATCTCACCCGAATAATTTATTGAAAATGAGCTGGGTCGAGGCCATACGGTCGCTATAGAAAATGTGTACACTTACATTTTACATTTAAATCTAATCTAATATAATCTAAAGACTTCTGTAGCGCCATTATCATAATGCACAAGGTACAAGTAGACGGTCGCTTCGAGTGGAACCGGTCACACCCCGTTGGAGAATCCTAGTCGAAATCAGGCAGATCAGATAAGCAAGAAATCAGACCATATATTGTTTACGGTGTGCATTAAAAGCAAGTTGAAAGTTTACCGTGACTGGTCATGACGTCCTTGAAACCCCTTCAAGGTCGCTAGAGGCACCTACAACATCACAAACTACGTTTCCTTATGTCTTTTCAATATTTTCTTTCTCCACAAAGCTAAAACCCGCAACTGTCCATGCTTTTGCGCCAAACAGCTCATCTAGTTTAACCATGTGTTCAACATTCTTCTAGCAGTTCAGCACGGGGGTCACGAGCCCAAATGGCGTCAGATACTCAGAATGACAAATGCCATATATATATTTATTTATTTATATGGAGCAGCGGGTGGGTAAAGATCGGGGGTGGTGCAATAAACCCCCAGGCATTGAGTAGTAATTTACTAACAAGCAGCCTCAACTGAACTGAATAAGCAAGTCGTTTATTCAGAGGATCCGATGTATGGGGTTCACGTTTGTTAATACGTTTGCGGTATTTTCCATGCGATCTTTCGCACACACACACACACCCTTAATCTACATGAATGTATGTATGTATGTATTTATGTATGCGTGTGTGATGTATGTATGTACGTAACTATATACAGAAATCATAGAACAGACAGTCTTCTATAACTTGACTGCTAGTAGCAACATTTCTGTTTATCAGATCGTTGTCTGTCAAATGATGCACTTTTTATTCTTAATGACATTTCACTAGCGTATTAGTTTCCCTTTAAGCGGAGCTATATAAATATCTAATTAAAATTACAACTTGTAATAATATATTTCATATGGTCCTACGTTACCTATGTTTGCATGTGTCAGAACAATTATCTAGCCATTTTAAGAACCTCAACAAGGTGCTGAACATATGTTACGTCAAGCAGTCAACGCCATATGGTTGCGTCACCGTATAACACTAACGAGTGAAACTAACAATTTCAGCTGTGAACCGAATGACCTCTTGATGTCGGGGTCAAAGGGCGGTCATCGGCTCAACTACTCCGCCCTCTTCGACCTGTTCAACTCCTACTCCGCCGACGACCAACGCCTCTTCCTCACGATCCTGAACATCACACGCCTCTCCGAGCTCCACCAGCTCTTCAACAGCTCAGCCTCGAACGACGAAGAACCCGCCTCGAACTCGGCGGACCTGACCGAGTACCTGGAGTACCGCGTCCACAAACAGCTGCTGCTCTACGTTCCACCTATCGTATTCATACTCGGCATCGTCGGGAACTTCTTCTCCTTCCTAACCCTCAACTGCCGATCAATGCGTCGACTCTCCACCTGTTCCTACCTTTCCGTACTCGCAGTGGCCGATTCCGCCGTACTTACCGTCGGACTGCTACGCATCTGGATCACCGAACTTACCGGCACGGACATTCGCAGTCTGTCGCAGTTTTCCTGTAAGGCCATCAACGCCTTCGGGTCGTGCATCAGTGACTTTTCCGTTTGGCTGATCATGGCCGTCACGGTCGAACGTTTCGTAGTCGTCTGCTACCCCCTCAAGGTATCTACGATATGCAATCGAAACCGTGCCGCGTGGATGATAGGGGCCCTGTTCGCTACCCTAGCCGCCGTAAATGCCCACTTCTTCTGGACGACCGGACTTTCCCCTGGCCCTGGACCATGTGAGGCACTACAGTGCGGGTCAGCGGAAGGATACGCGTTCATCATGTCTGAAGTATGGCCGTGGATCGATGCCTTCCTCTACTCCCTCTTCCCTTTTGTCCCTATCCTCGCCTTCAACGTCCTCATCGTCATCCGGGTTCTGTCGACAAATCGCAACCGCGCGGAGCTCTGCGGCGGAAGAAGACCGAGTAGTAATTCGGCCCTTGAAAACACAATGAAGCTGAGCGTCATGTTGCTGGCCGTTTCGTTCACTTTCCTAGCAACCACCCTCCCCATGAACGTCATCCTCATCGCTTCCGCCTTTCGGGGCAACTACATCACCGACCGCAAGCTGGCGGCCAGGTTCAAACTCGCCCGGACTGTATGCGAACTACTGATGTATGCCAATCACTCGATGAACTTCTTTCTGTACTGCGCCACCGGAAATAAGTTCCGACAGGAATTGTGCGCCATCGTACGACGCCGCGGGCGCCGGCTGTCGAAGCAGACGTCAGCTGCTCTGCCGTCGAATGACATCCACCAGAACAGACTTGGGGTCGTTTGTCCGGGAGAATTCCTCTCGATGAACTTATGCTCTGCCGAACACGAAAGAGGCCGATTGGCCTGAGATCCAGAGGGCTGAGATCGAATGGCTTTAGATCGACTGGCTGGCTTTAGATCGAATTTCTGATCGAATGGCTTTAGATCGAATGGTTTCAGATCGAATGGCTTTACATACAGATCGAATGACTTTAAATCGATTGGCTTGAGATCAAAAGGCTTTAGAATGGACTGGATCGAGAGTAAGATCAGTTGTGCTCGAATGCTTGACATCAGATCGAATGTCTTGGGATTAAAGCAGTCGGTATCGGTTTTTGTTGTTTTCTCGGTACTTTTTTTCAAAGTCGGTTCGGTTTTTCTAAATATCGCGATATCTGTACCGGTTTATCCTTTACGTTTACAGACGGACTTAGCTTGTGTGCAGTGAACAGTTTGCAGCTGTGCAGCATGGAGTCCTGTTTTACTGTAACAAAATAGTATTCGGGGTAAATGAACAAATCGTCACGGTCGAACGTTTCGTAGTCGTCTGCTACCCCCTCAAGGTCTCTTCGACATGCAATCGAAACCGTGCCGCGTGGATGATAGGGGCCCTGTTCGCTACCCTAGCCGCCGTAAATGCCCACTTCTTCTGGACGACCGGACTTTCCCCTGGCCCTGGACCATGTAAAGCAGAGTCTGTTTTACTGCAACAAAATTGTATTCTTAATATTAAAATTCTATTTTATGTGTTCAGCTTTGATAAGCAATTCTTAAAATGTGTTATGTTCCCTTACTGCGGTAAGTTCGGTATACAACGCCTCAGAAGGAATGAAGAAACTCGTGTGCTGTATCTTTAGGCTTACTGTAGACCTAAGTATGTCCAGTAATCATAATTGTAAACGCGAGATTTCTACAGCGCCCAACGAAAGCTAAGTCGCAGGAACCAGCTTATTCACAGGCGCTCAGTGAAAACAAAATCGATAGGCAAAAGGGTTCGGTTCCAGATCAAGATCCAAGAGTGAGACAGGCAGTTTTTTGCCCAACAAGTCCGATCTTGGTTAATTCGTCGTCCAACAAATTTTGCGCTAGACACACTAATTCTTCAACCTGCTGTGTGCACTGAGCGACGAGCATCTGTTACATCACGTTCCTCTTCCACAAATCCTGTCCTGATTCTTCCTCTTCCCGTTATCTCACTTTCCAGTTCAATTCCAAACACCATCCACGTAGCCGCCTGACTATCTGCCTGCCCGACTCTCGGATCTTGACCTGGAATCGAAGTCTTCCTGCCTATCGATTTTGTTTTGATTGAGCGCCTGTGAATAAGCTGATTCGCACGACCTAGCTTTCGTTGTGCGCTGTAGAAATCTCGAGCTTAAGATTACGATTACACACTCGTCCACCTGTGGAAACCCTAACTGGCCGCAGTTGTGGCTAGAATTACCAAACAGGTCTTATAGCAACCTGGACCGCAATTAGAATTTCGAATGGTTTGCGGCGGCCCACCATTGAAATTAATTGCCGTGTTCTGGTCCAAATTCAGCGCAAGACGCCACAACTTCCGCCATGTAATGCGTCATTTACTCCAGTCTAAAATAGAGGTGCGCCGTTTACGTGCGTCATTTAAGTACGTCATTTACTCCACTCTGGGTCCAGAGCTCGGGAAAGACACAAGATGACATGGATCGATAACATCAAGTCGTGGACTGAATTATCGTTCGATCAGTTATTAGACCTACAGGAGACAAGGGACAAAAGGAGTTGGCACAAAATTGTCCGTAGTGCAGCCAATCCTCGGCTCGAGGACGAAGACTAGACAGCATAGAGATGCGTCATTATTATTATTTTTCAGTGACGGGACAAGCGTGTAACGGCCAACATCAAAACTTTCAACAATATTAAAGCATGTACAGTGAAGGCAAAAATAACAACCGCAAGGCAAATTAACAATTCGAAAAAGAATTCTGCGTATACCGACTTTTCATTTTCTTATCTGCTGTTGTCTGTATTTTTCGGTATATTTTCCGGTTTCTGAATACCGACTTCGGTTTCGGTTTTTCCGAATATCGCGATCTCGGTTAGGCCGACTAGAGATCCGATCGACTGGCTTCAGATCGATTATCTTCGTATAGAATCGGTTTAGATAGAACAGCTCGAGGCAGAATGGCTTCAGATACGACTGAATAGATTGATATCAAATGACTTCAAGTCTCATTAAATGGCCTGAGATCGAAGATAAACCGCAGGCGAATAGATTCGTACAGCGGAAGGATACATGGCAGAACTAATTTGTTAGGCGTGTATCCTCGCGCGAAATCAGAAAGGCCGTCTCCGTGTATGGACAGCAGATTATGTGATGTAACAACAGGAGACCCACATGAAATCGCCAACAGAAGTGCATATAAGTCACAGCTGGAGACCACGAAGACAATAAAACGACGCAAACGTTGATTGACGATAAGTGAAGATATCTAATTACGAATGGACTTATTCGGTTTGCTGCAGTATATAAAAATATAAAATGTAGTTTTCTGTATTACACACACACACACACACACACACACACACACACACACACACACACACACACACACACACACACACACACACACACACACACACACACACACACACACACACACACACACACACACACATGAACAGCAGATTAATTGGTACGTGACAGATGTTGCAGATTATGTTCCATGCAAAGAGTTCTGCCTTGACGTCATACTGCTGAAAGAGACCGTTACGCACAAGCCACAGCATAGATATATCTCCCAACAAGACAGAGTGTTCGATTTAATTAAGCTTAATAAGTACTTTATTAATTGAAGCCTTTAATAATAATAGTTGTTATAATACCAAACATAAAAGTAACGAAAAATCCGTTGACGAAACAAATATCAGTAAGATTCCAGGTTTGTTCATTTACACCGAAATTTTACCTTCTAGTATCTTAAAAGTACTTCAAGCGCCTATTCCCATCTTCCACCATTTTCTAGGAAATTTTAAAGTTCAAATTTTACTCCACACAAAACGACGTCAGCCATATACCAACCGGAAGTCGTTACAAACAGGATGTAAAACTCAATGGAATTCAACTTTTATAGCGCATTCACTAACATAACGTAAAGCGTAACTCACGAATATAGGATATCTTTTGCAGCGCAATTACTAGACTGCCGTAAATATCATATGACTGTCGTTGACTTTTGAACTCATGTACAGCGCCCTTATTTCGGCGTCGGATGTACTACCGCGCTATATAAAGTTAATTATTATTATTATTACTTTATTTCATTATATGCACTATAAAAGCCGATGCGCTATAAAAGTTGAATACCACCGAGTTTCTGAACCTGCGTGTGACGACTTCCTGCAGGCATAAAAACTAGGCTCGCCTATGCCTCCTATGGCCAATATTTTACAGGCCCCACCTTTAGATTTAATCTTTAGATATATTCGTCCCCAGGCTTATCAGGCCCAAGCATGGCATGTCTGATGGTTCCATTGAGATAAGCATAATTAAGACATGACTAATTCGCTTCATCTGAGTCGCCGTTGTCAATAAGATGGTAAAACCATTCACTAATAGGACTCAGATGAGAAGTTTAAGCTACTACAGCTAGTTCTGTAATCCTGCCAATTAATACTTTACGGGTGTAACCTGCGATATTACTGTAAATGCAAATGCACATGATTTTCTATAGGTACCGTATGGCTTCAACCCTGCTCATTTTACAATGAATTTATCGGATGAGATCCTTCATCACCGCTGCTCGTTTGAATGGGTGCCAAGCCATTTAAGGTCCCCATGCACGGACCGTACTGTACTCACTCTCTCGCGCGCTACGTAGCGCTTAGAAATTTAAGTGATTGGCGTTACATTGCACTCCTAGGAAGCTGGACACCAGAAGATGTCATTTATATCGATCTGTATGGGTCTGGCTTGAGTCGGTTACAGTTAGACTACTTAGCCCACTCCTACAACAGTACGGCAATACTAAACTCCAGGTAATCGTAAACTCGAGATTTCTACAGCGCCCAAAGCGGGACCCAGCTTAATCGCAGGCGCTCAGTCAAAATAAAATTGATACGCAGGAAGGGCTCGGTTCCAGGTCAAGATCCAAGGATCATGCAGGCAGGCAGGCAGCCAGACGGTTACGGTGGGTGGTGTTTGGAATTGGATCCGCAGGACAGATAATGGAAGAAGAGGAAGTACGAAAGCTGTGTAGAGCTTTTCGGAATGTTTAAATAGACACGACTTTAAGCAAGGCATGCATACATCGCCCCCTCAAAGTCCGACTCACACCTCAATGTGGTGAGGGGGTGAAAACAGCCAAGTAAGGGAATGCCTGCTGAGGCTATGCCATCAGTGGTGAAGGTCTTGGCCGAGGTACCACCTAGGGCGCTTCGCGAGGTGGACAGGCTTAGCAGGAACCCTGAAACAGCTGGCTAACGTGGGCGGCACCGCCGCCTGTGGTGCCACAAGGATATCAGAGCCAGTCCCAAGCCTGGAACTCATTTCATAGAGAAGTGCAAAGGTCGAACGGATGGGTGCAAATACTCCGTTTATAAAGGAAACAGACGAAGGAAATTCAATGCAATGACAATCATAGATAAAGGATCCCGGCTCGGACGTCGCCCGGGCAAACAAGGTCCTCGTCCCCAACCGATCGACCGGGGTTGGGTCGAAAAGTTGGCTACCGGAGAATGGAGAGATCAACAGAAACTGAGACTTGTGAACCATGAACTTACGGTTGGAACATGGAATGTGAGGACATTGTGGGCTGCAGGACAGTTGGAGCTGCTGAGGAAAGAAATGGAAGCATATCGATGGGATATTCTGGGTATGTCGGAAATGAGATGGACAGGGACTGGGGAGTTAAACAACGGAGAAGTGATCTCGTCAGGGGAGGAACATGAACACCAGAGAGGTGTGGGATTTCTACTGAACTCAAGGGCTAGGGCAGCATTACTGGGATATAAGCCAGTAAACTCCAGGATGATTGCAGCTAGATTCAGTGGACAACCTCTGAACATATCAATCATTCAGATATATGCACCAACAGTAGACAGCACAGAGGAAGATATTGAAGAGTTTTATGAGAACCTGGAGAACACCCTGAATGACTTGCCAAGGAAAGACATCAAGACCAAATCTGGAGATTGGAATGCAAAGATTGGCAAGGACAACACAGGTTGGGGACACATAATGTCGAAATATGGGTACGGAACAAGGAATGAGAGAGGAGAGAAACTGCTGGAATTTGCTGCTAAACATGAAATGATAATTTGCAACACCAAATTCAAACAAAAGGACTGCAGGAAGTATACATGGACATCGCCAGATGGAAAACACGCCAACATGATAGACTTAGTGCCGATTGACAGAAGGTGTCAAACATCAGTATAGCTGTGCAGAACATTCCGAGGAGCGGATATATCGTCTAACCACTTGAAGCTGCAACTTGAAGCTAAAGCTGAGGCGCATACCCTGCAAGCAATATGCAAAGAAAAGAAACATTCAAGTTCTTGACAATGTGGAGGTACGGGCTCAATATGAAGATGAAATAGCACAGAGAATTAAAGACGCAGATATGAAACAACTTGATATGGAAAGGAAGGTGGCCATGCTCAGCGTGATCATAGAGCAGTCAGTGGAAGCAGTCATACCTTTAGCAGAACAACCAAAGAAGAAATGGATAAGTGAACGAACACTAGAATTAGCAAAAGAAAAAAGGAAGATGAGACTGAAGGCAAAGGAATCAGAACAGGCAACACTGGAGTACAGAAAACTGTGTAACACAGTGAGGTCATCAGCCAGAAGGGACAAACAGAACTGGTTGGAGAAACAGTGTGGTGACATTGAACAATATGCAGGGGAATATAAAACAAGGGAAGTGTTCAAGCTGATAAAAAGTATAAACGGAAAGTGGCAACCAAAACAGACAGCAATTAGGGACAAACAGGGAAATATCCTGATGGAGAAGGAAAAGATTCGAGAACGATGGACGGAGTACTGCAGCGAGCTATACAGTGTGAAGGAGCAAAAGAACAAAGAGCTAATCGAAGAATTACAAGGTATGACGCCACCAGCTGAAGATGATGAGAACGATAACATCCTATATGAAGAGGTAGAATGGGAAAATGTAAAGGAGTTTGTGTACTTAGGAAGTCTAATGACATGGAATATTGATTGTGCAAAAGACATAAAGGCAAGAATAGTAAAGGCAAAAGGAGTTATGGCAGGGCTAAACAACAACTGGAAAAGCAGGAAAATCAGCCACAAGACCAAACTAAACGTCTTGAAAACATGCGTGTTTAGCACAGCTCTGTATGCATGTGAGGCATAGACAATCAAAAAGACGGATAAAGATAAGATACTAGCACTTGAAATGTACTGCTATAGACGAATATTACATCTGAATTGGACAATGAAGGTAAAAAATACGGAGGTCCGAAGAAAACTGAGTATAAAAGAAGATCTAATACATGTAATAATGAGAAGGAAATTACACTTGTTTGGGCATATATGCAGGATGGATGACAGCAGAAAAATAAAAAGCGTGATGATGGGAATTATGGACGGAAATGGGAGACGAGGAAGCCCTAACAGGGAGTGGACAGATGATATAAGGGATTGGTGTAAGCAAGACTTGCACGCCTTGATAAGAACAGCACAAGATCGGGAACTGTGGAGACAAGTGACAATGCATGCAGTGGACACCTACGGGCTCTTGGCCCATGGATCATGATGATGATGATGATGATGATGCATACATCGACAGCGACCGCATAATAAATAGACTACAAATGGGCTTATTGAGATAAGCTATAATCCACCTCAATTTACATACAGACCCGCATAGACCATACGATACCGTGTGATTTTCCATACAGGGTATTTGTATCATCGGCGTCTCATAGAGTTGCGACGACACGCGTCATAAATAAATGTAAAATAGAAATTAACTTACGCCTGTTTTAACTTAATTCCTCAATATAATACTTGAAACTTGGTGCATTTATGATCGGCACGTTAATTCGCGTCTCTGCCTGGTTAAATATCTCTTAAAATCTGAAAAAATGCTTCAGTTTACACCGAACTAAACAGCCTTATTTAAACTCAGACTTTTGTAAACATGCTACCTGTAAAGAACAACTAAAACTCGATTAGGGATAAAACGAAACAATTTACACCTCGGTCCTATTGGTAATCCATGATCGAATGTTATGCAATTAAATAAAAAATTCAAATTATCTTAATGTAAATGCACACGGTTTTATAAAGCGACGGTATGGCCTTGACCCTGCTTCGCGCCACCTGTGACATATAAATTAGTCTTATCAAGTTATCACTCACGAGCATTTAATGTAGGCTGTAGACAACTTAAGTTAGCTCTAGGTCAGTTTCGTAGATTATATTTTACGCGTACGCTATTTCTTGCAGAATAAAGTGTAAGCCTGATTATCCGGGGAAAAATAACAAGACAGATAAGAAAAGAAAATTAGTATATACCAGTAGCTCATTTCCAATTTATCTCAATCTAAACAGCCCACCGTAACAGCACCTCTGTTTCTCCTTCTCTCTCTAGTCTGACAACCGGACTTTGTTCCTCAGGGATCTCTTTGGAAACCTCTCTGACTTGACGCAGCTCGCGTGAATAAGCTGGTGCCCTGCGCTTAGCTTTTAAGTAGCGCTTTATTTTTCTCAAGTTTACGATTACGATTATTACAACAGCCTACTTTCTGAATCACAAACATTCACAAAGACTTCCTGAACACAATAATTTTTTTATCCACTGTGGCTATTTTAGCAGTCGTCAGCGCTCCATAAATTTGAAAGGGCGGAGTTTTTGTCATAAACTATTCTGAAAATGGAGAACTGGCCAATGTCGAGAGGAATCTGATGCATGGTTAATTAGAAAGTTTTGCACCTGTTTTCCTCTAATTTTACCTCTTCGTACAAAGTTTTCTCTCGTAGGTTGCAATGACCTACTACGACTTAGCTAACTGGAGTCACTAGTACGTGGTGCATATTCAAATTCTTTGCGAGCTTTGGCAACTTTGTTGTGTTATTAATGTTCCCAAGTTGGGTCGAGACCGTAGATGTAATTTACGGGGCGCATTTTGTTTGAACTCTGCCAAACTATTTCGATTGCTAACCAACGGGAGATAAATCGATCTAGTTCGTCGTCTGGCCCTGCCCTGATCAGTGTGGAGATCAGGGCCCGACGACAACGGTGTACGGTCATTGTTATCATTTTACTCGACCTCGCCATCTGACCGTCCCACCGAGTTCGCTAAGGGGTGCTAGTGTCTAAGATGGGAATTTAAAGCACGTCCTCCTGGCAGACATTCCAGCATGCTAACCCCTTCTTTCTCTGAATGTTGATATAATGTAAAAATCTTCCAGCACAATAGAACTCTGAGGATTATTCTTGTAGATGAGCTATGTGCACTTACAATTACAACCACAAATTTCTTTTGGCAGATCAGTTTGATTGATGTTGTATCATGTCTGGAAGGAATTTTTCTCTTGCAGACTATGATTCTCCTGCATTCGTGATCTTCTGTAGCTGTCCTGCATTGCCCTAGAACCAAACTGAGATGTCGTTGTTTGGAAAGCTCCGTAACATTTGGTTTTATGGAGGGACTGGAGAGGAACGGAAGAAATCAAAAGCACTCCAGATGATTCGGTGGCAACAAGATCCTCTGGAGGATTGGGACATCACAACACATCTGGGCGATGGTGCTTTCAGTAAAGTCTTCAAGGTAGCATTACTGATGTTTAACTGCAGCCAAGTACGGTTCTTGCCTATCGATTTTGTTTTGACTGAGTGCCTGTGAACAAGCTGGTTCCAACTTCTTGGCTTTCATTGGGCACTGTAGAAATCTCGAGTTTACGATTACAAATCACTGAAGACACATTTTCCAGCTACTGGAAATTTTTAGGGGAATTTATAAGTTAGTATGATGTAAGTACCTGATTAATAAATCAAGTACTTATTATTATTTATTTATTTATTATGCTTTAAAAGCACTTATAGCGCACAAAAAGTCAGTTAATCTGAATCTAAGGCATGGAATAATAATAAAACTAACATTTTGCCCCATCTGTTTAACAGTACCTTTAGCCTGGATTAAATTACATGCATGTATATCTATCAAGCGAAACACCATCCTGAAGGCAAGATATTTCAGATGGGTCTTGCTGCCAACCACTTTGCATTTTGAAATTATTTTACTAATGTTTTACATGACCAGGGTGCAGTTGTGGGGTGTAGAGGAGGTTCCCCCCTCACTAGTGTATATGTGTACACACACGAGTATTGATGTGTATGTACGTATATATGTATGTATCTATGTATGTTTGTGCATACATGTGTATGTATCTGGCTTTATATAGGGCCTTTTAAGAAGTTTACTTTCAGAGAGTTTATTTTTTTGTAATTGTAAAGGGAGAGATTGCAGGCGATGCTAGACGATTTTGTCTTTCTAGGCCAACGCAAAACAGTCTGGCACTGACGCGGCTTTGAAGCAAGTGGATATCAACGACGAGTCGCAGCTGGAAGATTTTGTGGTTGAAATCAGTATCCTGATGGAATGCCGGCATCCAAACATCGTGTCGTTACACAACGCCTACTACCACAGCGGAAAACTTTGGGTATGAGTTTCCTTTATGCTGAAATCAATCTTTCTTACATCCATCATCTTCTATCTCCCTGGGATGAAAGTCCATTGGTGTCCTCTGCTCAGTTAATCATTAACTCTTTCAGTTCTATGTCACGCAGTGCAAGAGTCAAGTCCACAGTCAGCTTGCATAATTTTAGATTAAATTAAGTTTAAATTCATGTATGTTATGTGTGTATGTATGTTTTTATATGCATGTGTGTATGTATGTGTATGTATGTATGTATGTGCGTATATATGTATTCATGTATGTGTATATCAAGACACTTAATATAGCACCATTTAAGTACCTCAAAGGTCATTGAAAGTATAGTGATATATACATTTTTAGTTCCTCTGTGTAAAGTAGGGTCGTAGTGTAACTTAAATCCAGATTTATGTAGCTCCTTGAAGTTGAAAATTTATTGCAGATGTTCATGGAGTTCTGTGGTGGAGGTGCGGTCGACACGATCATGGTGAACCTCGAAAAACCGTTGACAGAGCCTCAGATCCGAGAGGTCTGTCGCCAGATGTGTTGCGGCCTGGAGTATCTGCACCAGGCGAACATCATCCACCGAGACCTCAAGGCGGGGAACGTGCTTCTGACCTCTGAGGGTCAGGTCAAAATCGGTCAGTTGGCTGCTCAGGGGTCACGACTAACTGTTTTTTCTAAGGGCGTTTTCTGATTGGTTGGGTTTAAATTCACTGGTGAAGTCGTGATGACTGATTGGTCAAGTCAGGTTCTGTTGATTGCTGATTGGTCAAACCATGATCACTGACTGGCAAGTATTCAGATCTTTAATGTCATTCAGGTTAAGACTTATCTGTTTCAACTTGCTTACCCACTTCTGATTTCCACGACCTATTGGATTTGGACTGGAATTCTGTTACAGATTATTTTTTGCTACAGTTTGATTTGAAGAAACCATTGAGTGATGCATTGTGCTTTAAGATAACGGCGCTATAGAAGTCATTAAATTATATTAGATTGGATAGGTAAAGTAAAAATTTGTCACCTGCTGACTGATCCATTCAAATTCAGTTCATCTCCTGCTGGACAAAAAACAATAAGCAAACACTTGAAAATATTATATATGTGCATAACTTTATCTTAATTACTTAGCCACATATGCAAGGTGGGGATGTGGGCTTGTAGACTGCTAAAGTGGACATTTTGTTTTTGTTTTCAGCTGATTTTGGAGTCTCCGCTAAGAATGACAACAACCGACAACGAAGGAACACATTCATTGGGACGCCCTACTGGTAAGTCTTTGCCCTTCTACGTTCATTTAAGTCTGAGTTAATTCAAGACATGACTGTCCATTTGAGTTAGGTCTTTCTTTGTGGTGGAAAGTAAGATTTTGTCTGGGTGAGTAAGTGAGATGTGCAGGGTAGTCTAGTCCTTGACATGCTGAACTGTTTTAAACCTCCAATCCCAAACATCACCCACCTTAGCCACCATGCTGTCTCTCTGACTGACTGACTTTGGGATCTTGACCTGGAACCGAACCCCTTTTGCCTATCGATTTGGTTCTGACTGAGTGCATGTGATTAAGCTGGTCCCCATGATGTGGCTTTGTTGCTAGGGCAGAAAGACAGTCCAAGATTCCTGTTATTGCAGTGCCCCCTAGAAAACTAGCTATGAAATGAGTACACTGACTGTGCACTGTCAGTGGGAAAGTTAGAACAGGAGAGGGACGATTAGCTGGATGCTTCCACACGCCAAGGCTAAGAAAATTAAGTTGCTACCACTTCATACCCATGGTTGCTTCTTGGGAATGGATCAAGGGGCCACCCTTTTCTTCCTGAATGATGCTATTTCCTGAGCAAAGCAGCTTCAAACGATCACAGATTTTGTGGCAATTAAAAAGGCTGTATTATTTTTTGCAGGATGGCACCTGAGGTGATTGTCTGTGAGACGATCAAAGATCAACCGTACGACTACAAGGCCGACGTTTGGTCATTAGGTCAGATATCTTAGAAGACATTTTACGATGTAGATGACGCCAGAACCTCCTCATGAAGTTTCACTGGGAGCCACATCAAGAACCGCTTCTCAAGGTTCTTGCTATGGCTCCCAGTTTTGTACTGAGGCCATTTTCCAAAAGTAAACTACCGGTAGTTGGGATCCGTAATGATAACCACGTCATATCAGACTTCCTGTTTTAGCGAAACCTCTTATAAGGAGTCTCCTGTATATTTTTAGGAGAAACTGTCAGTTTGACTAATGCATCCCACCCCATAAGCTTCTACCAAAGAGCCATGTTGTTGTTGATTTCCAAGTTCAACATAGATTCATTCAAAATGCATAATAGTTTACTGTCTCAATTATGAGTTTATTTTAACACCTATTCAGCAGTTATGCACCAGCCTTCTGGAATAGTCTCCTGTTTACATTACTCTCCCTGTTTACATTAACCACAACAGTATCTCGCTGGACGTATTCGTAATGTTGAATTTGTATCGTCTTGCTTTTATTGTCTGACCGCTGTGACCCACCCATGCCTGCGATTCCTCGCTCAGCTGGTGGACATGTGACGTGTTGACAATGCATTACATACTTACGTACTTATTTATTGACTGATGCCTTGAGCATTACTACATTGGCACCGTAGAAGTTCTTAGATTATTATTACGTATTTAAACAGACACCATCGATTTCTGCCGTTTAATATCGTGACTCCTGTGGAGCCATTGTCTACCACTGTACTATTAATAAAGTTAAAATAGTGCTGCTGGTTCTGGTTGCAGGAATAACAATGATAGAATTTGCCGAGATTGAGCCTCCAAACCACGAGATGCATCCGGCCCGAGTCATCTTCAAGATTCAGAAGGCCGAACCTCCAACCCTCGCAAAGCCAAAGGACTGGTCAGATTATGCTGATGGCTCCTACTTCAGACGTTTGCATTTTAGTTGTATTGTAATGTAATATCACATTTGTATAGCTCCACCAGAGAGTATCTCAGAAGAACTCTACACAAAGCCATCCGTGAGATGGGTGAAGATTGCTGGACATCACAGCCTGACTTCTGTTTTCCTTACCTGTCGGATTTTGACCGGGTTCTAGCGGTTAGCATGGTGGCCTTTCTATTGAAAGATTGGGGTTCAAATCCTTGCCAGGACAGAAATTTGTTTCAAGGTTTCACCCCTGGGGTGAGAAAGTGTACTGCTTGTGTACTTATCAGTACTCATGAAGGTACACTGTCGGTAGAAAGAAAGCAACAAGGAATAACTGTACGTTGTACAGCGCCCTTTTATTGGCCTCAGCCATACTACAGCGCTCTATAAATTGGGTTATTATTACTATTAAGGGAGAGACCTTGCAACCTGCCCTAATATGCGGAGGCTAACAAATATGAAGTCACTAACATTCAAACACATGGCTGTCTACCCAGGCTAGCTTAAGGGACTTCTTCTCCAATAGGTTATGCTTTTTCCGATGGTTTCACTTGAAGCGACCATTGACTAGTGCCTTTGGCACTATGAGAACAGAATTGATGGGGTAATGATTAAACATTTTTCCTTCATATGTACTACGATTAAGATTATGAGAATTACAATTATGACCATAATGATTATGATTACGATGATTATGATTACTATGATTATGACAATTATGATTTTGACAATTATGATTATGCCGATTATGATTACGAGTTTATGATTGCAGTGGTTATGATTACATTAATTTTTATTACAACGATAATGATTACAGCAGTTATGATTACAACTTATATGATCATGACAGTTGTGATTATGATGATTATGATTACGATTTTAGGTCTCGGGACTTCACAAATTTTATCTCACGGTGCTTGATTAAGGATCCTACGCAGCGACTTTCTGCCTCTGAGTTGCTGCAGGTAAATATTGGGTTCTGTAGGACGATTTGAGAGAAAATATACTCTTTTTTAATCCATCTCCAGTAAATTCCTTAGTAAAATCAAAATAATTATCTTAATCTTAACATATTCTCGTTTAAAATGACGTGTTGTGGACTTAATGTAACCTATATGAAAGCAAGATAATGTAAGTGTAATTGTAACTGTAATCGCAAATTTATATAGCGCCACTTCAGGAGAAACTCGTCAGAGATGCTCTGGACCTGACAGAAAGGAGCAACAATATAACAGAGGCGGTAAGAGGCTAAGGACTTCAAGTTGCAGGTTGCTAGGCAACTTATTTCAAAATGATGGGCCAATCACAGTGAAGCTTTTAAGTGAGACTGTTGATGTTGTGGCCGGTGGGACAACAAGGTCATCCTGAACGAAGAAATCTGCGGCCAATAATAGAAAAGAGTGAAAGTAGCTAAGTAAACAAGAAAATGATAAGAAACAGATAAATAATTCCACAAAGAATATAGCAGTAAAAACTATTTAGAAAGTTTACGCATCCATCATCCTAGATGTTTATCATTGGTTACAAAATAAACGTATCCAAAGGTCTTGACCCTGCTCACGTTACATATCTGACTTCTCCACCACATCTGATGGCAACTGTATTCCAGCATGTTCTGTGTTCTAAATATTCTTGAGTCAACTGGGTCAGTGATCAGTGTGCTGTCCTGCCTGTGGAGAGATGCAGGTCCTGCACTTCAGGTTGAGCCCTTCGTGCCTTCTCACGCTTTCGACTGTCTTCCAGGAACAGTCGATCTGTTGTTACTTTTACGTACTGTTGCATTTGACTCTGTTCAGCGTACATTTTCAGACTGTCTTAAAACACACTTGTTTAGATATTTTAGATAGTCATGTGTGCAGCACTTTTGTCTGGTACTTGAAAGGCACTGTATTAATTGTCTTGATACATACAGACATTATCGTAAACTAAACTGCGTTCACAATAAAATGAGGCTTTGCATAGCATCTAATTCGTGAGGAAATTTTGACCTGTAATGCTCAGACTGCTGTGTTCACTTTTCCTAGCATCCTTTTCTTGTTGGCGTTTCCGGCAATGTCGCCATCCTTCAACTTCTGAGCGAGGCCAATGCGGAGGTCACGGAAGAACTGACTGAGGAATTGGACGAAGCAAGCATTGATGTCAGCTGAGTTCAATTCCAGTCTATGGATTTTACTATTTACAATGTCAGCAACTAAGACCGAAATGAGAATCATGTTTGCAGATGTATTTTAGGACGACCCTTTACAATTAACTTTCTAGAATGAATGTGTTGAACTTTTTTCTCTTTTATTTTTGGTTTTGTAGCTTTAAATGTATGTAAGTGAGAGGTTCTTAGATGGTGCTCTATAAATGCTCAGTTATGAATAAAATGAGCCTTTTATTTCTTAGGAGACTGGATCCTTCGAATCGGATACTATTTTAAGAACCCCGTCACCTCTCGACAACAAAACGGTGGGTGTAGTTTCTTCATTTTGATTTCTGGGAACTGTTTTCTGTCCAATTCATACCTCTGATTATTTTTCTTTTCCTGTATTTAACAATTTTTTATGCTTAAATTGTCACATGAATGTGATGAGAAGTTGAACTTAAGTTAACCTTAAATGCTGTAGCTTTCCTAAAGAGGTTTCTGTCTTTGCCTGGTTTTGAACTGCATAAAAGATGTGCTCTTAACCACTAATCTAATCTAATAAATTGACTTCTGTAGTGCCATTATGCCATAATGTTCGAGACTCGATTGCTTCAAGTTCTTGGCAGATGTAATAATCTGTTGGAGATGCCAGGTCAGAGAAACCAGAAGTTGGGCTGCTGTGAGTTAACAAGTTGAAGCAGATGAAAACTTTAAGTTTAGACTCTGCCGCTGTCTTTAGTTCCAGGATGCAGACGCTGAGATCGAATGCTTGAGTGATCTTCTCGATTCGATCATCGAAGAAGTTATCACATCGAATCGTAAGGATCCATCTGTTCCTGGCGTCATTCTGGCAGCGATTATGGACACCATCAACAACATCCCTGACGAAACATCACCCGAGGAGCCCTCGCTAGCGGCGCCCTCTGAGGAGGAAATTACGCGGATGGCTGTTGCCTTGGTGACCGAGATTGTCAACGAAGTAATCCTCTCAACCAATCGGCAGCCTTCGATTTCCGGTGTTGTCCTCGATGTCATCATGGAGTTTATACGATGTGAGGACGAGGAGCGAATGGCTGCAAATGGAGCGCCACCTGGCGTAATTGTGAAACAAAATCCTAAGTCATCAAAGATGGTGGAAAAGGCAAATGCTGTTCCAGTCGCGCCGGTGGTTTCCATGGATATGAGAGGAAGCAGAAAAGAATCAGGAGAAGTCAGATATGTGAGCAGCGTTACGACCTTTGGATACATTTATTTTGTAACCAGCGACAAAAACATATGACAGTTGCATAAACTTTCTAAATAGTTTTTACAGCTATATTTTTTGTGGAATTATTTTTCCACTTTTAAAAATCTTTTTCTTGTTTAGTTACTTTCATTCTTTTCTATTTTGGGGCTTTTAAAAATATTATTTTGACCCATTTCAAAACAGTTTTTACTTCTAAAGTATCTTTGGAGTAATTTCTCCTCATTTTACTTGCATACCTTGTGATTTGAACTTTTTCTCTAAATTAGCCTAATTTTGCAATAGGCTTTTAGTTTGAACCAGTTAAAAACAGTTTTTATTACTGCATTCTGGGTGGAATAATTTATTTTACTGGTTTTGTTCCAAAGGGCTACAAAAGGACTCTTACAAAAACACGGCAGTTCGTTGATGCCGAAGGTCACACCGTCACGACTCGAACATCGATTGTGATTCGTCCGGGGGAAGAAAACAAACAGGCTGAGAGAGAAATGAGGTATGAACTTTGACCCTTAATTTACCCTAGGTCATGGCTTTGGGCTTTGCATTGCTGTTGTACCCCTGAAACAGAGATGCTGCTATACCTTGGTAGGACCTTTGGGTGAAAGTGCATTGACTAGGCTCTATGTGTGTGCGGGGGCCTGCCAGTGGTGACTCTTCTAGTTATCTGAGCACTAGGAAATCTAGATTATCAAGTTGAAATTTTCGAAATATGTATGTACGTATCAAGACTCTTAATATAGCACCTTTTTAAAACAGCACAAAATACGGTCGAAGCAGTTGCGTTTTAAGGTTGTTTGAAACGTGTTTTTCTTAAGGATTGCTGACTTGCGTGAGATGAAGCTCCAGCATAAGATGGAATTGAGGGAACTGCAGGAGTTTGAGACAAAAGCCTACAACCTACAGAACGAACTGCGAGCAAAGTATGAGAAGGAACGACTGGTGAGAGGGCGATTCTGTGACGTCTCTTACTTGCCTTGGTCACCTGTCGTCTGCTATGATTTCAATTCTGTGACGTCTCTTACTTGCCTTGGTCATCTGTCGTCTGCTATGATGGCAATTCTGTGACGTCTCTTACTTGCCTTGGTCACCTGTCGTCAACTGGCCATAGCATTAAGAGTTGTTGGCTGAAGTGCAGAGGGTGGTGCAACCAGCTGCTGGGTGGCTTTTGTTGTGGTTTGTTAGCATGGTACTTTATGCTTGACTGATCTTTTGCTGGCTTTTCTACTTTGATTTAGTAAAATTATTGTTATTTCTCAATTCATTGAGCACCATTATCTAATGACTAAGCATCAGTCAATGGAGCTGAACAGTTGTGAGTGAAGGACTTGCTCAAGGTCCCTACACAGTAACCATCTCAAGGGAGGAGGCTTAAACCCACACTCTCCACGTTACAAGCTGAGCGTTCCATCCAACCAATCAGCTGCTGTACCCCTAAGCTGAGCATGTTTAATGTTTCACTCAAACTAAAGTCTTGTTTTACTTATCTGTGTTGTTGATGAATGAGACGGCGTGTTTTCTTTCAACTCAGAATCTGATAAAGGCGTCGGACAATGAGTTTGAAGTTGTTGCAAAACAGATGAGGCAGAAGCTGGAAAAGATGCAGACGTTTAATGCGTCGGAACTGAAGCTGGCGACAAAGAAACTAAAGCTCGAACTGGTATCGAACTTTTACAAATGCAAACTAGAAGTTCTGCCATGATCGGCATTCTGGAATAGGTTGCCTGTTATTCGTTGATGCTTCTCAGGATTTTCCCTTTATAAGGTGGTGTGTAAATGTCTAATATAATGGCATGAATTGCTCATTTCTGGCTGGCTGGCTGAATGAGTGAATGACCAACTGAGGTCTGTCTGGGTGGATGGGTGGGTGGGTGGTGGATGGGTTTATGGATGGATGTTTTGGGTGGGTTAAGTGGCTGGATGAGTGGATGGATGGATAGATAGATGGGTTGGTGAACAGGTGGGTGGGTGGGCTGAGTTGATGGATCGATGGATGTTGATGGATAGATGAATGGGTGGATAGGCGAGTAGGTGGTGCCCTGCCAGCATACACATGGGCATTTGATGGGACCCATATTCCCATATGACACCCATATAGGAATATGGGCCCACATGGACATGCTGACACAATGGATGGTTCGATGGACAGAAAGACAGACGGACGAATGATGTTGAACTTTCACCTGATAGTTGTTTTCCTGTCGATAGGAAAGAGATTTGAAGCATTTCCAGGAGGCGCAGAGACAAGAGGTGAAGCTGCTGAAGATGGAGGTTGACGTTCTCCCTCGGTTGTCTCGTAAAGACGCTCTGAAGCAGAAGAGGGAGCAGATGCAGATGGAGCATTTGGAAAAGGTAGCCATACGAAATCATGTACACCTGTCTCAGGGCAGAAATTCAGTTGGACCTCAGATTGGATGATAAAGTACTCTCTTGAGATATGTGACCTGTCTTAGAAATCTGACCTGCCCTAGAAAATCTACCACAGAAAATCTATCCTAGAAATCTGACCTGTCCCGAGAAAATCTAGCATAGAGAATCTGCTCTAGAAAATCTACCTATATCAAATCTGTACTAGAAATCTGACCTGCCCTAGAAAATCTACCATAGAACATCTGTCCTAGAATCTGGCCTGTCCTAGTTATCTGGCCTGTCCTAGAAATCTGACCTGTTCTAGTTACGTCATCTTTGTTCAGAATTAAATTCCAAACTTTCCAGAAGAATGATTTGTTCTTGGAATCTACAATCTTGGTTCCATCAGTGGCCTTGAAGCACGTCTTATTAATACACGATTACATCAGATAATAAATAATAATAAAGAATAATATTAAATGGAAAATAATAGCTTTAGTAAAATTACTGATGGGAACTTTGGGTTTTTTACCATTGTCGTTCCAACAGGAACGCAAGTTCCGTGAGGAACAGGAGCGGAACATGGAACAGTCGCTGAAGCGCCTGTCAGAACAGCACCGGCAAAAGGTATCGCTCATTGAAAAACAACTGCTGGAACAGCAGCAGCAACAGAAGAGAGGTTGGTTGACGATGTAACATGTATGTATGTATGTATTAACTTGATATAGCGCCTTTTAAGTGCCTCACAAAGGCGCTTCCTGCGCTAACTTAAATGGTAAGTTTTTTTCTTTTTGTTGTGCATTTTGTTACGTTTTCCATGATCCCACCCACAAAAAACACCACGTCAATGCCCTAGTGCACAAATTCTTGCCTTAAGTGATTTTTTGGTGGCAACAGAAACAAAGCTGATGAAGACGACAGAGGTGATTATGACAAATTTAATGATGACGATGATGATTCGGATGTTGAGATTAAGGTGCGATGCTTGTAGTCGAACAGTCGCAGGTTCAAATCTCCTGAGCGGATTCCCTGTAATGGCCCAGGACAGGTTATTCACACCGACTTATTTGCTGTGTATGCTGTAAAACTGAAAACTGACCTCTTCCTGTAGGTTTATGATTCTTAAGGTTTCCTGTTGTCCAGCCTCACTGTGCGCTTCTGTACTTTGTAAGAAGGGCATCTTAAAATCACAATAGTATTGTATTAGATTTATATAGCACTATTGTATTGCATTTATATAGCACCTCTTCAGGAAAAGTCTTCAGAGGATAGACGTATCAGATTTTGATCGTATGCGATTAAGGTGTCCAACTTTTGGTCGTATTCGAAATCCGACAACTCCATGGGACCAGGAGCTTCTGTAGGGCAAGTGACTAAGTGTGTTTGTTATGCTTGTTGTTTAGCACGTGAAGGGTCGCTATGGGAACTGGAGGAGAATCATCTGCGGAGTCTGCATCAGTTGCTACGGCGACAACTCAAGGATCGCCTAATCGTTCAGAGACACCAGATCCTCGTGAAGCACGAAAAGGTCAGTCCAATCAATCAGTCAACCCAGTCAGCTAATCAATCAGTCAATAAACTATTAAATCTGACAGTCATTCAGTAGCCAATCGGTTATTAGTTTATACCATTAGAACATCAGTTATTAATTTACACAGTTAGAACATCAGTTATTAATTTACACCATTCTGACATGCTTCATCATAATACAAATTCTAATATAAAACGGTCAAGGACATGTATACCAAAATAGTTGAGCTACAGAAACTGACCTCATTTTAGCATGACCTCATTTTAATGCAGTTCTTGATATAGTTCCCAAAGGCAGCATTTTAATGAGATTCTGGTGTATCAGTCATTAAATTGATCAGGCAAATGATCAAGCAGTAAATCATGCATTAGTAGATTGGTTATTAAGCAAATCAGTCATTAAGTAAATCAGTCATTAAGTAGATCAGTCATTAAGCAATTCAGTCATTAAACAAATCAGTCATTAAGTCAATCTGTCATGAAGTAAATCCGTCATTAAGTAAATCAGTGGGATTTTGTTTTATAATGAAATTGAAGTCACTGACGCTTTATACCAAAGAACTGCTCTTCTTTCTTACGTTCCATGTGGCTCCATCTGGTGACAGGAGGCGCAGCAGATTGCGAGGTATAACCAGCGGATGGCAGACGAGATGCAGCAGCGACATGGACTGGAGAGGAAACGTCTGCCAAAAGCCATCAAAGCCGAATCAAAGGCCCGGATGCAGGCATTTAAGAAAGCCCTGCGAATTGGTGATACCTCCACGTCCGTGGATGAGGTAGAATTATTTCATTATTATTGTTATTATTATTTTTTAGCCCCGAGGTATTTATGATCCCTCAGGAAGTTAAAAAATTATTCAGAAGAAAAATTATATTCTGAGATGGCTAATCCTCGCTTGTATCTGGCTCCTCAAAAGTGCCCCAGAAGACAATAGAATTAAAACGCTGAATCATGCAGGCAACATGTTGGAAAAGGAAAGCGGTCTCCCGTAGGTCTCCTTAAACCCTGGTTATTATTATTATTATTTATTATTATTTATTATTATTATTATTATTATTTGAGTATGCAACTGAGAATACATCACTCAGTTGACCAACAGTGTAGGCATTTCGGTGAACCTGGATTGTCAATCAGTGGCTGCTGCTTCACAATATTCTTATGTTTATTATGGTTGCAATGTGTTTATTTGGTGGCTTTACATTGAGCCTCTATCATGGTAATTTGATGACAGTGGCTTTATATAAAGCCATCAAATAAATACATTAATAATACTTTAGTATTAATAATACTTAACTCTGCCTTAAAGACAAAATGCACAAAAAAGGGAAGCTGTGAGGTTAATGAGGGTCAGCTGGGTCAGCTTTGAGGTCAAAGGGCAATATTGTCGTTTTTATGTATGTAGTTGAAACAGATTTTCTTTGTCGTCTGTTTTGACCATTATTCACTCATTTGAAATGTCCTGACAGTTTGAAGAGCAGGAGAAAAAACGGACGAAAGAGGACACACTGACTACGGAACGCATGCTTCAACAGGAATGGAACAAACTGATAGCAGAGAACCAGCTGAGAGCCAAAGACCTCGAACAAACACAGGTTACATTACGACACTTATCATGTATCATAATAAATTCGACTACTAATATATTATTTTGCAGTATGTGTAATTGAACATTTATATAGCACCACGTAGAGAGAAAGTAAGACACTGTTTATGCTAACTGAAATGATGTTAAGTGTCATTGAGAATAAAACGTTCACAGGTTTGCAAGCAAAGTTCAGAAGTTCAGGTTATTAGAAATATCACCTGTAACATGCTGAGCCCAATCAGCGATTTCCCATATTACCTGAGATTTCCTAACCTGAGGTTTTTTCCATGACCTTTTCACTCCCGACCTCTTGTTATGATTATGTCAGCGCCTTGTGAGGTTCTCACAGGTGCTATATAAATGTTCAGGGATATACATGCATAGGTGGGAGTGGGACGGACAAGAGCAGGGAGTGTGCAAGGTTGTGGCAAAAGGGGGAGCAGCAGGGCTCTTTCCCCAGAATGGATGCTTTGCCAGACTAGCATGCAGACGTGCCTTAAGTGCGAAAGGCTCGTTGTAAATGTTGGTTTACGCTGTGTTTGGTCTCTGTTGTCAGGAACGGAAATTGAAGATGTTGGTGAAACAGGAAGCGGAGGAGACAAAGGAACTCGATGTCAAATGCGAGTTCGAACTGAACGAATGGAGAGCTCAGCTGTCCACTAAGAAAAAGGTGACACCGCCAATCATTGCTTGTCTTTGCCTGTGTGTCTGTGTGTCTCTATGTTAGTCTTTCTGCCTGATTGTATGTCTTATTGTCTGTTTGTGTATATGTCTGCCTATTCAGTGTAATGTGGCTTCTTCTTTTAAGTGTTTTTGAAACATAGTGTGTTAGCACACTGGTAGAGAAAGAGGAGTGGTACCTTAAGCTAAGTGGAGAGTTTGCCGTGGGTGTGAAGTGTTAGCAACTTCATTTTCTTAGCCTTGGCAGATAAGGGTGGGTGGCTGGTTCACCCCTCACCACCCGATCTTCCTGCTGACAGTATATGATCAGTGTACTTGTTTTATAGCTGAGTTTGCAAGGGGGCTAAAGTGGAACTGATATCTGAATATATCTTTTGCCCTGCCAAGGATTGAACCCCCAACCCTCTGAGTTGACAATCTAGCATGCTGACAACTAGACTAACGTGCAATGCACTGGCCAATGCACTGGGACTTCGTTATGCTTCTCTTTTTGGAGCTACAGTAAGTCCTGGTGGAGTGGTGCAAGGAAGTCGCGTTCTGTAAGGTTTTGCAGTGAAGTTGCATTCTCAAGAATAAATAATCTCAACCATGCTGTACCATATTCTAAGGAAGGGTCTTCTACTGTCAGGGCTCTGGTTACAATGATAATTATAATTATTGTGCTTACAATTTCTTCCAGGCCATGGAAGACGAATTTGCTCAGCAGCTGAACAGCATGGAGAACTTCTATACTGGTTCCCTGGCCGGCTTGGGCAACCATCATCAGGCAAGCACTGTATAACTGCAGATCAGGCAACCAGTGTTTCACTACGTATCCCAGCAAATTCTATTTGTACAGCGGTGTTCAGTTTAACGCGTTCATTAAGTATGCGACGTGCTGTCGTGAAATGAACTTGATTTTTAGGTGATTATTTCTGATTTTTCCATTGCTCGGCTTTAGTTGGAGAATTGTGGCCTAAATGCTAGGCCTAAACTTTAGACCAGGGCAGAGGTCAGACTTGTAGCGGGTACGTTTTGTGCCATGTTTGAAGTTCTTCCACATTCCTACTGGAAAGTTCCTGCATATTTCTTTGCGATTCTCCTCCATCTGGTTTGAATTTTTAAAGTTCTGGTTTTTTGTGGTAGAAAGTTTCCATTTTAACATTCTTTGGCAAATTGTGTTTACTTGAGTTTGCCTGAGTTACCTGTGTTATCTACATTTGTGTTCATTGATTATGGTTTATGCGTTATATGAATTTGAGTTTTCTTATTTTCTTAAAAATACTGTTTTTCTAAATAAAAAAGTACGAATTACTGCAACTGTTACAAAGTTTTTAAAGATGTTTCGTCATCGAAATTTGTCAGCTTATTTTGAGTAAGATTACATCGATTTCTTTAAAAATACTGTTTTCGATATAAAAAATATGAATTACTGCAAATATTGCAAAGTTTTTAAAAGATATTTTGACGCTGAAATTTGTCAGCTTATTTTGAGTAAGATTACATCCAACTTGCAGGTTATGTCTGTTTTGCTGAATAATCTTTTCCTTTCATGTTAGTACTGAGCCAAGTTAGGTGGATTCTTTGTCATTAGTGTCTTGCGTTTGCATTTTGCGTGTTTTTCCTTTTAAAGCATCCTTAAAGTTCAGATTCTCTGTGGTCTGTTCCTGTTTGATGTTATCGTGTGCTGCCAATCACTGACAGTGTAAATTGAGAAATGTGTATTGTACTGTTTTGTATTGCATTGTTTTCCTGTGCACTGCACTGCATTATGTTATGTTGCTTTGTGTTGTATTGTTTTCATCATTTTGTGTTGTGTATGATTTGAGAATTCTCTAATTCTTTACCAAAGTAACTACAGTATTGCCACTTGGAACCGTCATAGCCGTGCCTCTTACTGGAGGTGCTGTATAAATTGTCATTGTATGATCTGTTGCCTTGGATAACAACACCTCTGCCTCAAAAAAAAGTGGTTTAATCATTTGTTCAGACGAAAATACTCGAGCCAACACCGCAAAGTTTTGTGAGTTCAGCTTGTGAGGTTTCTGTTGCTCTTGGGGTTGGACTATCTTGAGTTGCACAACTGTTGTGCAGTGCAGTGCTTTAAGCACAGTTGTCCAATTGTTGCTTTTCTGTTGTATTGAAAGTTTTGCCAAAAAGCAGTTTTGCAGTGAAATGAGCTTCTGTGAGATCGATTAATTAATGCACCACTACCTTCAATTATCTCTTCTGGCCATTACTTGTTTTACCTGGCCATTTCTTGTTTAAGTGACCTTATATTACATTAGTCTTACCTAGTCTTGTCTTAATCTTACCTGCATTTACCTTAAATAGTCTGATCTCACCTTAACTGTACCTGGACTTGAGATAATGTTGTCTTACCTAGTCTTGTCTTAATCTTACCTGGATTTACCTTAAATAGTCTTATATGGTCTTGCCTTAACCATACCTGAACTTAGAGTAACATAATAGATCATACCTTAATCTTGCCTTAATCAGTCCAGCACTGTGTACCGTGATCTTACCTAGACTTACCTCAATTTGTGTTGCCATTCCAGACGAGACAACAGTCAATTCTGTTGTCTTCGTTGCCAACTGACTTCCACTTTTATTACTTTTCCACAAGTGTTTGTCATTTATTTTTGCACACTGTTTATTAGTTGTGAATCAGTCACTGGTTAAACTTGTGATTTCATTGTGCATTGGAAAAGTGTCCGCCTTTCCTTGCTTCCCAATTCCAAAGCAAAGCATTCCAGTGCTGACTATGATGACGCATTGTGCCTTTTTTCAAATACTTAACCATTGCAAATCGTTATTAACGCTGGAGCCATTGATTGATTGTTTCTGTGTACTAAAAGGGCATTTGTTTTTCTTTTGTGTCTTTATTGTTGTTATTATTTTGGCATTTATTAAGCGCCACTACCTAATGCCTCAGCATCAATCGATGGTGCTGAGCAACTGTGAGTGAAGGACTTGCTCAAGGTCCTTTCACAGTGACCGTTGCAGGGAAGGAGGCTCAAACCCTACTCTGTGTGGTGCAAGCCAAACGCTCTAACCAGTTGGCTACCATGCCATGTGCGTCTCCATTGGCTGGGTTCTATGTGTGTGCAAGTGCCAGCCGGTGGCGACTTTTTGGAATTTTTGAGCATTATTCGCTTGCAGATGAACTTATCATTTACTATGAGCTATTTAGGTTGGCAAGGAGTGCCTTGGAGAGCTTCACAGAAGGTGCTGTAACAATTTTCATTTGCTTTGCTTCATGCTACACATATTACTCTTATGGCTCGTAGTTTTTCAGTGATCGCCGTGGCCTACATTCAGACAATTTTGTTTGGCTGCCATTGAAGCCACGCTGTGCATTCAGATAAATCGTGTTTGTACCTCAGCAGAATGATCCTATGACCTTGGAAAGATGTGTGGGAAGTTTCTATAGAGGCTTGTACAATAGCGTGTTATCTTTACTTTTTACCTTTACGCTGACTGCATTTGGGATGACGACGGCGTGGTTTATCTAATCGGGTGACTTCTGTGGTATCGTTGTTTCTGCAGACAAGGTGTCGGTAGACGGTTGTTTTCAGTTCCAACTACATTCTGCAATGTAAAGTAAAGCGTTGGATAGAACCAGTTAATGCAAGAGATCTGAGAGAATACTACCTGCACTTACTATTTAATTATTTCTGCGTTTATTAAGTGCTACAATCTAATAACTAAGCATCATGGCGCTGAGCAATTTGTGAATGAAGGACTTGCTCAAAGTCTTTACTAAGCGCCTCAGGGAAGGCGGCTCGAACCTGTGCTCTCCCCATTACAAGCCAAGCACTCTATCCATTCCAATGTCTGCTGGCCTACTTTATCCCAGCACTGTAGTCCCTTATTCCCTGATACTCTGGATTCAACTCATTTACTCAAATGCAACGATCTTTAAAGATCTTACTCGCTAAGCAGTAGTTTTTTGTCAGATAATCTTTGTTTATTCCAAGCCTGCATTTGTCTGATTCAATTTTGGCAGATCTGTGTTTATTACTTAATGATCTTTTGTTATAAACTGTCTGTTACTGAATTTGCTAAACAATGTTTTTCTGTAAACAGTGTAAATTACTCATGCTATTCTACCACTCATTGATATAGCGCCCTGATTGGAATTCAGGGCAGTAATTGCTTATTGACATATCTAAACGACCACCTCCCATGATCAGTGGTTGTTTATCAACGTAGCTAAATGATCACATGTTGAACAGTGGTTTTTTTATAAACATATCTAAACGATCACTTGGCATGATTAATGGTTGTTTATCAATATATCTAAACTATGTTATTGTAATAAGCCTGTTATGCTGCCAGTTTTTCTGGCTTTTTAATTCCTCTAACGTTTGCATTCATCGTGTCTTATGAACAGTTATTATGGAAAAACACTTCTAAACGACGATATATTATTTTGGAAACAGCGAGCATTCTGCTTTTGAAAAACATTTATTCATTCATACGTTTATTCGTTCAGTGTTATTGTAGTTTGGGGTCTTCCTTTGATATTATTTTGGAAACAGGAGCATTCTTCTTTTAAAAAACAATCATTTCTTTATTCATTCAACGTTGTTATTGTCTGGAGTCTTCCTGTGTGTCTGTAAGTTTGTATCCGTCTGTTTAGACTAGAGAAGGAATTCGGCCGAAAGGGTTCTCATCTGTTTAGAAATCTGAGAGGTCAAAGGTCGGTGTTTATTTCATTTCGTGTGCAACTCACGGCTGAGTGCAGTTTTTCGGAATACCTATGAGAAGAAGTTAAATTTTTGGGGAAATGTATTTTCAGTGGGAGATTGTTTGAATCAGTGGGGGGAGGACTTATGGGCAGGAGCAAAATGTTTGGGGAAATGTAACTCCAATGGGAGATTGTTTGAATCAGTGGGGGAAGAGTAGGAGTGAAATGTTTGGGGGAAATGTATTTTCAGTGGAGGATTGTTTGAATCAGTGGGGAAAAGATCTATGGGCAAAACCAAATGTATTTTCAGTTGAAGATATTTTTAATCAATGGGGAACCTGCCCCATCGCTCCATAAAAAATCGCACCCAGATTATGCAACCGAGAAAAACGTGATATGCGTGTTTGTATTTGCATCTGCTTCTGTTTTGTCGTGATCCGAATTGACGTCTTTGCAAATATCGAACGCGTCTCTCGTGTTTTGACTGCGTTCTTTGATTTCGTTTTTATTTTTCTCTTCGTTGTGTTTCTTTCGAGGTTTGCAGTCTAACGGATAATTGCATCACCGATTCTATTCCGAGTCCAGGATTCAGATTTCTGTGCCTTACGTAAAATTGTTGTGATATTTTGTTAAGCCTTGCAATGAATAAAGCTTTTTTAAGAGTGGCTCCATTTCTAATCTAATCTAATCAAACGACTTCTGTGGCACCGTTAGCATAATGCACAGGTGATGGTCAAATAAAACTGCAGTTTGTTATCGTAATTTTAGCAGCAAATTCGGTTTGACCGACTGAGTGACCAGACTGAGTGACTAGACTGACTGAGTGACCAGAATGACCGATCGAGTGACCAAACTGACCGACTGAGTGACCAGCTGACTGATTGACAGGTGGGATGACCAGCTGACTGATTGACAGGTGGGATGACCAGCCAACTGAGCAGTTGGGTTTGTTACCAAGCCTAGTGCTAACTTCATTTTAATTGAATTCGACCTCACAATTTGCTTGGACTCTGTGTTATATGTTTCTTTTTTGCATACTGAGTTTATTGGTATACTGAGTTTATCACTTAGCATACTGAGTTTATCACTTGGCATACTGGGTTCAGTTACTCTGATGTAGGATGATATCTTAATGTGTGTTTTCAATTAGCAAGCGTGTTTTTGCTGTCAAAAGGCATTTCTGATTTTTGTTGGATTAATGTTTGAGAAAACCTTGTAATTTTGGTGGCAATTTGATTTCTTGGTAATGATGGAACTTTGACAAAAATTAGAACTATCTGATTGTTTTCTGAAGTCTATGAAAAGTTAGGTCAGTTATAGAAATATCTGCATGTTTTTGTGAAAATTTTGGTCCATTAATTGTACTGGGAGGCGTTATAGGCCCCTCTCTGCTAAGTTATGTCGAAATTGAGGCCAATTTTTGAATAGTTACTCCGTTTTGTGAGAACTGATGCCAATTGTTGGCTCAATTGCTCTCAAAATTGAGATTAATTTAGTGAATATTCACCTAATTTAGTGAATATTCACTCAGTTTTGTGAGAACTGATGCCAACTATTGGCTCCGCTTCTATCAAAATTGAGGCCAATTTTGTGAATATCTACTCACTTTGGTAAGAACTGAGGTTACCTTGGTGAATACTTGCATTGACTATTATAAGAAACTCAGTTGTTTAAGACGAGAGATTTGATTCCCTGATAAACGAAGTGTTGATAAGGATACTTCCATCTGTCAATGGAAACTGGAATTCTTATGCAAAAAGCTCCGGTTCATGCTTAATTTCTGTGCGAGACCTTTGTGTTTGACTTTTTTATCGGCTATTTTCAGTCTATCTCAGGAACACCTGGTCTTTGCCTCCCTTTTTGCAATTCATGCTGGCTGTCTGTCTCTGTCTGTCTGTCTTTCCGTCTGTCTGTCTGTGTGTGTCTTTTTATCTATCTCTGTCTGTCTGTCTGTTATACAAACAGTCTATACCACGAGTCTGTCTATATGTGTTTCTGCCTGCCTGTCTGTCGTTCCGTGGTGCTATCTTTCTGTCTGTCTGTTTTTATGTCTGTCTGTCTTTCCGTCCGTCCGTCCGTCCTTCTGTAAATCTGTATGTCAAGCCGTCTGTCTGTCAGTATGCCTGTCCGTCTGTCTCCGTCCTTCCCTCTATCTGTCTCTCAGAATGTCTTGTCTGTCTCTCAGTATGTCTGTCTGTCTGTCTGTCCGTCGTGCTTCAGTCGGTGGAGCTGTTAGACTTGTAGACGGATGGTTAAGAAGTAACAGATGGTCTGAAGCAACCGTTAGTGATCGCTGCTATCGGAAAGATCTGTAGGTCGCTGCCTCTGCCACTGTTTGCTGCCTTAGAGACTCATGTCTGTTGTTTTTCATTTCTATCCATCATTCCCAACCTCTGTTCTCTCCATGCCCTTTTCCTTTCTCTCCCCTCCTCCCCAATCTCTCCACCCCCCATCCACATCTCTATCTTTATATGTCTATGTTGCTCTCTTTCTTTTTATAGATGTGCTAAAATGAATATAAATGTACATGTTTTTATAGAGACCGGATGGCTTCGACCTTCTCATTTTTCAATGGATTTATCGGGTGAGATCCTTCACCACCGCTGCCCGTTTAAGGTCACGCCATTTAAGGTCCCTGTGTACGGACCGTGCTAGTCTGAGATTCAGACCTCAGAAATAAGCCACGAAACTAGGTCTATATAAACCGGCATCCTCACGCACACTGGCGCTTTGACGTACGCTTCAACCAATGTAGCGATAACCAGGCCATTCTTGTAATTCTGTCTTCCTCCATCATTGTCTGTCTGTCTCTGTCTCTCTCTCTCTCTAGGTCTATCTTCCAGTTCGGTCCTGCTCTCTCGCTCCTTGCTTCTTTTCTGTTCTTCTGGAGTTGCCAGACTTTCACTCTGTTCCTTTCTCTTCTTCCTTCAATCCACTCTTCTCTTCCCTAGCCTCACTCCCTCCGTTCTTGTTTTCTTCCACTTTTTCTATCGATCACTCATCCTTCAGTCGTCTTCCATTCCTTGCCGCTCTCTCACACCTTTTATCTCTCCCTTCTCTCACTCACTGATCGAATTCCACTCTCTCTTGTTCGATGCCACTGAGAGAGCACTAACTGCATGTTGTCTGAGGCTCTCGTCTTAGACTAATTCTTCTGATACCTCGTGTAGTTTCTCTTTAGCTTCACAGCGAAGATGATTAACGTCGCCCTCCTCCTTTATCCAGGCTTCGGACTGGCACCACTGGCCCCGTTAGGTACATTGGTAAAAACGTGATGCCGGTTCGCATACCGATCATGGTTACATTTAAGAGATTTTAATCTCGTGCTAGCAACGTCTGTACACGGGGACCTTAAATGGATGGTGCCCATTCGAACCGGCAGTGGTGGTGAAGGAGCTCACCCGATAAATTCATTGAAAAATAAGCAGGGTCGAGGCATACGGTCGCTACAGAAAAACGTCTACATTTACACTATTTTCTGACAAGTCACGTCTCAAGACATATCTTCTTAAGATGTATTAAGACTGTTGTTGATTTTTGAACTCATGTACAGCGCTCATTTCTTCTACCTCGGGCGCTCAATAGCGCTATACAAATTGTGCTATTATTAAATGCCTAATATTAGATTTTATAATGAACATGACGTCATTTGTTTTACCTTTTCTTTTCCTAATACTTGTGATACATCAGACACAAATGTACTGTGACTATATTATTTGTTAATCAAAAACGCCATTAAAGCGATCAGGCAATAATGCCTGTGCCTAATTCGCAGAATATCTGCACATATAGGCCTATTTTTATTGGCCACATTAACTCGTCATTACATTGGCAGCCATACTGTTTAGGCTAATACTTGGCCTATATATAATCTTCAGTGCAGCCAACCAGAGAGTGGAACCTTCTTTTGGAAATAATATAAATAGGACCCCAGCAATTCTTCCTAGTCTTCAGATCTTACTTAGATCTGGACTGATACCTGTACATTTAAAAAATTCTATCGTTAGTCGGAGATCAGTCTCTACACTTGATAATTCACATATGTTTATTCTGCCTTATTAGTCTCTGCCTTTGAGCAGAGACGCAGCAAATTTCGCCGGATAAAATTAGCTAATTAGCACAATTAGATTTTCACGTCTGCAAAGTCTGGATGGACTGGGCATACAGCGTATTGCATATTGGGATTCGGGAAAACCCAGTCAGCACATACCGTTGGGTCAATGTCGGCCAACACTCCGTCAGTGTCGGCCAACGCTGGACCAGGACCCTAGAGAGATCTAGTTTATTTTAGACCTCCTAGGCTGGGATTGGTCCAAATTGGGCCAACGCGCGTGCGCTGCCTGGACAGGGGTGCGCAATTATCATAAAAACTGAAACACGGGCTGTGACTGCGATGAGAGTCGTTGCATCTAATTTGGGACAAAAGAAATTCGCTAGCGGTAAAATCCTGTTACTCCATTGGTGCCTTATTTATATATGAATTTGTATATATTTGTATATAAATACAATATAGTATAATACAAATAGTATAAATACTATTTGTATATAAATGAAATTTCTTTTTTGAGGTTTCTTTTCACCTTCTAAATCCTGTCTTATAAAAGTTACGAAGAACAGTTTATGAGGTGGTGATCGCACCCGATAAATTCATTGAAAACTGAGCAGGAACGAGGCCATACGGTCGCTGTAGAAAACCGTGTACATTAACATTTACACCCGAGTACGGCAGTGGCGGGGTTTTCGGACACTTCAAGTTTCTCGTTGTGTGCGCATGCGCTGCGCTTGCGCGCGTGTGCATGACGTTCCTCCTTCCCTCCATTCCCCCTCCTCTCTTCGGCGCAGACCTCATTCTTCAGACGTCGTAACGGACCAGTAAATCTGCAACTACGGCTACTTGTGTGGTACTGGAACTGAAAGCACCAGCAGCAGATGGAAGAAGCCGTTGGTGCCAGTTGCTGAGGCGGTGGCTGAAGGCTGCCGATGCCTTGGGCGCCTCCGCTTGTGATGGATGCAGCAGCTGCTGATGCTGGTGATTGTGATGATAACCATCGGCTGAACAAGCAAACACATACCCGACTCCTCCATTCAACCCGTTGCTGCACTCAGTGCATCAATCGACACAGACAGACAGACAGACAGAGAGGCATATGAAAGAGACTTGGTAGGAAGGAGAGAGAGGGCAGGGGAGGGAGAGAGAGAGAGAGAGAGAGAGAGAGAGAGAGAGAGAGAGATACATGTGGGAAAGACATAGAAAGAGACACGGAGAGTCAGGCCTACAGCGGGGCAAATAGAACAAAGGCTATGAAGACAAGAGGGAGAAGACAGACACAGACAAACAGACAGACACACAGAAGGAGTGGTACAAGAGGTGGGCGATGAGAAAGAGCGAAGTTTATCAGCCGAGTGGGTGTGGCGCTGTAGTAATGAGGCGACTTAACGAAATGTTTTCATGGTCCCACTTGAGTTAAATGAATGCATCGTTCAATTGGAAAGAAGCCCGTGTAACGATCGAAGAGCGAAACATAGACAAAGGCCGAGACAGAGTGAGAGAAGAGACAGAGAGACGGACAGACAGACACAGACAGACAGACAAAGACAGAGGGAGAAACAGAGGGAAGGAGAGAGAGAGCGCGAGAGACAGAGAGACAGACAGAGGGAGAGAGAAAAAAAGAAAGAGAGGGACAGAGAGAGTTACCGCCGTGCTATGAAGCTGTAAATCTCGCAGACAAGACAGGCAACAACACGTGCATTCATTAACACACACGCACAACCAACAAACAGACATACACACATATACGCACACCTGTACATACACACACTCATGCATACACAAACGCATACAGGCATGCACAAACAAGTACACATACATACACGCCTACTCTTTTAGGAATGCACCCGAACACACACACACACACACACACACACACACACGGCCTATAGTAAACATACCACAAACGCCGATATGTAGACACATCGACACATACGGATACACATATACACGCATACACACGGACGTACATGCAAGGATATCGTTTAGCCGGGTCCCTTACAGGTGCGCTAGGATGTTTCTGAAATTGGGCATTTGGGATGCCTCGGGGTTTAGTTTATCACCAGATGGCCTCTCTCTGCCTCTGCAGCCCAGTGCGGTGGTGGTTTCATTGCTACTTAAGGGAACCGATGTTGGATGGGGAGGGCTAGGTAAAACGCACGACTTCATTTATTTAGCCTCGGCTTACGAGAGCGGGTGACCAGTTCTCTCCTTCGCTTTCTGATCGTTTCATCGCCAGAGCGTAGTCGATGCACTCATTTTAAAGCGGATGCCGCTCTAGTGGAAGAAAATTCCGTTCGTTAACACCTAATCACAATTTGTATAGCGCCAGAACCTGGTCAAGCTGTGATAATAAGAACGGGTAACCGATGTTCTTCTTCAAAATACTGCTCTGTGGACTTTTGCTACTGATAACAGCATGAAGCTATCAGCGGCTACATCTTCATACCTCTCCAGGTGCCTAAAGAGCAAAGGTTCACTGGCGCAGGCGCCGTGCAACGGGACAATCGCACCTGGTCAGGTAATGTTTTCCACCTTTGGGTTTTCTTAAGGAAGGGCTTATAATCGCGGCATTGTTCCACATATAAATCGTGCTACTCACGCATATTATTATCATTTAATAGGTCTGTTTATTATTACACTTGGTGCGATTTACAGGTTCCGCGAGAGCCACAAGATGGCACCGCCCTTCGCTGGTCTATTTTGAGGCCGGGTGCATTCTGCCGAGACACATTAAAAATAGAGCAGAGCTTGCGCGTCGAGTCCGACCGCTGGGTGGCGCTGCTGGCGCCCACTCCTCCCTCAATTCCTGCGCCGTTTTCCGATGCTAAACGGTGGAACAGGAGGCGGAAGACGTTCCATGGAGAGAAAAACATGGTTTCGCAGACTCAGAGAATAGCGCCAAAAACAACATGTGAAACTCGATAATCTGCTTACACATTATTCCACTAGAAAACGCCAAACTACTACATAGGGTCTATATCGAGGGACAACTACACACCGTATTTTATATATATTATAGGCCTATATAACCTTCCGGATTGCTGCGTAGTGGCTCACACTGCTTAAACACCTTTAAAACGCTTTCAGGCGATACTATATAATCGACAACTTCATTTAATCGCGACGTCTAACTCCGCCACTGCCTTGTTTGGGGTAGTGCCAGTCCCAAGCCTGGATAAAGGAGGGCGACGGCAATTGCCCTTGATGCCATAAGGCTTAAGCTGTCGTTAAACTGAGGAACTACTACTAATCGCAAGGTCTCACTTTCCTTTCTAGTGAAAACACAACTGTACAAAAAAATTTCCAGTCGATGTTAACGGCCTTTGATGCCATAAGATGTTAAGCATTGGAAACTAGTAATCGGCAGCTTTGTCCATCCCAAATCTATATAATAAAGGTCAGGTTAGGTTGACGTCAACGGCTCTGCTCTATACAGCCACAAGCTCTCGAATAATAATAACAATAATAATAATAATAATAATAATAATAATAATAATAATAATAATAATAAGTATATATGTCATGCCGAATCTAGACGAGGATTAGCCGTTCCAGAATCCCTCTCTCTCCTTTTCTCCGGAAATTTTTGAACAACCAAGGGATTATACTTACCTTGGTAAAAAATAATAATAATGATCATCATCATCATCATCATCATCATCATCATCATAATAATAAATGGTATAAAAATAAATGGTATATATAATAGTATATAGGCCCTATCATATACGTAATATCTATTGCATATGATTCATACATATCTATGTAATTGTAAACTATAGCGCAAAATGTATACGCTCCTAACACATCGTTTATACAATCATATAGTATGTTATCTTGTATTTTTGAAGAGGATATTTTTCAGTTTGCGTGTTTTGACTACATCGGACAATGATAAGTTCGTGTACTAAACATCGCCCGTAGTTCGCTGTTGTTCGGCCGGAGTTATCTAAAAAAATCCCTCTTTTCCACCAGATAAATTCCGCCTCGATTAATATTAGCTGACGTCATCAGACTGAATCGCGCTATGGCTTCTGGGTGGGCCTCTCCGTTTTGCAAATGGACGAGAAACAGATGCGCAAGATAACGAATTAACGAACAACGAAAAAAATAATCGAATCCTACCAAAAAAACTATAAAATAAGAGTAAACAAATTATGATAACAATACATCCAGCTGTCACTCCCAAGAGGCAGTCATTGGTATAAAATGCTAGCGACTTCAAATGCTTAACCTCGGCTTATGAGGGCGTGTGGCCAGACCACTTACCTGCCGCCTGATATTCCCATCGATAGTGTACGGTTGACGTACTCGTGGACAGGAAAGAAAAACGAATGGAGGAATCTCCTCTGCCATTGGGGTAGAAAAGAGAAAGTGGAACAATCTCCACTGCCATTGGGGTAGAAAAGAGAAAAAGGAGCAATCTCCCCTGCCATTAGGGTAGAAAAGAGAAAGTGGAACAATCTCCACTGCCATTGGGGTAGAAAAGAGAAAGTGGAGCAATCTCCCCTGCCATTGGGGTAGAAAAGAGAAAGTGGAACAATCTCCACTGCCATTGGGGTAGAAAAGAGAAAGTGGAGCAATCTCCCCTGCCATTGGGGTAGAAAAGAGAAAGTGGAACAATCTCCCCTGCCATTGGGGTAGAAAAGAGAAAAAGGAGCAATCTCCTCTGCCATTGGGGTAGAAAAGAGAAAGTGGAGCAATCTCCACTGCCATTGGGGTAGAAAAGAGAAAGTGGAGCAATCTCCACTGCCATTGGGGTAGAAAAGAGAAAGTGGAACAATCTCCACTGCCATTGGGGTAGAAAAGAGAAAAAGGAGCAATCTCCCCTGCCATTGGGGTAGAAAAGAGAAAGTGGAGCAATCTCCACTGCCACTGGGGTAGAAAAGAGAAAGTGGAACAATCTCCACTGCCATTGGGGTAGAAAAGAGAAAGTGGAACAATCTCCACTGCCATTGGGGTAGAAAAGAGAAAGTGGAACAATCTCCACTGCCACTGGGGTAGAAAAGAGAAAGTGGAACAATCTCCACTGCCATTGGGGTAGAAAAGAGAAAGTGGAACAATCTCCACTGCCATTGGGGTAGAAAAGAGAAAGTGGAGCAATCTCCCCTGCCATTGGGGTAGAAAAGAGAAAGTGGAGCAATCTCCACTGCCATTGGGGTAGAAAAGAGAAAGTGGAACAATCTCCACTGCCATTGGGGTAGAAAAGAGAAAGTGGAACAATCTCCACTGCCATTGGGGTAGAAAAGAGAAAGTGGAACAATCTCCACTGCCATTGGGGTAGAAAAGAGAAAGTGGAACAATCTCCACTGCCACTGGGGTAGAAAAGAGAAAGTGGAACAATCTCCACTGCCATTGGGGTAGAAAAGAGAAAGTGGAACAATCTCCACTGCCATTGGGGTAGAAAAGAGAAAGTGGAACAATCTCCACTGCCATTGGGGTAGAAAAGAGAAAGTGGAACAATCTCCACTGCCACTGGGGTAGAAAAGAGAAAGTGGAACAATCTCCACTGCCATTGGGGTAGAAAAGAGAAAGTGGAACAATCTCCACTGCCATTGGGGTAGAAAAGAGAAAAAGGAGCAATCTCCCCTGCCATTGGGGTAGAAAAGAGAAAGTGGAGCAATCTCCCCTGCCATTGGGGTAGAAAAGAGAAAGTGGAACAATCTCCACTGCCATTGGGGTAGAAAAGAGAAAAAGGAGCAATCTCCTCTGCCATTGGGGTAGAAAAGAGAAAGTGGAGCAATCTCCACTGCCATTGGGGTAGAAAAGAGAAAGTGGAGCAATCTCCCCTGCCATTGGGGTAGAAAAGAGAAAGTGGAACAATCTCCACTGCCATTGGGGTAGAAAAGAGAAAAAGGAGCAATCTCCCCTGCCATTGGGGTAGAAAAGAGAAAGTGGAGCAATCTCCACTGCCACTGGGGTAGAAAAGAGAAAGTGGAACAATCTCCACTGCCATTGGGGTAGAAAAGAGAAAGTGGAACAATCTCCACTGCCATTGGGGTAGAAAAGAGAAAGTGGAACAATCTCCACTGCCACTGGGGTAGAAAAGAGAAAGTGGAACAATCTCCACTGCCATTGGGGTAGAAAAGAGAAAGTGGAACAATCTCCCCTGCCATTGGGGTAGAAAAGAGAAAAAGGAGCAATCTCCCCTGCCATTGGGGTAGAAAAGAGAAAGTGGAGCAATCTCCACTGCCATTGGGGTAGAAAAGAGAAAGTGGAGCAATCTCCCCTGCCATTGGGGTAGAAAAGAGAAAGTGGAGCAATCTCCACTGCCATTGGGGTAGAAAAGAGAAAGTGGAGCAATCTCCACTGCCATTGGGGTAGAAAAGAGAAAGGGGAGGAATCTCCCCTGCCATTGGGGTAGAAAAGAGAAAGTGGAACAATCTCCCCTGCCACTGGGGTAGAAAAGAGAAAGGGGAGGAATCTCCACTGCCATTGGGGCAGAGGGAGATTCCTCCCTTCCTCTTTCTACTCTTTCTACAGATCGAACCCTACATGGTTGCTAATTTATTTATGCTTCGAATCGAACCGGGCTCTTGAGCCTGGGGGGAGGGTCCATGGATGCAGAATAACATTCGTGATGGAGTCCACACTGCTTGCTTCCCCTCTTCTTCTCCCTTCCCCTCTTCTTCTCCCTTCCCCTCTTCTTCTCCCTCAGCCGTGGAACTGCCTGCAGCAGGCGCCGTCTTATCCATCCATCATCACCGAAGATTCGCTAAGCTGTGCATCGCCACAGACCACCAACCTGCCTGAACAACCAGTGCATCTCTACTTGCGAGCACACCTGATGCTAGAGGTAGGCGGCAAAGCAGACGGTGAATGCAGACGGACTGAGAGACAGACAGAGAGAGGGACAGGAATTCAGCAACGGTAGAAGGCATACCCTGGCAGGCAGAAGATTACAATGGGAGGCAGGTAGACACAGATAGGAAGACAAATAGACAGACATTCAGACAGAAATTTAAGGATGAAGGAAGGCAACCTTTTAAGAGGATTTTAAGAGGCATTTCATAAATGTTACAAGCATAGAAAGGCAGACAGACACACAGAGGAATTCACAGGAGGAGGAAGGCATAAGCAGGCGGGCAGATAGAGTTACATTGGCAGACAGACATACAGGCGCAGACAGGAATTCACAGAAAGAGAAAGGCGTGCGCAGGCGGGCAGATACAGAGATACATTGGCAGACAGACGTACAGACGCAGACAGGAATTCACAGATGGAGGAAGGCATACGCAAACAGTCAGAGAGAGATACACAGGCATATTGAGAAACAGGCGAACAGCCAGACGAATAGGCAGGAAGGGACGGAGGCACTCGCTCGATGCCAGCCAGGCTCTGTAGCCAAACTCCTTTGGCACCGAAGCAGGCTGTTTAAAAGCCGTCTTGCAGAGCAATTGTCTTGTGGTGTAGCTGGTTCATCCGCCCGAAGACACATCCACTTCTCGCTCTTCTCTTCTCTTCAGATTCTCAACCATGGTAAGCCATATTCAATATCATTTCCTCATTTAATTAGCCAACTATGCGTTTTTACTCTTAATATTACTACTACTTCTACTACTACTTCTACGACGACTACGATCACTACGACTACTACTATAAGTACTACTACTATAAGTACTATTACTATTATTGCCACTACTACTGCTGCTGCTGCTGTTGTTGTTGCTGCTGCTGCTGCTGCTGCTGCTATTACTACTACTACTTCTTCTACTACTACTATTACTTATTAATGAGACATTAATATCGCACTACTTATCGAATTCGCTTTAAGTGTGGATAGCTTGAAAAAGATAAATCTTCAACTGTTTGCGTGGCTAATTGGATATCAGAAAAAGAAGGACGGCGAGGCTGAGAGCAATGCATTCCATAGATAAGGAAGATAAGTGTGCGAAGAGGCACGAAAATCACGAATCTTTCCTTCACAGGATGGGATAAAGAGCAGACCAGAGGAGCTGATCCCTCAAGGCTGTCCTAGTGGATTAGGCCTCTGTGTATATGCACAGGTGTTTATATAACGCCCTCCAGAGCCTCTCATTTATACAGCGCATTCTGAAAACCTCTCAAAGAATTTGGAGTAAAAGGTGATGTAACCAGAGTTCACAGTCATGAATTGCCATTACTTTCTATCTGTCTGCCTATCTGTCTGATTGTCTGCGCCTGTCTTTCCAGTTGACCGCCTTTTTCCTACTAGCACGGACTATGTATGGTTCACATAAGAAATAAGGAAGAATCGCGCAAGACAGAGACAGAGAGACAAAGAGTGAGACAGACAGAGACAGAGGGCTGTCATCATCATCATCTCCACCTCCGTCGTCAACAAGCACACCAACATTATCATCAACGTCATCATCATCATCATCATCATGATCGTTGTCGTCGTCACTATCATCATCATCGTCGTATCGCCACCAACATCGGTGGCAGCAAGTGGCTTGTGGCGCCCCCTGTAGCCCGACGGAGTAGCGCCCTTCGCGGTCCAAACGCGCCAACGACTAGAGGGCGTATCGCGTTTCCTACGATGGCCCAAAATAGCCGCCACTAAGCGGGCCAAGCGCTCGGCCACCTGGCCAGGGCAGTAGCAGCGCTGGCAAGGTCGGTGCCTCTGCAGTGCCAGCCAGCCAACGATACCACTGCCTGCGATGCCAGAAGCCGATGCCAGAAGGACTGCACAGACAAATGAGAAACATGTGAACACTGTTTACGACAGGAACGGCAACGTCGTTCATCAAACGCTGTAGTCTGAAGCTGCTTCCAAGGTTTGCAAGTTGCCTCCAAGAATTGGCAGTGACCTCCAAGAATTGGCAGTGACCTCCAAGAATTGGCAATGGTCTCCAAGAAGTTCCAGTGACCTCCAAGAATTGTCAGTGACATCCAAGAATTGGCATTGGCCTCCAAGAATTGCCACTGACCTCCAAAAATTGGCAGTGACCTCCAAGAATTGCCAGTGACCTCCAAGATTTGCCAGCGCATAGAAGTGCAATTGTCTTCAGGAAGTACCGGTTGGTTCTAATAAGTGCAGATGCCTTCGAAGATGTCAGTTACCTCGAAGTGCAAGCTGATATGAACAAGCTGACTACGCAACTGACCCTTCTGGTTCCCCACTGAGTCAATGTCGACTCTTCCATTACATTACAACACAATACAGCTATGCCTCCATGACATCAGAATTCCAACGTCAGTAAATAAATATATAAAAAATTGAAAATAAGAAATTAAACAAATAAGGTCGAATGTGTTCTTACGAAAAATTCGAATACGATTAGTGGCGTAGGTGACCTTTTAGCCAGAGGTTCCATTATCTGGATGAAAATTGATTGGGTCGGAGGCACAACCCCCTAACGACTAGGAGCATTATAAGCTCCCCAGCGGAGTCCGAGGCTGACCCCCGGAAGCCAACACATCTTCTCGAAATAAAACGGCCTGGCATCGAGTAGATTAAATCGGTGTTTAAATACTCTTTATTTCATGCTATGGGCATCCATCGACAGAGCAGTCAAAAGTAACTGATCAAATGGTTGTTATTCTTATTCTTATTCTCATTATCGTTATCATTATTATTATTATTATTATTATTATTGAAACACCTAATAAACACAAGACACCTAAAAATGTCTTCGGATATACACGAATCCCAATAGTGATTATTTTGACCTCAGGGAGTCCGGCCCAAGGATCCCCGGCCAGCTATACCACTGACAACACCCTACAATAAGTGATGTTCATACGAGCGACTATACGCTTTGTTAACTTTCTCTTCAGGCCAAGGACAAAGAAGAAAAGGAGAAGAAGGAGAAGAAGAAGAAGGAGAAGAAGGAGGAGGCGCCCGCGGATGCCCCGCCCGCCGAAGCTCCGCCCCCAGCAGACGAACCGGAACCGGAACCGGAACCGAAGGGAGAACCGCCCAAACGGAAGCACACGGGAAATGTCTTCGCACTCTTCAACCAATCACAGATTCAGGAGTTCAAGGAGGTAAAAACGCTCGATCCATCTCCATCTTACATTTATCGATTCATAGGAGGACATGATACTTAATGTTAGAATTGCCTAGAGAGACATTATTATGTTAATGCCTGAAACACAATAATAGTAATAATAGCTCAATAATAGTAATAGTAATAATAATAATAATAATAATAATAATAATAATAATAATAATAATAATAATAATAATAATAACGAGCGTCAAGTTTGACCATGACAGATGAAAAGATTTGTCAATCTATCACTTATCTGTATAGAAGGTGAAATGACTCAAAGTCTAAATCTGGAAGGTATCGTGCAAGACTTTTGCGACTAACAGATTCAGGAAAAAGTCGAGAACACCTGACTTAAGATTCACTGACATTATAAGAACTACAACAGACCTTATTAGCAATATTTTAGAATGTATACGAGCCTATATGGTGCTCTAAGGCGGCCCTGGAATTCTTGCCTTAAGGGGGGCATGCGGTCTAGGAGCGGGGCTAAATTTAAAACCAGGACAGGTATGGCCAATTAACTGTTTAACATCTTGTGGCCTCCAGAGCCGCTGACGTCGACCTCACATTATCAAATGCCTCACTAATTTTCACTAACGCGATTTGATGCGGAGACCTGTGCGGTCTTCACTGTCTTCCTGGGGACTCCCCAACGTTCGATGAACTCTGTGGCATGGCCGATTATCGTCTTTTAAAAGCAATCCTGAACACCCAAACCATATCTTTCAACAGCTACTCCCACCAGTTAAAACCCTCAGTTGTTTCCTACGACCCCACACCCACGACCATATTATTCCTCCCGCTGATAGTTTAAAGCGTAAATCTTTTATTATTAGGATGTTGTATGCCCGTTAAGTATTTCTTGTGTTCTTAAATACTTGTAAACCGATGGTTAATAAAGAATATACTTACTTACTTACTTGTGACTGACGTCATTATTAAACAATTGATCTTCCCTTCTAAAATGTATGTAACTTATATATTAGTCCTACGACTCAGTAATTTAATAACGGCTCATGATATTGTAATTGGCCAATGTTTGTCTAAATGGCTTTCTAATTAATTTATTTTGTTTCGGAAGATAGTTCTTGATTAATTTGTTTACATTTAAATATAGAATTTTAAATTTGTAAACTTATAATTTCGGTTTAGGCTTTCGCGATGATTGATCAAGACAGAGACGGCATTATTAACATAGACGATTTATCTGCCATCTACCAGCAAATAGGTAACATTGTAATAGTACTTGTAAATAGACATTTCTATAGCGCCCTAGAGATACGGAGACCATTATTAATTGTTATGAAATAGAGACTTCTATGCCGCCCATGACTAATGCGCAAAGGCACACCGCATTGAAGTCGAAAATTAGCCAGTTTCTAGGACAGTCTTTGGCGGGTTGTAAAGAGGTAAGTAAATAATTGAATTTACTCATAATTTAAATAATTTAGCTAGTAATTTTATAATAATGAAAATTAGTTAACTTTCCCCACCTGTCTCGTAGCACAGAATTGAGTACTTCCTACGGACACCTTTTCCCGTGATGTAGCGCTCATTAATAATACGGTGCCTTGTAATTACTTTTTAAACATCATTAACTTTAATATTCAGACTTGCCATTGGTAGGGTAATGTCGAAAACGGCCCTGGCAGCATGATATGTCGTTAAGCAATGGACATTATTAAAGTATTGACTTTGCAATTTGAAGTAGCAGCTTCGTAATTTAAGTTTACGAAATACAACACATAAATGTGATGAAATGATGTAATGTATGCCTACATTTTTATGAAATATATAACTAAATATGAGAAAATAAAGAAACATTACAGGGTAAATAAGTAAGACTGAAAATACACAACTACCTGTTGTACTTCGCCGCAGGTCGTGAGGCAGATCCGAAAGTCCTTCAGGAGATGTTGAAGGAGTGCCCTGATAAGCTGAACTTCACCCACTTCTTGACGCTTTTCGGTGAAAAACTACACGGTAAGCCAGGAGGCAATCTCTAAAAAATATTTGTGAAACAGTCACTCATCTGCTTCAAGTTGCTTTCCCAACTTAACCTGTCTCCTGGTTTCCTAACCTCTCAGGTTCTGACTGAACTTAACCAACAGATTACGATTTGACTACGGTTTCATATTCTCGATCACTTATTGATTAAATGATTCAATTTCTACTTCTTCAAAGGATTTAGTGTTTCATTCAATATTTGAATGCTTCATTCACGGATTCTGCACTGATTCTATCACTCATTTATGCATTAATTAATTCGTTCATTTGTTTAAAATGTCTCTTTCCGCTAAAGGTACCGACACGGAGTCGACTCTTAGAGACGCCTTCCTCATGTTCGACGAAGAGAACAAAGGAAGACTACACGAGGAATAGTAAGATGCCATTCCCACCTATTAATTAATTAATAATTAACGACTGTTTCATTGTCACAAACGTCAGATCAGTTAGTTGGTACACATCACCTCAACACTCACTATATTTTTATCAGCAATCGGTAGATGTTGCTGCATATCACAATCTACAGTCCGCCATCTTTTGGCGAGTTTCGCTATTCTGTCTATAATACGCTAAATAACTGTATATAATTGTGTAAAACAAATTTCACATTGTTGTCTTTCAGTTTCAAAGAGTTGCTGACTAACGTGGGAGATCAGTTTTCGGCTGCCGAGGTTGATATAATTTCCTATTAATATAATTTCCTATTAATATAATTCTCGATAGGCCTAGGCCCCTATATGATCAAGAGGGAATGCTGTTTTGTGAAAGATTAACTTCAGGGTGGTCCGAGATAAATGAATATTTTGAAACAAATATAAATTTTAATTTCAAAATATAAATAAAATAAAAAGTGAGAAGTAAATTCATTTAAATTGTAAACTCTGCAGAAGTTCACACTGGATAACATACTGGATAACATACGAAAAATAAAATAATCCAATGTTTATTATGTACACATGCAAACTTTTCTAACCACTGTTTAATTCTTCGTTCTCGTTACAGATAAAACAACTGTGGAAGGAGTTGCCAATCGAGGGCGGACAGCTGGACTACCTAAAATTCGTCCGGCTCATGAAACGCGGCAAAGAAGACGAATAAACTTACCAAAATGGCAAACTTAGCTCTAGTAGTTACATCTTGGCCTGGCGTGTTAACTAGTTAGCTCGTAATTAACGAAAATAAGGTCTAGTTTAGCATTTTGACTGGACCAAAACCAGCGCAAAACGTGCGGATGTAAGATCGAGCGGGCAAAATATGGCGCCTTTGCATACTGTGGCATGCGGCGTTGCAAACCCGTCTTCGAGTTTCATTAAAATTTGGGCCTAATTTTATATTTTAGGCTTCATTTTAAGGCTACTTTGAGAATCTAATCTATCAGATAGCCATGCAAGTTGATTTTTGTCACAGCTAAGTCAATGAAGCTGGTATAATGACTGATTTATTGAATCAAATGACCATTATTTGTATTCATGACGTCACAAGCGTGTGTACTACATCATGATAATTGAAGGTATGCATGCGCTCCATTTGCATCGTAAACATGGTCCGGTTCAGTTTTTGCGCGCTGAAATTATACAGTTCAAACATGTATTTGTGTAAATGCTTCTTTTTAATGTTGAACTTGTAATGTAAAACAATGTAATGTAGTCATAATGACGAAATGACCCAGACAGTTTTTAATGGTTTATTGTAGCTACACACACGTTTCCATAGTAACCGTATAGCCTCGTCCCTGCACATTTTTATTTCAATGACTTTTGTTGGGTGAGGATTCCGTTTGAAAGGGCGCCGTGCAAAACTTTGTACGTGTGACTTCGAAGTTAGGTTTCCCCGAAGGATTGCTGAAATGTCCCTTTTCTAGTTTATCAAGTTTTAGCTGAGCTGGTCCCTCATTTGTAAATGTTTACATAAGAGAATTAACCACGCATGGCGATTCATTTCAGATGCCATACTGCACAGATAGTTTCATAGGCTTAGGCTATATATTATTTTATTTATTTATTTTATTTATTTATTGCACTTATTACGCATGCAAGGCCAGTTAAGCTGATTCTGAGGAGTGAGACAAGGAACTACAGGTCAACTGACGCATGGAGTGTGCTTAGAAGGCTCGAACCCGCAATCGTTGTGTTACAGATCCATCGCACTACCGAATAAGCCTTCGTGCCGCACACTGCTTGATAACTGATCGCTTAAATTCATTTAAAATCAAAACAGAAAAACGTGTACATACAGTTAAGACATAGAGTTTACTTGGTCTACTAGTGTGGCATATATTTCGTTAGACGCGGGAGTTGGATGTGTGCTTACTGTTTAGAAACTTAAGCCCCTTATAATAATAATAATAATAATAATAATAATAATAACAACAACAACAACAATAATAATAATAACAACAACAACACTTACCTCGGGCAAACAATAATAATACGATTTATAGAGCGCCGTAGTACGACCGAGACCGAAAAAGGCGTTGTATATATGCCTAGTTAGTTAGCTACTTATTACTTACTTAGCTAGCTAGCTAGTTCGTTAGTTAGTTAGTTACTTACTTGGTTAGTTTATTATCCAAACACTTGATATTGCGCTTTAAAGTAGGCCGTCCGGATACCGCATGGCAAAGTGACCGCATAGGCCTACAACATAATTGAAACCAGGCTAATGAGATTTTCGAATATTTGATACTTGCTATTATAATATTACTGAGAGAATATCTGAAGACTTTAGATGAAAACCAGATCATGCATAGATTTTTGGAAGCCTGTTCATGCACATAGATCCATGGCGTTTCTAGCTGTATGCACAGTTCTATGTCAGTTACCAAGGCAACGATTTTGCAGTAAAAAGCCGGAAGGCCTGTCAATAGGAAACCCCTGCTTTTCTGTGACAGTCGGCACATAATATTCATTTAAATTTACACTGAAATTACGTTGAAATTCATTCAATCGAACTACGGTGAGATTGTAATTTTCTCTGACTGGTGACGTAATGCAGAGTCGTAATTTAAATGTAGGCCTACTCGTTTCTACAGCTTCACAAACCGGTGCAACACGGGGTATTATTATTTTAACGAATTATAAATTTCTGGAGCATCGGTGTCTACTGCACAAGGCATCAGCCTGTGGCGCATAAAATTTAAGCCGCATTCAGGTTAATAACCAGAAGATCAGTCCACTAAATACCGTGCGTATACAATACGCCTGCCGATTTAGCTTATTTATACGGAACTGAAAGTTTACCTTTACCAGCTCTTGGTGCTAATTTTGAAATTAAGTAACTAACAGTTTTAGACTTAGTTTCTTACAGCTGACCGGAAGGTAAACAGGCTATTCTTTCCATTAAAGCTGGTAATATTTAAAACAGATAATTCTGGTCTGTTTCTGAGTTTGCGGTTTTCAAATTCCGTGCACACAGATAGGTATTTAGCATACAATTCAGTCAGCTAGATTACCAACAGATCGTTTACCTGGCACTAATACTGCAGCAAACTTTATGCTACTGCTACTATTACTCTTCCACCTCCACCTCCTACTCTTACTACTACTGCTAATGCCACTGCTACTCTAGTTATTACTACACCTTCTATGTTACTGGTATGAGTATGATTACTACAACTATTACTAACATTACATTATGTGATGATCGAGCCTCACAGAATGCTTTGATGTTGAAAGCTGACCCATGTCTTCCATACCAGGACATCTGCTGCATGCCTCAGTTCGTAAAAATGAGCTTGACTCTGTTCGGAATCTTGTGGAAAACCATGGAGCCGACATCAACTATGTTTACTATGGGGCCACTCCACTGCTTGTAGCAGTTCAGCAAGGTAAGGTAGATCTTACTTATGTATGTATGTATGTATACATGTATTTGTATGTGTTTATGTGTGTATGTATGTATGTGCATATCAAGCCTCTTCATATAGCATCTTTTAAGATATGCAGAAAATACACGCATACACTTAATGCATCACATTTACACTTTATGTTTGTCCATTTAAATTTTGGTTTTACATATTCATCTATTTCAACTTGCTTTCATCTCTTTCAGCTTGCTTACCCACTGTACCTAACTTCTGGTTTCTCTGACCTATTGGGATTTCACCTGGCTTATCCAATGGATCATGATTTTTAGTACGATTTCACTTGAAGCAACCACTGAATGATGCGTATTGCACTATAGAAGTCATTAGATTAGAGATTAGATTAGATTATGTATATATAAATGTATGTTTCTGTGTATGAATATTTGTGTACAGTCTAATCTAATGACTTCTTTAGCACCGTCATAATAATACACAAGATATTGGTCAAAGATCGTTTTAAGTGAAGCCCTTGTAAAACATTATAATCCATTGGAGTATTCCATTTGAAATCTGGTAGGACAGGGAACTGTATTTGACTATATTGCCTTTCTCTAAGCAGTACACCACTAAGCTAAAGTTTTCAATGCATAAATTGTTGAATTTTGTATGAATTTGCTTTTAAATATTTCCTGACCAGGTCATACAGATTTGGCTTTGTGGCTGTTGGACAAAGACTGTGATGTGTTGATGGTGGATGTCGATGGCAAGACGGCTTTTGAAGAAGCGGTTCTTCGAGACCAGGTTCAGGTAAGCGACAAAGTACATGTCAAAGATAGTGTACAGGGAATTTTTGTGATTGTAAATGAAATCAGAAATTTGTATAGCGCCACTTCAAGAAAAACAAATGCATTCTGTGTGCTATCTAATTAATCTTCGTTAACAACAGAGAGTTCATCAATTAGCAAACGATACTCAGATAACTAGAAGTCACCACTGGGACGATCCCGTACGTGGAGCCCAACCAATGGAGGTAAGAGACAAAATACAGGTAAGAGACAAAGTACAGGTAAGTGACAAAAGACAGACAAGGTACAGGTAAACGACAAAGTACAAGTAAGAGAAAAAGTAGATATTTGTTTAAAGTTATCTGATGTGATTAAGATTAGATTAGATTGGATTAGATATTCATGAAGTGCATTTAAGAATCTGTTCAAAGGATGCTCCATTCAGGGCATTCAAAGTGATTTCAAGAGGTTCATTAAAGGTTCTATATAAATGTCTTGATATGTAATCACTCATAAATGTCACAGTTATGAAATTCAAAATGCTGTAGGTTGTTAAGCGTCTGATGGAGAAAGGAGTCAACCCAAATCTCTCGTTGTCTTCTGGGGAGACGGCGTTGACACATGCAGCTCACAAGAGACTTACCTACTTGTCACAGATCCTGGTTGATGGTAGGAATCTTAGAGTGTGATGTTGACAAGGTGTTAGAGATCGTTAATAAGGATAGGTACACCAAAGACTCATTCTAATACACTTCATAATAACTGGAATTCTGAAATAATGCAGTTGGGGGCATGGATCCCAAAATCAGCCCAGCTATAAAAAATAAACTCCTTAAAACATGACCTCATTATAAGACAATGCATGATATGGCTCATGAAGAAAGTGTTTTAACGAGTTTCCAGTGTATTTATAAATTTAATAAACTCTCCATTCCTCCATTTTTCACTGGTTTCAAGCCCCTCTGTCTATTACTTCACAGGTATTCCATTCAAAACTCGAGTCCCACTTCTTCGAGAAATCTTACCTGGATCCATGCAATCTGCCATCTTCCCTTTTCTGTCAGCCTAAGCACAACCCACTGTAACAGCTCCTCCATCTCCCTCTTTGATCTCCTGGCTACCAGATCATGCTCTTCACAAATGTCACTAGACGCAGCATTACAATATGTGAGAATTTTCGAAATTACGTTTATGATTGATTTTGTACGCATGCTCAAAAACTCTTCCTCCACGCATTCCTTCTGTAAGCTGTGTCCATGTCTTCTCGGATTTCCCTCTTGGCTTCCAACCTGCCTTACCATGGAATTTGGCTTGCACACCAACTTCGTTTAGCAGCAACCATTGACTGATGCCATGAGCATTATCACAGTGGCGCTATAGGAGTTCGTGTGGACATTTATTTAGCGCCTTTTAACCTCTTAGAAGCGATTGAACATTGCTATTGAACAGATCTAGAAAGATGCTATTAATTCTTGGCTCTAGGTGGTGCTGATGTGAACCTGCGTAACTCCCGGGGAGAGACGAGCCTCTACATCGCCGCCCAACGGGGTTACATGGGGGTCATCGAGTCCCTGCTGAGGGTCGGTCATGTTGCTCTTGATGACCTGTGCGGCCCTGACAACGTGACTCCGCTGATGGCGGCTGTTGCAAACGACCAGCTGGCTGCGGTTAAACTCCTTATCAAGGTGAGATGGAATGTAGTCATTACTGTTGTTGTTGAGTAATGTAATGTATTGTGTGTAAGTAAGAATCTTGAAATGATGCTTAATAGAGTGCTTTTATCGTGTGTTCATGGCTGCTTTAAACCCCACCCTGTCATCCTAAATGATAGGATATTCAAAATACTACTGCTACTACTACTACTACTACCACTAATATTATTATTATTCCTTAATTGTTCCTTGTGTAATTTTTTGTTCCTGAGGGATTGCACTTACCTCAGGTAAAAATTTAATAATAATAATAATAATCCCAAAATAATTTCCCATTTCATGGGATCACCCATGAGAAAAGTGAGCAGGAGTTGAGGTTGAGCTGCAGAGGTTCTTAAAGGTGCTATAGAAATGTATCTTAACAGTACATTATGTGCAGTAATTGTACACAACTGGCAGAGCATTCATATATATGGTACTGTAGTTCATCCCTTGTTATGTCTAAGGCAGGAAAAGGAGTTATATAAATGTTCTATTACAATTACAGTTGTCGGTTGTAATTGTAGTCATCTTCTAGAAGTTCTTAAAATCCTGTACAAATTTTCACTTATAATTACCAGTGTGCTCATGTTTCAGGCCGGATGTGACCTCAACATTCGCGACAGTCACGGTTGGACGGCTCTGTGGCACGCGATCATCAACTGGAACGAACTTCTCGTCAGAGCTATCGTCAGCGCTGGAGCCGACGTCACGATCACTGACGCCGAAGGACGAACCGTTCTTGAAGAAGCCACGGACAATGACAACGAAGAGATCGTTGAAATTCTTCTGTCTGCTCCTCACAGATAGATCTACGAACTCTGTAAAGCAACGTGTGCCCATAAGTTCTAACCTTTATGAGGTTCTTTAAAAGGCGGTATATAAATGGTTAGATACACGTTCAGCAGCCAAGGTTTAGGGTGTTTCTCGTTTGTTTGAATGTGGCCACAGAAAGTGCTTAATGTCTGGGGATGAATTACAGAGCTGTGGCACAGTGCAGGTGTGGTTGGAAGAAAGACCTCTGGGAAAATCAATCCCAGTGGGGATAGTGTGAAACGGTGAGGGGAAGTTCGAGGGTAATCGTAATCGTAATTCCGAGGTTTCTACAGCACCTGACGGAAGCCGTGTCACGGAACCAGCTTATTCACAGGCACTCAGTCAAGACAAAATCGACAGGCAAAAGGGTTTGGTTCCAGGTCAAGGTCAAAAGTCAGGCCGAGAGACGGCGTGGCAGCTACAGTGGGTGGTGTTTGGGATTGGAGCGGAAGGAGAGATGAGGGAGAAGGGGAGGCTAGAGGGAGAAGGTGACTACAAACAGCACTACATGAATTTATGGTCTTATTACATTACATTACAGACGGTTTTGTTCATTGTCTGAAATCTCAGAATGCAAAAGTCTTTCTGTTTAAAATGTTTTGGTGTTTGACAAGCTCAGTTCGGTTAATAGTTTTCGTCTTGGTTTTTTACAACAAAAAATACCATAACAAAAACATTAACGTGTTTTATTTATTTTAAAGTCGAGTTAGCGGTATTTTCATTATTTTGATGTTTCTGGCGGTTTATGTGTGTGCCTGTGCGTGTGAGAGAACTGGCCGGCGTTCTGTCAGTTGCATGAAGTGGTAAGTTAGACTGCCTTAACAAAGGAGCCGTCAGCCATGTATAATTAGAATTAAATCGTTAGCATTTACACTTACAGATATGTGTAGCCGTCTGTGTCTTTGTTACTTAGAAAAAAGTAACGGTCCGTGCACAGGGACCTTAAGTGACATGGCGCCCATTAAAACGGGCAGCGGTGGTGAAGGATCTCACCCGATAAATTCATTGAAAAATGGCCATGGTCGAGGCCATACGGTCGCTATAGAAAAACGTGTACATTTACAGACAGAAAGACAGGCAGGCAGACAGACAGACAAACAGAGGCCATACGGTCGCTGTAGGAATACGTGTACATTTACAGACAGACACAGGCAGGCAGACAGACAGAGACAGACAGAGGGTCGAGGCCATACGGTTGCTGTAGGAAAACGTGTTTCATTTTACAGATAGACAGACAGGCATACAGACAGGCAGGCAGGCAGGCAGACATACAAATTTGCGATAACAGTTCTTACGGCGTCGGCCGACATAGCTTAAATTCGATTTGACCCTCTAAATGTCGTGCGTTTGATCCTGACCAGTGAGAGGCTTAGATCTGTAAGTCTGCGGGGAGCTTTTATACTTTGAAGTTTGCCCCCAACTTATACTCTTTAGCCATGCAACGCCCCAATTTATGCGCATACTGTGTTCAGCAACTGCTGGGAAATCTGTAAAGACTCCACCTTTGTGAAACATTGATCGAAGGATTATAGCGACATAATAGGCTTACTTAATTAATTTAATTTGCAAACCGTTGGTGGACAAATTCGTTCAAAGTTGCAGATAAGTCTTGGAGGACTGCGTCAGCCAAATCGTCCCATGTCGAAACTCAGGGAGTGGCTCGGAAAGTACTTTCACATTCCTTTTCCAATGGAGGATTTAGGGTAGGACTATTTTGAAAGCGCCAACTCCCAGTAAAATATAAATGCACACGGTTTTGTATAGCGACCGTATGGCCTCGACCCTGGTCATTTTTCAAGGAACTATTCGGGTGAAATCCTTCACCACCGCTGCCCGTTTGAATGGGCCCCACACCAATTAAGGTCCTCGTGAACGGATCGAAACTTTTTTCTAAGAAACAGAGACAAATATACATACTTGTAAGTGTAAACATCAAGGATATAATTCTAACTATACATGGCTCCTTTGTTAAGCCAGATCACTAAACACCTCTCTAGAGGATTATTCAGATTACTATAGCAGTTAGGAAGCCCAATCGGCGCCCCACAGCGAAATCAGCTTTAAAATGAATACATCGACCGTACACTCTCGGTGGGAAGATCGGGCTGTGAGGAAAAAACTGGGCACACGTCCTCATATCCCAATGAAAACGAAATCGTTAACACCACACCCATGGTCACCTCTCGGTGCTGGATGAAGTGACTGTTCTTGTACCTTATGGCTAAGAATATGGATCTATATCAGTTACTGGTTAGATTAGAACAGATTATGTCTAGATTAAATTAGATTAGATAGATTTGAGACGTTCGCATAAGAAAACCAGTTACTCCTATTAAGATATTCCGCATATCCTATTAAAATATTCCGGCATATAGTTCTGTGTTTGATGACTTTGGGCTTAGGTAGGCCTATCTGTTGCGTGACAAAAGAATAAACAAAAGTAATGGCTGGCATACATCATACTATCATGGCTTCATAACCTGACATTAATACTCTGAATAAAACAGGTTCGAAGTGGAGAGAATTCAGTTCCATTGGAATAGTCCTAACGCCGTGCGTTATGCAAGGCACGATACGCGCTGGATGCGTCATTTCTGGTCAGAAGACACTTCTCAATGTCCCAGGACCTTCTCAAGGTCAAGCAGCAGAAATTCAAACCACATGGACTACTCCAGCGGCACAGAGAGTGCCCCTCGTGCTTCGACGGTTTCGGGTGAGTTAGGCACAAAGATGGTCCTACCTAAGGTGTTGCAACACTTGCCATCGCAGGTGAGAGTTTCAAAACTAAACTGGTTCAATCGGTAATTCGGGAAGGCCGAAGCCCAAGGATTCCTGTGTTCAAATACGCAGAGGAAAGGGACTTGGGCACTCCCAACATTTGAAACAGATTAGTGCCGCAACAATATCCTCATTTCATGAACTTCTCGCAACGTAAATGGGCGAACTGGGGATAATCAAGAGCAGATACAGGGACCACTCCTGTCACTGCCCCCGTCCGAGTTTATGTAATGCCAAGGCCGGGCTAATCCCACTGGATTATACTTCATTCTGTGCACTACCTTCCTTAGCTCAGATTGTGCCATGGCCGAAGTGGCCCCTGGAACGCAGGGGCCACTTTTCAAATTGGCTTTAGTCCCGATATATTTATTGATCGTGGCCCTTGGTGCTCTGAGGCTGTAATCTGACATACCTGATCCATGCTGTTACTATTGCAGATATCTCTTCTTCTACGTGGATCAATCAGAGGTCGTCGATACTTGCAGAATTGACCAGCGACGAAAGGCTAGACCCAGACTGGAGAAAACAACCACCAACAACAGATGTTAAAGTAGACGCAGAATCCAGCTTATGTCCTAATAAGACGAATACTACTGTCAACAGTCTCACAGGTTTCTGTTATCTTCCAGCTTCTGGAAATTCAGGTGGTACTGAAAAACAACAGCGCAGAAGTGATCTAAGTGACTGCTACAGAACAGTGATTCCTCATAGTACTAAAACACCTGGTGTATTCGTCGCCGAGAAAGTAGATGAAAATGGTTCTGAAGCTAAATCAATCGATGTCAGTACAGGTGTAGCTCACGAACGGCGTTTATCCACTTGTAAACTAACGCACGAAGTCAATACTCGTGACCGCAAAGAAAGCGACCAAGCTCCTATGGATGCAACTGGAAAGGTCATTTTGTCAAAGATTGTCATGGCTGAGGCAAAGCACGATAATGACAGTACCCCCATTGACGGCGCAGATAATTATAATTTCCCTCGCCATTCGCCGCCAACCCCAGCAGTCACATCGTCGAGTCAAGCAGGGTGTGAGACTTCGGCTCTTATTTGTAGAGTAGCCCCGATCGTTAGCGTCAAATCTCAGTCACATAATGAAGAGATGAAAGCAGGTGAAGGCAACGATCTTCAGCTCGCTGAGACTGTTCCCTGGCCAGTAGTCGCAGAGAGCATTCAAACAGAACAACATCCCATCAGTCATGTCACCACGAAGAACGTGCTAAACGATAAAGTAAATCTGACTGGTGCAGAAAAAGATGCTGCTTCGTGTAATGGCGGCGACATAGGGATTTCAAGGATATGTAATGAAGGACAGAACCACGACCAAGAAAGCAATTATTCAAAGTTCAACGACTCTGGATCAGAAAGAACTTTGAATATCACCACTGGCGATTTTGTAAATTCAAAAGAACGGTGTTGCTACCAAGAAAAAACAGTTAGCTTGACATCAATCGTTGCTCACTCTGGGACACCAAAACTGGACGTAGAAACTACAGTTGCAGTCTTGACGAATAATAAGCCGAATTCACAGGATGTTGCACGCAGCAATCTTCTTGAAAAACCAGTATCTGCGGAAGATTTGCTTAATGTTGCTAAAAGTGTCAAATCACAGAATAATCTCCTGAACGAACAACAGTTTCAACACTACCAAGGAACTGGTGTGCACCACACTGATGCCGCTCGCGACAATAATTATCGTGTGCAATATATGGATGTGGGCGTTCAGTGCATTGCAACCGATGTAGAATACAATGAAACATGCGCGCAATATCGAGACTTTAGCGTTCAGTGCAATGAAAGCGACTTGCAATGCAATAAATTTGACATACAAAACGACAAAGCTTCCAACTTACGCCATTGCGCTGAACAGTTGCCGAAGATAAATGCGATAGATCGCTCAGAGCTGCTGTTAGCAAACGACGATGAAGCGATAGAAATGCTAAACGAGGACAGCACTGAAAGCACAAACTTGCCTATAGTAGAATCGGTAGCAATAAAACACTCTGACATAGTCTTCAGTAACATCCAAGATCTAAGTCATCGGCATCACGATTCTTCAAGCCAAATCATAAATTGTCAAAATCCTGACCGTCAAGGGTACGGTGAAAACGACTCGGGCCAAGTTAAAACTTGCAATAATCCAAGTCATCCAATAATCCAAATGCAAAATCACAGGAACCCAATCTGTACAATGGATAGCCTGGACCAGCGTGACACGAACGACCGAAAAGAAATCGGTAAAATACAAAACTGTGAAGATTTGCAATTTTACAAACCTTGCAAAGAACCGGCACTTACCAAAAAAAATTCAGATCTCGGCAAAGAAGAATATTACCAAGCTTCGTTGCAAGCCCAAAATTACCAAAACCGAGTCATGAATCCAAGAGAATCAAATGCCTTGGGAAGATCCAAGTTGTCTGTAACTCGGAACCGGCATTATGAAGTTTCTCCTTCGCAAAAGGTTGATGAATCGATTCCTCAAAAGTCCCGACCAATCGAATTCGGTGATTCCGAAGTAGTCCTCCTTGACCTTAGTACGAGTAGCTTGGTTGAAAGCGCTACAGACTCACAACAAGGAAGGGAGCTGATCGTCAACACCCATTCCAGTTTTCAACCGTCTCGGAAGAACACCTTCGACACGCAAAACCAACTGACTCGATGCCACATCATTGGACTTCAACCGAAAAGAACTTTTATTCCAGGTCCAGAGATTGTTTTGCGCGATGACCCCACAGATTCCAAATTTTCCGGGTTTCAACGGATAGGACTCGACACGGAAATCATGTGCACGAGAGCGAATGACGTCAAAGAAAAATATCCTAAACGCCAAGCAGGGTTCGATCGCGAGAGACGTGCAATATCATCTAGGCCTATGCACTTGAAATAACTATCTTTTCACGTATTGTGTCTCACTCAGTTACTTCGTTTTCAATCTTGTGGCGCTGAAGGCTAAAGGTTAAGAATTTGGACTGATAGATCGACAGTAAACTAGATTTCTCGCCAAAACACGTCGACTTCCAAAAGTGTTTGGTCCACAAAGCCTCTGCTAACGAAATGATTTACAACAGTGGACATTAACTGAACTAAGGCCCGCTAATTAAACTGGGAGAATTGCTACAGCTTAACAGCTACAGCTTATTCACACTATTTAATCGTAATATAGGCTCGTACTACACGTTTCAGATCATTAAATTGTATGAGGACATGAGGATGTTGCTATAAATAACTATATAGGCCTATGTCTATACAAAATTACTGTAGGCCCTACACACAAAGGTCTTCATATATATATATATTCCGGTTAAATAATTTCACATAAACGATTAACCAATATACTATATAGACATATACAACCTACGTTGATGTATACATTGCATAAATCTATAAATGCATACAGTATGTATATATATATATATACATATATATACAGACATGTATCCCTTCTATAACTCTGCAGTATCTAAAAATGCACATATATAAATATGTATCCCTTCGTCCTTCACTCAGTTGTTTTGTACCATTACTATCGTAGCCCAACTCCTCTGGTATCATCTCTAAAATGTGTATGTAGGCCCTGTACACACATAGGCCTATATATATATATATATATATATATATATATATATATATATTAAGGAAAGATACAGAAGATGCATGTATATATATATCAAAATATGAACAGCATTTATATAGAGATGTGCGAGGGAGAGGGGGATAGTGTGCACCGTTGTTTGAGAAATGGAGCATTAATGGCATCTGAAGGATCTGCTCATCCGAACATCTACCAATTACAACTTACACCGTCCACGTTCTTCCCACAGATCACGGCGTCCAACACTCAGCATCGTACTTCCATTTTACGATGTGCATATTCCTATTCCATACTGATCTTCTACATACGTCCATATATACATACACACATATATATATATATATACACACACACAGATATGACAACATTATATTCCTCTTTCGCAGATCCTATCCTGCACTCCCAAATTCCTCTTATCCCTCTTTCCGCTCCATTGCCAAACATCACCCACCGTAGCTGCCACGCTGTCTCTCTGCCTGACTTTTGGATCTTGACATGGAACCAAACACTTTTGCCTATCGATTTTGTCTTGACTGAGCGCCTGTGAATAAGCTGGTCCCTGTGACGTGGCTTTCGTTGGGCGCTGTGGAAATCTCTGAATTACGATTACGATTACTACATATAAAAATATATACAATGTTTCAAGCATACATCCGCCAGATATAAAGATTATCAATAGATACCCACAGATTAGCTGGAAACCTTCATACAGTCTTGTATATCTCAGACGGATATACAATGCTCTGTATGTAAATAATATATCTATATGATTACTACACACATTTCTGATCGTATTATATATATATATATATATATATATATATATATATATATATATATATATATATATATATATATATATATATATATATATATATATATATATATATATATATATATATATATATATATATATATATATATATATATATATATATATATATATATATATATATATATATATATATATATATATATATATATATATATATATATATATATATATATATATATATAAGTTTATGTATGGGTAGTAACAGAATAGACTGTATCGGATATTGTATAATGGGCTTTTAGGACGTGATGGAATAAGCTTGAAGCACTTTGAATTATAAGCCGCTGAAAGCATGCGTGCGATCGAGTTGCCTTCCTCGGCATGAATAGTCTTTTTCATTGTCTCCTCTGCGTAAAACCTAATGCATGTAACATATATCCTGCATTCTGATCAAGAATACATATACATAGTCATGCTTTAGTTGTACATAGTATGCATACATACATATATACATACATACATATATACATACATACATACACACATTCATACACACATACATACATACATAAATACATGTATGTGCATACAATGTAGAACTAGATCTACATAGATCTAGTCCAGTATATGCATATATTCTGGGCAAGTGTATATAAAATGTAACACATGATCAGAACAAGATGTCGTCGCGAAGGTCGTTTGCAGATGAACCCCCTAGAGGCCGCTACCGTTGCTGTCCTATCAGATAAAGAACCAAGAAGAGGAAGAAGGAAGATTTACTCCTTGAAGCGAATTGAACAGCGCACATCGTAATCGTAGTTGGCGTAACTCTAGTGCCATGGGAGTTTATTCCAGAAGGGCGGAGCAACTTAGACGCACATAGACAGACAGTGACACTCGCAAGCATACAACGAGGCATACAGCCGTGTTCATTGGTTTGATACACAGTCTGAATCCGTAGATGTAGCCTAAATGTTCTTATTCCAAATTTAATAAAGACCTCTGCTATGAAACTTCACCATACAAAACATCAGACGACGGGGTTGACAAACCTACATATTGTCGAGAAGCGTTGAAACGTTCTCTCACTGGCTCAGGTCATCCCCAATCACTGGCGGATTTAGCTATATGCGTGGGGGTGGTTCGTCCCCTTTTGGTTAAATACCGGCGCCTCTCAGACCAGGCTCACACACGGTGGACTGTCAAAATGTGGGGCCCCTCTAGAAATGTCCTTGCCCCACGCAAGCAATCCCTGATCCGCCACTGTACCCGCTGGGATCCATGCGACCCAATTATTAGCCTCACTAGGCTCCTACCCAGAGCTTTTCCTCTCAGCTTCTAAATTTCAAGCACAATTCGTGCCAGTCCAATCTGGAACAGCCCAGTCCTACTGAAAATTTAATGAATCCTACAGCTCCGATATAAAACTGCAGAACACAGAAATCGTTGACGCACATACGCTACCCAGAATCCAGTGAATATCAGACAGTCACAATGCATCTTGATTGTAAATTTAAATAATGTAAATAGGCGATATTTTTATGTGCAGATAACTTTACTATCCCATGCATGCATATATAACAAAACACGAAAAGCAGAAGATATATTACACAGACGACTTAGCAGATGACGCGCTCAGACGACAAGAAGCATTCAACCGACTAAACAGAACGAAACAACAGGCCACTTAGAAAGTAAACGACGAAAACATACGCGAATTATTATAGCAGGTCAGACCAGAATTCGACCAAGTTCAGATGCTCGGGCCACACAGGTCATAATTTTCATTTCGGTAAAAGCTGCAAATATGGCGGCGTTGACGAAGCGAAAAAAACACCGGAATTTACGTCACTAGCGATGACTGTCCAGACCAATAAAGCGTCTGATGGCGCAGCGCACGTCAGCGCAGACCGCTGTGCAATAATCAAACAGAAGAGTATCTGCAAATGTAACTATACATATTTTTCTATAAATGTACATGTTTTTCTGTACATTTTTCGATGAATTTATCAGGTGATATCCTTCACCACCGCTGCCCGTTTCAGTGGGTGCAGTGTCCGTTTACCGACCAGGCTAGCCCGAGATTCAAGTGCCTACACATAAAACGATTCCGCAGCTCGATAATTTTACTATTTTTACTATTTTATTACAATTTCCACCGAGAGTTCTGTTCTCGCCCATATGCAGTACAATCACGGTCTTCCTTTGTTGTTCTTAGCCAGATTGTTATAATTAATCTCGCCCCGTCGGCAGGCACGGAAACGAAAATCAATATGGCAGACACATGATGCACAAGAGCGAACAAATTAATTGTAGTTTCGGGTGTTTTTTAGACTTGGACATGGCAACGAAAGTTAACGAAGCCATCAACAATTCTATTCCACGGAATTTTGCCTGGGAGAATGTTTAATTTGATGCAGAATTTAAAAGAGGAAATAAATGAAATAAAAGAGGAAATAAATGCTGACTACGACAGTTTTAAAAACCGCTTTAACCTTTGCGCTATTTTTGTTTCTAGGGATCTTTTATGTCTGCTCTCTATTTCTACTATTTTAAGTTTATCAATAATGTTTAAAAGAAAGAAATTATTTGATTTATTATTATTATTATTAGACCTCATATTACTCCAATTACAGCTAGGCCTATTATTACTTTTAATAATGATGTTAATATAATTATTATTGTTGCTAATAGACCGACTATTACTACTACTACCACCACCACCACCACTACTACTACCATTATTATTTAGTTATGTTAATAATAATAATAATAATAATAATAATAATAATAATAATAATAATAATAATAATAATAAAAATAGTAGTTGTTGGCTTGTCACAGAAAGTGGTTTGATCTTGGATCACTTAATAAGTCATTGTTTATTGATCAGTATCAGTGATCTAAATCGCCTCCGTCACATCACCGAGATTGATCCAGTAAATCGCTTATTAAATGATCCGATCCAAGACCAAGGCAGCCTCCGCCGGACGACGGACGAGTGTCGGCCGTTCTCTCGGCCGGTCGGAGGCGTCGACACGGCTTCACGGACGAGAGCCGTCGTGGGCGACGTCCTCCTTCGCCGGGCCTTCGGGCTCTAGAGCAACATTTGATCGGCAAACAGTTCGGAGAGCAGCTGGCGACTGGCTGGCGCGGACGGAAGGACAGAAACACGGACGGTGGCCAAATATAACGGAAAATGCCCGATGGTAACCATACACTGGTTCGTGTAGGCCTATAACCCACGCTGTCGTACATACATACGCAGGGTCGTTTGTGCGTCAGCGGTTGAACATTCCCGAAGCCCTGCAGGCGGTTAATTGGACGGAACGAGGAATCAGAGATAGGCGCTATATAACAAGCGCGCTGCTGAAATAGTGTAGCGTGGGTAGTTGCGGAATGAACTGCATTTGGATCTCGAAATAGCCAGAAATGTATCTCCACTTGAGTTGACTAAACGTTGCGTTGCGAATGCTATTTTCAGGGCGAGTCATACACAAGTTCGGTAACGGAAAGCAGCGTACGATGGTGACAGTTTTAACGACTACACAGCTGCATGGGCTGCCCATGATTATCGCATTTTGAAGAATTATATTTACATCGGTTTTTAGTAGTTATACGAGCATAAGGTCAGCTTAGTTTCGACCGCACGATCTTGCCTATCGATTTTGTGTTGACTGAACGACTGTGAATAAGCGCGACTTAGCTTTCGTTGGGCGCTGTAGAAATCTCGAGTGTACGATTACGATCCAAGCTATCGGGAAATTCATAGAATTTAGATTGGTTGGACATGATGGATTTATTTCCCAAGTTACTGCTTCACTCGGCGATGCCGCTAAACCGCCAACGCGTATTGGTTTTATAGGTTCTAGATGTATAATATTTTATTGAATTCATTGAATTATTTATTTTGCGGCGTTTAATCACTATAGTTTCGAGCGACAAATCTGAAGCTTAGACAGTTCCTCATCTGTAACGGTAACAAAACCTTTTACCGATGTACGGAACACATCGGCATAGGCCTACCTGACTCGCCAAATCGCGAAGGCCTATTTGTATAATATTCAAAACTCCATATTTGGAGTCGTTAACAGGCCTACTATTTCTCAGTCACGCGCCCCATTCGTTTGCGGACCCGTGTATTAGTTGCGGTGTAAACAGCAAGCGTTGTTGAACGCCTTGTTCAGCGTCGTTCGTTTTATGCGCCGTCCACTTACTGAGAGTGTAATTCTTTCGGCCGAACATCTGGCCGTGGAATATTGAACAGCATCTAGCATCGGCCACAACGTATTAAGCAACAGAATGTAAGACTCACTGAAAGTCTACGTTTTCGCTTTCATAAAGTGTTTCAACGAATTTTCTCTGATTCTCTGGCAACTTACTTCCGTTTACTCAGCCTTCCCCTCTTGTTGAAGAACATGTAGCAGCTCTTCCAGTTATTTTTCGAGCCGCTTCTTCTCTTTGTCTACCGCATAAAATGGGTCACTTTCTAGCAGAATCTGTAGCAGGCACGTGCGTATAAGTGTAATACATTTACGATGGATATAAATTCAAACGAACCGCAAGAAGCAAACTCGGAAAGCGACTCGGTTGAACTTCTCAACACGGGGGAACTCGTTAGCAGTACGTCGGATGCTAAGCCCCGCATGGGCGCCCTGACTCCGGAAATAACCGTAGAAGCGGAAGGTGAGTCGCCAACCAACGTCATGACGTGGTGTGAACCTTCTTCTTCTTCGATCGAGGGTCTGCTGAGGTTCTCCCCCGAAGCGGACTGGATGGGTCCGAGGAGAGTGGAAGCAGCCGGGTTCCGTAAGACGCCGATTGTCTCTCGACGGAGAGCGAACATCGAAGAGCCGTACGTGTTCTCCCTGGCTCAGGCCGTCCTCGGCTCCACCAGGGTTGACCATCGTCGTCTTTCGGAACCGGGAAACCGCCGGAAACGATCGGAGGATCTGGAAAAGTGGGAGGAAGCCGCAATCGAAGGCCGTCGCGTCATGGTCCGCGGTCGCCTATCGTCCCAATCACTCGACGCCAAAATCCAAGCAACATCGGATCCGTGTTGCTACAGTTCTCCACCAAATGAAACGCATTTCAGATGGATCGGTCGCGCCCAGTCGCTCCCCTTGGCCAATCTGGCGATCACAGTCCCAACCTCGGCGGCAGCGGAGGTTCCAGACGACACTCAAGCCTCTGCTGAACGACCCTCGTCTGCCGAGTCGTTGAGCACACGGGCGACGGGGCTCTTCCTCTGTCTGCCCGAGGTACCGTTTCGTCGTCGGAGCCTGTCGCTCGAGTGTCCCCATCTGGAGGCAATCGCTGAGGAGAACGTGGTGGCGGCCGCGGCCTCCAAGTCGAGTCGTCGCTACTCAAGTCCGGCCACAACCAAGTCCGACATCTAATCGACCAACAGCTACGCTCGGCTTCGGAAACTTTGACTAGTAGCTAACGCATATACTCCTAAGGGTCTGCTAGCAGCACACACCAGTGTGGCTAGACACTCGCATGTGCATTCGTACTCTACAGATAACTCACACAGTTCAAATGGTATCCGCGGGAGTACATTTGCAGGCGGAAGGGGCTCGACCCATTTCCACTGGGACGAGCTTTCCTCAGTCAATGGGTCCCTTCCCAGAAGTCTTCCTACCCCCACGACTTCCAACCAGTCGCTCCTTGGCGGCAACTGGCTTTTGTTCGAGTGCAGAAGCGTTGGTTCAGACGGAAATTAGAGCTTAACGGTCACTTCATAAAGTCGACGGAATACATCAAAGAACGCATTCAAATTTCCAAAACATAATCATTTTTATTCGAAGAACAGAGCAACGACAAAACGAAATTTAGAAATCAACGCTGCCAACTGATCACACAGTATGGCACACTAGTCCTAGTAAAATTTAAAAAAAGTCAGTATCAATGGCGTTTAATTTTTACTGGCCACTTCTCTATAAACAAAACATGAACACACACTACCAGGGCCGGGCATCTAGGGCCCCAGTGAGTACCATTTGGAACAACTCATAACCCAGGCTTTTGCACTTTATAATGGAATCAGGTTTACTTTTTCCATGGCTCTCCAAAATGCCAGGGCCCTACGCACGTATTTTTTATGCCGGCCCCGATATATTTGCAACAATAAAACCAATTCTATATTTGTACAGACCGTACTCAAAGTACTCATGATTATTCAAGTATTCAAAGTACTTGCAAGTACTTCAAATACTGGAAATACATACAAGTATTTTTAATACTTAAAGTACTTACAAGTACATGCTAGAAATACTAGTATTTTGAATAGATGAATACTCGTAAGCACTTGTAAGTACTTCTAACAGCATTCCTTTCAGCACTGGTCCCATACTTACTAGCATTTCCAGTACTCGCTGGATAAACGTAAATCAAATCCTGATTGGCTGATCAAAGTAATGTATTGTAATTATTCAATTATAGCACAGTCATGTGTGCAGCACTTCTGATAGATCCTTAAAAGGCGCTATATCAAATGTCCTGATACATACATACATACTTACATCCCATGCTTTCAGTTTACACACATCTCTTCTAATACATGGCAAATTTCAATTCGTATCAAATCATTCTGAAATTAAGCTCACATTAAGTAAACAGATCAGATTTCAAAATGTGCCACAACCGGAAGTATGGTTTCACTTCCAATACTCACTTCTAATGTAATGCAATATATTATTATATAGCGCCATTTAAAGACCTCTGGCGCTGCACGATGAGCCGAGCAGAAACTCGTCCTTAGTAAGAGGCAGAGGGCGCCAGTAAAATCTGTTGAAATCAAGCGGCAGAGATCAGGAGATTGGTGAGTAACTGGTGACAGAAAACCAAATATTTAGCCAAATTATAATTGGAAAATTAGTTGAAAATCACTTCAGGTAGATGGCACCATGACACAGAGATGTGGTGATGGTGCGAGTAAATGCCACCACCGGAAATCTGAAAAGTTAAATGCAAATGTCCAAAACTTCTCAGCGCCGTATAAAAGCCGCATCAGGGGGACCAGCTTTAATCACCGGTGCTACACCAAATCAAGTTTGCAAGAGCCAGACTGCTGGGTCAGTTTCAATGCCATGTCATAATCCCGAGGGTGAAGCCGGGAAGACAAGATGTCAGAGTGGAAGGAAGTCAAGTACCACCATGCTCATTGGTCCCCCTTTTGTAAATACATGTAACTGGATTTGCCACTGCAAGAGATACTTAATAAAACATCACTTGCCTAACTTACCTACTAAGACTGGCCTTAAAATATTTGACAATCACTTCAGTTCAGTCTTTGAGGTAACAGAATTTTATTTCTGAAGACACAACACTGGGCACTAAGGAGTAGTTTGTTCTGCACATGGCTCTATATAAATTTACCGATACAATACAATACACTGTAGCAGAGAAGGTCACATGGTCAACTACCTTTGTAAATAACCCCTTTTTGATCATTTCATCAGCGACATGTGAATCGTTAATTCTGAAGTTGGAACATTCAGTTCTAACAAGGAACGTTAAACTTCACAGTACATATGGCACAAGAGACAATCTTAAAATAGACAAGGCAGCTGCAAGAATTAAAAAGACACGAATTTAGTTTATAAGTTCTTTACAGATTTTTCGAACGAGTCCTTGCAAAGTCAGTACTGTTGCTTAATCATCTACAGCAGAAACGTGTTGAAAGTCTTCACCACCGAACTTCAAAAACCTTGGCCACACAGTCAAGACGGCCAGACTGACAGCATTCCTTTCAACACCAGTTCTGCACTGAGCTCTTTCACCGACTACACCGCAGACTGATCGTTTCTGTGTGGACACATCTGCCCTTCCCACAATCCTCTGCACTTGCAGTTGGACAAAATGTTCACTCCCAAAAGTTGATCGTTTACTGGCAGCGGAAAGGAACAAGTTCGAGATTTGTTTCGATCGAGTGTTGCGGCAAAAACCGCTCACGGTAAGTCCATTAATTTTACACAACTACCCAGGAACTATTAATTATATTATATTTCATTGTTTATAATCGTTATTATACTCTGGCCTTGGAAGGGCAAACATCTGTGATCAAGATTGAAGGAAAGATCACAATCATTCGCTCTAGTTCCTAAAAGCTCTCGTTCTTAATGCTCGAAACAAATGATCAAGACACGATCGATTTATACCACCTACAAAGAGGCATTAACAAGCAAAAGGTGCTAGCGACTCAGTTTTCTCGGCCTTGGCATTCATGCATGGACAGTAACCAGTCGTCTCCATGGCTCCGCAATCTCAACCCACCTAAATTCAAAGAATTCCCACCAAAAAAGGGGACGAACACAACAGATAGTTTCTTGAGCTGTATGGGGCAGAACAGCACACATTTTCAGTGGAAGACTGTTCCAGTGCTCAAGAAAACTTGACATGGACCGTTACCACCCATTGTCCCCATTTGACCGTTACCATCCATTGTCCCCATTTGACCGTTACCATCCATTGTCCCCATTTGACCGTTACCATCCATTGTCCCCATTTGACCGTTACCATCCATTGTCCCCATTTGACCGTTACCATCCATTGTCCCCATTTGACCGTTACCATCCATTGTCCCCATTTGACCGTTACCATCCATTGTCCCCATTTGACCGTTACCACCCATTGTCCCCATTTGAAATTACCATTCCCGCCATCCTTTGCGGACGCCCGCACTCTTGCGAAGTACCAAGGCGGCTTAACCACTAACCTCTTGAAAGGCATGAAAACATAAGTTTTTAAACCGTGCCATGTGGTAATCAGCTTCACAATCGTCAGCCTTAGTTCAACAGTCATAGGTCAACAGTCATGACTAAAGCTAGATCTCCGTCCGGCAGTGACAAAAGACCAAAAGAGACCAGAGCTGCCTGCTGAATATTTAACAGCTGCCTTTTGAATATGCAAACCGACTGGTCCACAGATGAGTCGTGGGAGATGCCAGCGCGACTCGCCTCACTTCACACGTGCCTAAGCAATTAACCACCAAATCCCAACGAATACCCTCGAAAATCCCGAATGGACATCCCGCCCTGAAGCGGGGCAATGCATGGGTTGGTGTGCGAGGAATATTGATTATTCAATGTGCAGTGGGTGACGCTTTCCCTCGGTGCTGCCGCGCTCTCCCTCCTCGAGCACGAGCTCCTGCGCTCCGACATTTAGGTCATTCGAAACCTGCTCCATGCTCCCGGTTGCACTCAGCTCAGAGAGACTCGGAATCGTGAACGAGTCAGTCGAATTGTGGGTGGTTCCCTCGGTCAGGTACTGCATGAAAATCTGCTGACTCAGCTCCCCGCTCTGCCCGGACGCATCCGCCATGCTGCTGTCGGCTGCCATGGCAATGTCCTGGCCAATCAGGAATGGCCTGTCGCCTGTGGAGGTCACCGCGTTTGAGAGGAAGCTCAGGGCGAACTGGGTGAAGTCGGCCGAGGAGACCGTTACCCCGGCGGGAAGTCCGACGAAGTTCGACATCATGGAGTCTGGGACACAGGTCAGGGTGGACACCCCGCCCGCCCCAGTGTCCATGATCGTGTAGATCGGCATAGACTGGTTCCCCGTCTTTGGGACGACGGCTGCAGAGGCTGCGCTAGCACCAGCGCTTGCACTAACCGCCACTTCTGAAACCCACGAAAATCCTACGTCATGCTGAATTTCATTATATTCAACTCTAATTTAATCTAATCCGAAGATTTGCCATTGTCATCATCACCACATTCGTTGTCACCAAAATCTTCATCATCACCTTGTCATCAGTCCCCATCATCTTCATCTTCAGCAACAGTTTAGCATCCTTCAAACAGCAGACAGAGAGAGAGCAGGCCGTTTATTTACTGTCTTTCTTCTGCAGCCCGCGTTCGGCTTTCTTCTTGAGACGAGATTTGATGTCGTGTCTGACGTGACTGCCATCTCCTCCGCTGACAACTTCAGATTCATCTGGTGAATGGAAACAACAACAGTTGTTCAAAAGTTCCACAACGACAACAATTTAAAGTCTTACAGGTTGTCCAAAGTACAACGAAACCCAGTTATAATACGCTTCGATATAACACGAGTTCTGATATAAGACAGTCAGGAATGTGGATTCCAAATCAATTTGAGCTTTAGAAAGGGACCTCATTATAACAAAACCTTGTCATAATAATAATAGTAGTATTAATAATAATAATAATAATAATTATAATAATAATCACAATAAGACGACTTACATAGTGCCATAGCATGGCTGAGGCTGAAAAAGGGCAAAGTTCACAATCATCAAGTCAGATAATAGTTCAAAAAGATAGGTCATGAACTGCGACTTGAATGTGTAGACGTGGACGGGAAGAAGAGCAAAGGAACATTCACCAAACCTCATGGGTTTCTCACTTCATAAAGTCTGTGCGAGAAACAAGAGTACTCCTTTAAGCTATAAACTGGACACCAGATGGCAGATGCTTTGTCTAACCTTTGACCTCTTGCATCACAGTCATAGGAATCTTGTCGTTGTACAGGCTACTAATGTTCACCTCCTTTCGTTTCCGTTTTGTTTCAATTCCATATGGATCTGTAAACATGTAACAAGAACACATGGGTAAGTCAACTTTACTGCTTTATACAAGTTCTTCAACTCCTTTACAAGATCTCCTTTTTAAGTTTAATACTGATAAATCCTGAGGCAGCAACGATTTTCAGCAAAAAACTCATACTGTAATCGTAATTGTAAACTCTAACATTTCTAAAGCATTACTTGAAAGCCAAGCACAGGGCACCAGCTTATTCACAAGTGCTGTGTCAAGTCAGCAGGGTTGTGCAGATACACTGGACGGCAGATTCCAAATCTTCAAACTAGCCACCAAGAGTGCCCGAGAGCCCACCGCTGTTCTGGTACACAGCACAGCAGGAGTCAAGGTAACCAAATGCAACATTTCACCAATTCCCCGAGCAAATTAACAGCTTGTAATCGTAATTGTAAACTCTAAATTTCTAAAGCGCTACATAAAAACTAAGTGCAGGTCGCCAGCTTATTCAGGAGTGCTGTGTCAAGTCAGTGGGGTTGTTGTTCAAAGATGCCTTGGGAAGAAATAAGTCTGGTTACCAGAATGACCAGAGATAGAGAAGGGGAGAGGAGTGGGTTGTGTTTAGATACACAGAAGACGACATCACAGACCTGGATCCTGTGGGATGTACTGGAAGGGTTTCGGATCACCAACTTCATCATCCGACGGACGACGAAGCTGAATGTAGACGGTCACTGGCGACTGGATCGAAGTGTCGTGATACGCAGGAGTCCGAAACACAATAGCAAACTACAACATCCATCAAACAACCAATCAATGAATATCAGTCAAACAATCCAATCAAATCAATCAATTAATCCAAATCGGTCCTCCTCATGAGGCAAGCCCTTTCTTCCTGTCTAAAGCCAGTCTGGTCCATGATCTTTACGTTTTGTGGCCCACAGGGCCTGTTCACGTAAGCACGTCATGTTTCCTCAAGCACTGGATCATCCTTCTGGAACAGTTTTCCACTAAATTTATGTACTGAGCTGCCGCAAACAGCTCAAGCAGCATTTTGAAAGTAACAGGTTTCTTGGACAACCATGTCCTAGCACCTTCCTGAGGTTTTTAAAAAGGTGCTACATAAATAGCCAGAAACATACACACTGGTATGTAAAAATATATGTATAGTCAGTAGGTCAAACAGTTAGTCAATCTACCAACCATTAATAAACAAAGCAAGTGAATCAGTCCACAATCACTTTGTCTATTTAACAACACCATGACCTGGGATTTAAGATCCAATTACTAACCATACCCAGCACTGCTTAACTTCACTGCACCTGCTAAACGCCCCCTTCTCTCTCACCTGGCGATGAACGTCGTGTGAGGCAAAATCACCGAATGCCTCCCATGAAACGCCGTCCTCGGTTTCTTGGTAGAATCGGACTTGAATGTCATCTGCTCCACAAAATACAGACACAAGGAAGTCAACTTTAACTTTAAGAATTATAAATATTTCGCTTATAGTCGCTAGACAGTTTTTCTCTAATAAGATATAATATAATATAATTAAAATATAATTAAATATAATAAAAAATGGATAGAATAAAAATTTAAAAAATAACAAAAAGCGATGAAACAGCAGCTAACAATATATCAATAACAATAATATTACTAATAATAATGTATTAGCTTATATGGATGAACTCCAAATATTATTTTTAATATAATTATTATTAATATTACTAATATATTATTAGTAATATTAATAATAATTGTAATATTAATATTAAGAATGATATCAAACTGATAACATCATAGCCTTCTACAGCACTTATGCTCCACTCAACCTTGATAAGTTCTAGTTGTACTAGAAGTTTCTTAAATCACTGGAGAATTTCTTAAGTCCTGAAGAATCCTTAGTACTTCAGGTAAAAATATAATATTAATAACATCGCTTCTGACAGCTACTTAAATGGCTATGTATTAAATGCATACACAGGTAAAGTAATACTAATAGGAACAACAACAACAACAATAATAATAATAGTAATGATAATAATAACAATAATAATAATAATAGTAACAATGTCACTTAAAAAGTTAACAACTGTACAATAAAAATCACAAAGACCAACTTCTTCAATCTGGTAACATGAAAACCAACATCAAAGTAGAAACACAGTCAACTGAACAAGGAATCACGGAAAATATACGAACAGTCAAGACAGAATTAAATGTTAACTCACCTTTATTGATTTTCTCGCAAAGAAGGAAGACCTCGTCACCTCCCGTCGCATAACCTGACTGTCTGCTCAGTCGACAGATGACCAAATCATGAATCGACTCTAAACGTATAAATCAAAAAAGGTAAGCGGCAAAAACAGCAGACATAATCATTAGATTAGCTCAGACCACACTATCCTTTAGTTAAAAAACTGTGCTCTATACCTAATCTAATGACTTCTACAATGCCATTGTCACAATGAAACCTTAGTCAAATATTGTAATCCACTGGGGAAGTCAAGTGAAATGCAATGGGTCAGAGAAACCAGGAGTCAGGTTACAGTGGGTAAGCAATTTGAAACAGATGAGTCTCAAGTTTAGACCTGAATGCCATTAACAAACTCACAGACCTTGGCAGCAACCACCAAACTACAGACATGTAGAACAAACAATATTGGGGCAAGGTAGCTTACTGGTTAGAGCACTCGGCTTGTAATGCAGAGAGTATGGGTTTGAGCTTCCTCTGAGATGTATACAGTGTAGGGACCTTAAGCAAGTTCTTCACCCACGACTGCTCAGCACCTCAGATACAAAATTCAATGGCACACATAATAAATGCAACAATAATAATAACAATAATAATAATAATAATAATAATAATAATAATGGTCGCTCACTCTTATCGATTATACACTGTGAGACAATCGGTTGGACAATCCGTGTGAATTTCTTGTTGCTGTCCGGCAGAAACACTTGGAAGCAGAGGCGGACAGAATTCAGGTCAATGTTGTTCGTGTTTCGGTTGTAGCCAGCTGCAAAAATAACAACAAACGTAGTTATTGATATTTGTATCAATGGCAAGTCCTGCGATACACTGGCCCCATGTTCAGGACTTTGGGATTCGTCCATTGCTGGCTTAAGGGCCTAAAGAAAAGGAAATGAGTGCCTCCCACATGTCTTACTTGTGAGATATGGGATACTTTACTTACAAATGTTTCGTATCTGCAATTCAAATGCTAAGGCAGATACAACACACTGGCATTTACCCAACGACCTGCAAAATTAACAAAGTTATTGACAGATCAAATTCAAAATTACTTATGTGCAGTTAAATGAGACTTCCAGCAGAAATGTTAAGAAAATTTAAGAAGCGTTAAGAATTGTAAGAAACATTTTGTCACTCACTGCCAAACGGATCAACGCGAATTCTTTCTCGAACCTTTAAGCTTTCGTCTACATCATGTCGTTTACAGCACTGGATTCCAATGTTTGGAAATCTGCCAAAAAGAAGTTATTACTCGTTAATTTTATCTGTACAATGTATTTCCAAAAAGATTTTAAGAAGAAAATGCGTCAGGAATGGGACCAATGTGAACTTCGTTCAGAATTCAAATGCAGGTCGCAACAAAACACCATCTCCAAAATTGACTCACTGCCCCAAGCAGCAAACCTGTCTCTACTTACAAAACAGTGTTGTGACCTTTCCACTGTAGGCCTACACTTAAAAATACGTACAAACACTTCTTTACTGTGTAAATACTTACGAAACCGTGTTGTGACCTTTGACCTTGACAGTACAGACCCCGTCACGACAGTCCTGACCAACCAGATTGTGAGGATGAGGTGCATATGGTTTTTCCTTTGTCACACACGACACGACCACAATTGCAGCCGGGCCGTCAAAATTATGAATCTGGAAAATAGAAATGCACATTTTGTATGGGTTTTCGGCAACATTCTTTACGTTTGTGAACTTCTTGTTATCAGTGAACTTTAATTACTATTTAGCGAGCACTCTTGAAAAACAAATGAAATTCTACACATTATTTAACTCCAAGCACTTGAGCTGAAAACTGACGTAGTAAAGCACCCTTCACGTATCGCAATATTTACAATTGTTCTTAATATAACTACACTTACAACTATGAAGAACTTAAAGGCGCTACATTAAGTGTCTACATTCCACTATTACTACATATTTCTTGAACAATGTTTTAATACACTGTGTGGACATATTTACAGAAAAGTGTTCCACGACACTGGGCTCCTATTTTCAGACACATTTGTACTCTCAACTTTCTGTGGAAATTTTGCACAATTGACAGCCAATTTTCAGCAGACATATGCCATTAATATTATAAATATTCAATTAAAATGCAAAATAATGGCTGCTAATTTCAAAGGAAAAAATAAAAAGTTACTGCAAGTTTTGAAACAGACTCAAGAATTATTTCAGCTACTTTGGAAAAAGCACAGTTCATGATGTTTATATTCAGTTGTTCATGTCTAGCGAAAGAAGACCAACAGAACTTTTTATCAGTAACATGCGTGACATACAGTCGTTAGCATACAATTAAATCTGCCTATTTTAAGCCTCTGTTTTTGTCACTAGCATCACGACCCATATGGCAGGCAAGATCTTCTTCTCATTATTGTACAATTAAATTTGACTTTTATTTTCAGTTTCTATTTTTGTTGCTAGTAACCTTTATGCTTGGAAAGATGTTTTTTGTTTGTTCAAAATTAAAACTGTCTGTTCTTTTCAATGTCAATGGTTTGGCTAATAACCTGTATGGTTGGAAAGGTCTTTTTCTCGTTAGTGCTCAGCTCCCCTGGAATGCTTCCCGCCGACCGTCCCTCGCACTTGTAGCGGAACCGCAGTCCCCTCGCCTTCGGCTGTTCGACAATTGTGACGTACGGCTCACCATGGCGACTCTGCGTCACAGCAACCTGGCCCTGCTGTGACAACGAAGGTGTGGCTGCCGCAGTGACCTGTAGCGGTGCTGTGACACAAGTGAACTGAAGAGGCTGCTGCTGCTGCTGCTGACGTTTGAGAATCTCTGCTTGAAGCACCGTCAGGTCAACAGTGTTCAGATTCACAAACACCTGTTGACCACTTGCTGTTCAAAACAGACAGAAGTTATTAGTATTATTTCTGCACTACTAATCATTATTTCTGTATTATTTTTGCATTATTATTCTGTAATATAGTTTTATTTTGCATCATTTCTGCATTTATTAAGTGTCGCTATCTAACAACTAAGCATCAGTTTATGGCGCTGAGCAACTGTGAAGGCCTTGCTCAATGTTTCTACACACTAATCGTCTCGGAGAAGGAGGTTCGAACCTGTACTCTCCGCATTAAGGACTAAGTACTCTAGCCAATCGGCTGCCATGACCTACATACAAGCCGAGCGCTCTAACCAAATGGCGCCTGGGCTCCTTTCTACACAACTGAAATCAACAGAGAAATCATATTCAACCACCCACAACCAATCAGAAAATTGTTCCACTCAACAATGGTTCTACGATTTCGCATCAGGAGCACCTCACTCCGAAACCCCACACTGAGAAATGATGCAAAGTAATTGTAATTGTAATCACAAATTCACATAGCACCACTTCAAGACAAACTCATCAGAGGCGCTCGGTAATGTAATGTCATCAACATCGTCATTATCATCACCCGACATAAGTCACTTGGCTGCAAATAAATGACCTCCACTCTTTTTGGCCATTTGTACACTCTAGTGCTTTTCTGTAATGTAATAGCAATATTTATATAGCACTGTTACACAGAACCACCCACTTTAGGAATCAACAAGACCTAAGACACTAGGCAGTCTCACATAATGGGAAAGCTGCAGGTGGTGGCCACTGGCTTACTTGGTAGAACTCCAAAATGGTAGCATCACTAGGTCTCTTGGTACTGAGGTAATTGTTAAGCAGTGAAGAAATGGTCAAGTGGTAAAGCCTGAGTTGCCAGAAGACAAGTGGTCATACAGTGAAATAGGAAACTATGACAAGGCTGTGAAACATTTTAATGGTCAATCATTCCAAGGTACAGTAAAGTAAGGTATGATAAGATAAGTTAAGGTAAGAGAAGGTAAGTTAAATGGTTATCACACAGAGACAAGTTTTCAACCTACAGATTCTGGGATTATGATTGTGTAGACCAGGAGCTAAAAACAGCCAAATAACTTGGGCCCAGCCAAGTAGATTGTTATGAAAAGGCACTATATAAATTCATCAGAAATGAGCACCAAACACAGTGGTTAACGGTACAGCAACAATACTACGCTACCATGGTTGTGCCGTTGGTGGTGAAATAAATGGTTTTGTGGTAAAACAAACACCTGCGTTCAGCGCTTTGAAATTAATTAATTAATCAGCAAGATGTTTTAAAGGATCTATTATCGTGAGAAAATAAAGTCTGCCCGATGATTTTAAATATACCGTCGGATAAATTCCAACAAAAGAACAGCTTTGTGACTGACAATGGTTGCTTCAAAAGACTTCCTCCCCTGAGGGTCACGCTTAAATTTTTCAAAGCGACAAAAATATCGCAAATGGGACTGACAAGATCGAATTCTAGGCCAAATTCGCCGCGGATCACGTCTGACTACTTAAATGCAGTCGTCACTTCACGTTCTTTCGATGGGGCATCTAGCAAAAAATCCCTTTCCCCAATTCGGGAGACAAAACGAGACAAGCGAGGACGCCATCACCCATAAACCATCCAGATCGACCCGAAATCCAGTCTCACCGTTTCCAGAGTTCATGCCGTCTTCGTCAACGTTGAAATTGCCGATTTTCGAATAAATAATTTTCTTGAGACAACACGCTCTGTATAATATTTGAAGCAGTATTAAGTCGAAAATCCCCTTTTCCCCTCAAAGTCCCGATGAATTTGCTTGCGACCTAAATAGACTCGGAAATTACGCTGCGTAACAGGGCGCGTCTCGCCGCTGAGCTTGATTTTGTCAGCGGCTGATACCGATTGCGCCCCAGTCTCGGCTTGGGGAAGTTTGATCGTAAGCGTAATCGTAATCCAGAGATTTATACAGAGCCCAACGAAAACCACCTCACGGCTTATTAACAGGCGCTCAGTCAAACAAAATCCATAGGCAAAAAGGGTTCGGTGTCCCTGGGTCCTATGGAATTTGACAACACTGATAAACGTGAATGTGCGCTTATTCTATAAGCACTGTATTGCCTCGGTCCTCTTCATTTTTCAATGAATTGATCGGTTGAGATCGTTCACCACCGCTGCCCGTTTGAATGGGTGCCACGCAATTTCAGGAATCCGTGCACGGACCGTGCTAACCCGAGATTGAAATCTCTCAGATAAGCCACGATCGGGTTACGAACCAGCAACCGTCTGGATAAGGTTGCCGGAGAGGGATAATGTCAATATTTTAAGGTCACGTGTATGTATATTTTGGTTACAATAATTGTAATATCATACTAACAGTTTCTGTTTACTGTCTAACTCTAGTATCAGCATTTGATTTTGGTTTTGGACATCGTCCAGTTCATCCTCTAAGAGTCGCTTTATATATTTTTAAAATTACAATTTATTGTTGGACTCTTGTGCGCGGCGACATTCGACATCGTAAAACAACCTTGAAGTAGCTTCCTATTGACGATGCTGTATAAATTGTCATGATTACAATTAGAATTACAAGCACAAATTTTCTAACAAGAAAACCATCAACAGCTAACACTGGGAGAAACCTGAATAGGTGATGCAACAGATTATGCGTATTCTCTATCCGAACATAACAGGCAGATTTTTTATACATGTTAATAGTTATGGACCATTTTATTATTTTGAATTTTAACATTAAGTCAACTTAGCAAACCAGAAATCACTGAACTCGGAAGTTCGTTTTTCCTCCTTATATTGCATTCAACAAGAAATTATTTTAATGTCGGTCTTTAAGCTTCAAACAAAACAAATAGAAATATTATTTTGTCGGAAACCACAGATTCACCGGAATTTCCATATAAACAGATTCTGCTCAGCCGCTGTCAAACCAGACAAACCAAGCGTTTTACGTCACTGCCACCTACACACACCTCTCCACAACCATACGAACAAAAAATTAGCAAGTAAGCAAGTAAGCTGCCTGAGTAACATTATAGGCTAAATTATATCACTTTAAGACAATACAATACATGCGATATAATATCACGATATAAGACTGAGGAGAACAGCAGAAAAAAATGATTGGACACGAGCGGTTCACGGTGAGGCCAACCTTCGGAGCGAATACGGCTGAAATGTAAAATATAAATGTAGGGGCCTACATGTTTTTCTATGCCAGACGAGATGACACTTGACTTAACCATAGCAGTCTTTTATGGTTAAATCAAGTACGTGCGCTCGAGGACAATTATTAAGAGCTAGGTCATTTACTATATCCAAAGTGGCTTAACACTTCTCCACCCTCCCGTCACCTCCTCCTTAAAATTTGAAAATCGCTCCATAGCTGCCCCACCCTTTTGGCATAAACTTCCCCCAGAACTACGACAATTATCTGACCCATCATTACACCTCTTGCCAATTTTTGCGCAGGGCTTTCGCTCAAATCTTTCCTTTAACTCACTTTCCGGTTCAATTTCAATTTCATACCACCATCCACCGTAACCGTCCGACTGCCCGCAATAATATCTTTAAAAAGTATTGTGTGGGATGGGCAGTCAGTGAAGTAGACACACGTGCATGCAAAGGATACTGCCTAAATTTAGAAATACAGCCAACAAGGCTTTTACACTTGCATAAAGGCATACGTTCCAGCAGCCTAATCTGCCATAAACATAGATAAACAGACAGACAAACACAGAGACAGACAGACATCCAATCAGAGAAGCAACGAAAAGGAGTAGTCAATAGCTTACGTGTTTGGAATTCGTGTTGAAACTGCCAGCTCAATGGGCTTTTGAAACCGTGCTCCCACCTAGCGAATGCAAATGAACCATTTTCAATAGGCATGCGTCTTTTCACAATCAATGTAGAAGACGCTGTTTAATTTCTACTTATTTTCGAAGATATTTCTTTTTGCTAAACCATGTTTTTATTAGTAAAAAATTAGGGCATAACATCAGTTAAAGTAATTTTATAAGATGCGAAAGTGGTAAAGAACAAACTTGTTCATTCCATGTCGGATACACGCCGACACCTCTATTTTTAAGTAAGTTAGCTGACCTCCCCACGCATATTTTGTGTAAACGCAAGACTTTAATGGTAAAGTAAGGTAAAGGTCGACGTCAACGACCCTGGCAGCCATAAGATGTTAAACACTGGAAGCTACTGCAATAAGGCTACCATGTCCAACATTAGGACGTAGGGGACACGTTCATTCCAACTCCGTTGATCCTTGAGCCGGCAATGGATGAATCCCAAGGTCCTAGACACGGGCCGATTTACTTTCCAGCATAAATCGTTACCAAATTTGACTGCCTGGTGACAAAGTTGTAATCGTAATCGTAATTCTGAGATTTGTACAGCGCCCAATGAAAGCCGCGCCGCGAGTACCAGCTTATTCACGGGCGCTCAGTCAAAACAAAATCGATAGGCAAAAGGGTTCAGTTCCAAGTCAAGATCCAAAAGTCAGATGGAGAGACAGGGTGGCAGCTACGGGTGGTGGTGTTTGGGGTTGAAGAGGAGAGAGAGATGAGGAAGAACGGGTGTCAGGGTGCAATCTGTGAAAGAGGAATGTTTTGAGCTTTCAATGAAAGGCCGAAGCAGAAATTGCAAGCGGTGGAGCATCGATGAGTTTGTATGATGGGTCAGAAAACTGTGGCAATTCTGGGGGAGTTTATTCCAGAGTGGTGTGGCACGTGTGTGCAAACATTCTTCCCTCCACATCAGTTTTTTTCTATATTTCTCACCGAAGATTCATTTCCTCCAACATTTTGTTCCTGCCCTTAAGTCTTCCCCACTTAATAATAGTAGTAGTAGTAATAATAATAATAATAATAATAATAATAATAATAATAATAATAATAATAATAATAATAATAATAATAACAACAACAACAACAAGAACAATAACAAACAATAATAATAATAATAAAATTTATATAGCGCCGTAGCACAACCGAAGCCGAAGAAAAGGGCGCTGTTCAGGCTTTTCCCATTTAATAAGGGATCGGTGACCAGCCAGATCCGAGAAAGGGCGGCAAAACTATTTTAAATAGACAGGTGTATTACGTATGGATCTGGCAACGCCACACTCACAGCGAAACCTTTAAAAGCAGGTGCTCAGCGGGATGGGCAGGAAATAACATACATGACTAATTATATGCAAACAAAGAAATCAAGCGTCCGAAATGTAGTAATAACGTCAACAATCCTTCTCGTATCTGCAGGCAGCACACTTTCCAGCTGCCTAATCCGCCATAAACACAGACAGGCCGACAGACAAGCACAGGGACAGACAAGCACAGGGACAGCCAAACGTACAGTCCGAAGGAATGTGAAGGAGTGTTCAACACGTGCATAGGATTCCTGTAACCAGCGCGCGATTTGATCTAATGGTCTTTTTCAAAACCGTGCTGTCACCTAGCGAATATAACTGACATTAATGAACCTGTACTGCCATCTTGCTAATGCAATTAAAACATTTTTGAAAAGAATTATGGTTTTACTTTTGTCTATGCTCAAAGAATTGTCTTTAGGTCCAATCCAAGGAATCTATATGGGTCCAATCCAGTCTTTATTAACGAAAAATTTGGGATCTAGAATTAAATAAGTAATTTTATTAGAGGAAGTAGAAAGGAAAAATGTGTTCACTAAATGTGGCCTATAGTTCGACACCTCTATTTGGGAAGCAGTTACGCTGGTCTTTCTGATGCAAATTTTTTCTTGCGGTGCTACTTCACAGATTTACATTGACACCAATGTTCCCAGAGGCGTCAATCATATGGGAACCCGGGCTCAGGCAATATTTTGAGCATGAGAGCTCGGCCATTGGTTGGCCAGCAATATTTTACCTGTAAAATCAGTAAAAGGCAGCTATGTACTGATAAAGTTCTCATTCTTCCTGTATTAGGCCTATTCTTGACCCCCATACTAAGGGCTTTGCCTCTGGAACCCGACAGGGGCTATGCGCCCAGACCCCCACTTTAGGCCCGGGCCCCTCCAATGTTTACTACGGATCGACGCCTCTGTTCTATTGACTTAGCTTTCGTTGGGCGCTGTAGAAATCTCGAGCTTTCGATTACGAAACAGGTGTTGAAAGAAAGGTCTATGATAGTTACAAAAAGGAGGCGACCGAGAAAATGGATTGGTCACACGCTGAGAGGGGACTCACTCTTTAGAACCGCCACTGAGGGCAGAATGGAAGGTGGAAGACCCAGACAGATGCTGCTGGATTGGATGATGATCGATGGATACAGCAGACTGAAAGAAGTTCAGCACCGAGAGGAGTGGCGTCATCAGACGTTTGAACCTGTTTGAGAGCAGAGGAGGAGGAGGACGAGGAGGAAGAGGAGGACGAGGAAGAAGAGAAGGAGGACGAGGAGGAGAAGGAGGAGGTGTCAGACGATGCTGACCGATGCAAGCGATGCTGGCTGTGTTGCCGGCCGATTGAAAATACGTCTCAGTTTGGCAAAACGTTTCTGAAAACAGATTCCCTGTGAGCATCAGTTAAAAACAGTTATCAACGAAAGAAAACGACGAGCACCTATCAAAAAACGATGAGCATCGAACGATAAACGGTCAACATCGAATGAAAAGAGCATCGAATAATAACGGCGAGAATCGGTTAAAAACGGCAAGGTAATGAAGGTAAGGTAATGAGATGCACGCCTTAGTGTCAAATTACAGAAATGAGTATAATTCTATAGTTAAAAACTTAGTGTATCTGTCATAGACAATTTTTAAGCATACAGCGTTGCTCATATTTATATGGAAGATGGTTTGAAGTTTCTTTTCATTTATTGTAATTTTTCTTCTGCGCTTTGTGTGTTTTGGTTGCATATTCCGTCAGCCTAGTGCAAAATAAAAACTAGGCCCACAGGCAAAAGTACTTCATGTAAGCCTAAAGTAATGTACGATTATGTAAGTTAGGATAAGGTGAGGTTAAAACGTTCAGCATCGGCCATCTGTCTTAAAATGCCGTGTGCAGCTCTTAGCGAGGTACTTAAAGGCGCCATATTAAGTGTTCTGATATGTACATTCAAGGTAAATAGTGTACGCGATAGGCCTATAAGGTAAGTCCGTTTTGTGCGTGCTTCAGCCTAAAGATAGATCAGCCTTTGGACGGATCCACAGGAGGTTGTTACGCTGTTAATTGACAACTATAGGTCGTCTAGTAGATTGGCCTTCGAGTTCCGCTGGGATATATTCCCCTTTGACGGATCTTCCACTGGCTTCCACCATGCGACGCCGGCATCGTCTTATTGTCTTTCTCTCGGGGACAGCCTCGCACCTGGCCTTCAGCTCTCGCAGCGGAACTAATTTATATAGCACCTTTATTGTCTATCGCTCGGGGAGTGAGGAAGGCAGGGAGGGAGGGAGAAAGGGTGCTATTATTCCAGTTCTTTCTCAGATCTTCCAAAGGAGCAGCGCAATGATCAAACGCAGTTTCTACCTCTGTTTCCATGCTTCCGGAGCCTCTGTGTGGCGTCGGAGGCCTCCTCACTGGACCTCCTTTCTTCCTTCCTTCTTTCCTTCCTTCCGCCGTCGCCGTCTCCTTAGGAACCGGATACGACAAAAGACAAGCTGGAAAAGGCGCCAGAGCAAAGGGTAAATTGCATCGGGTGTACGTATGCATGTAAGTGCAGACGAAATCTACGTCGTCGAGACAGAGATTAGATTAGATTAAAGTGGTTTAGATTAGATTACAATAGATCAGATTTCTTTACATTACAGGGAACAAAGCAAAACAGAACATACCTAATCATAGCAGAACAGAAAGAACAGAACAGAATGGAACAGAATAAAGCAGAACAGAATAAATCAGAACAGAACAGAACAGATCAGAATAGAACAGAACAGAATAGAACAAAACTGAATAGAATAGAACTGAATAGAATAGAACTGAATAGAAGAGAATAGAACAGAACAGAGTAGAACAGAAGAGAATAGAACAGAACAGAATAGAATAGACCCGGTTCCACTGGCCCATTTGTCCAGCTCTTCCATCGGCTGTTACGTCTGGCAATCTCTTCCCGGAAGAGAAGACGCAGGTCACGCCCACCGCTCGCCACGCCCCCTAGCGACCGCGCGTCGACCAATGGCGTGGCAGCAACAGAAGCGCATGCGCCCTAGAGGCCGCTGCCAATTAGCAATGGGTGGATAGATGGATGGATGGGTTTACGGGGCGGATTTAAACGGCTGGGTGGGTTGGCCCGTTCGTCGAAAACGAAGCTTCTTCGAGGATTAACAAAGGAAGAGTTTAACGGGGAATCACGGAAATGTATTGTTCCATTCAATGAGGACTTTGAAGAAGAATTGAGGATTTGAAACTTTGAGAAAGAATTGAGGATTTTAAACTTTGAAGAAGAATTGAGGATTTGAAACGTTGAGGAAGAACTGAGGATTTGAGACTCCGAGGAGTTGAAGTTTCAGATTCTGAGGAGGACATGAGGATTTCAGACTTTGAGGAAAGATTCTCCTAAAATTCTGTTCGGTCACTGACTGAAGCGTCAATCAATCTACTGTCGTTTCACCTTCGGTGACAGTTCAGTCAGTTCTGAGTCAATTTTCGAGTGTCATCAACTGATCTTCAATAAAAAAGGTATAAAACTGAATCTATGAACGGCGCTATAGAAGTCAGCTGGTTAAAGCTAGACAATCAAGTAGACTGTGCAGTTAAGTTGACAATCAACCGTCGAGCAACAATCAACGCAAGAGATTGAATATAACATTAGAGACTGAATTTCAACCGGGTCTTCGCCTTTCTTGACGCAGGAGGTACTTGACTTCAAACCTCAGAGTCCACTCCCTCTGATCGCTTCAGGGCCCTCGAAACCGTTCCAGATGGATTTCGACTTCAGCGCGCGGTTCAGCGACACCCAGCAAGACATGTTCGCAAACCGGAAGCTGCACTTCTCGGGGTCAAAGGTCGAGATCGAGACACACAGCAGCGGACCGGAAGTGACCCTCGACGGAACGAGCGACGGCGGCGGAAGCCAGTCTCCGTCGCTAGGGGGCGCTCTGGCGGACTGCAACCGCCGGAAGTCGACACCAGAGGCCACCGGAAGTGCAGCAGTGGTCGACGGGAAGGCGCTGTGCTTCACGTCGGAACAAGTGGCGTGTGTGTGCGAGGCGTTGCAGCAGAGTGGCGACATCGAACGGCTGACGAAATTCCTCTGGTCCATTCCGCCCGGGGAGCTCCTTCGAAGCAACGAGGCCGTCCTCAAGGCTCGGGCGACGGTCGCCTTCAACCAGGGCAAGTACTGCGAGCTGTACGCCATCCTCGAAAGCCATGACTTCGACGCGTCGGGCCACGCGGCCCTCCAGCAGATGTGGTACAAGGCCCACTACATGGAGGCTCAGAAGACGCGGGGTCGGCTCCTGGGCGCCGTCGACAAGTACCGTCTGCGGCGGAAGTACCCGCTGCCGAAGACTATATGGGACGGGGAAGAGACGGTCTACTGCTTCAAAGAGAAGTCCCGCCAGGCCCTCAAGGAGTGCTACATGAAGAACTTCTACCCGACGCCTGACGAAAAGAGGGCCCTGGCAAAGATGACTGGTCTGACCTTGACCCAGGTCAGCAACTGGTTCAAGAATCGGCGACAGAGAGATCGGACCCCTCAGCATCACCACCACCACCATCACCAACTGCACCATCCCAGGCAGTAAGCAGATCATCATCCAGCCATCTTTTCTTTTTATTACCTGTTCATTTACCTCTCTTTCTCTGTCTGTGTGTCTGTCTCTCCGTCTCTGCATCTCTATCTCTGTGTCTCACTCTCTGTCTTTGTGGCTGTCTGTCTCTGTCCATTTGCCTACAGAGACCAGTCTTAATCTAACCTTTCTTTCTTTCTTCCATACATTCGTTCATTCATTCCATTCATCCATTCGTTCACTCGTTCCTTCATTCGTTTATTCATTCATTCTTTCATTCCTTACTTCGTGTACCTAATATTTTATGGCGATACTATTGGCCTAGTGGAAATAGGATCGAAATGTTGTTTGTCAAATAATAATTTTAATTGTAACTGTAAACGCAAATTTCTGTAGCGTCTCTTCAAGACAGACTCCTCTATAGGCCGCTCCCGACAGAAAATCCCAATCATCATCATCATCATCATCATCACCACCACCACCATCATCATCATCATCATCATCATCAACAACATCATCATCATCATCATATTACAATTACTATTATTATTAAGTGGTGTGCTCGCCTTGAGACCGAAGGAAGATATTTAACCAAAACCGCTGTCGTAACGTCCCGTTCGACGAAAGCCAAGTCGCGGGAACCAGTTTATTCACAGCTAAAATATGAATACTGGCTGTTATCACCGAACGAACATTTTCAAAGTTTGGATAAAACTTTAATAACAATTTCACTAATTATCGGAATAAAGCCAGGATTCATTTTTTCCCTTCCCGGTGTCAGTGTACTCGGAGATCAAACGCGATCGACTTATACGTACTCGCGCGGCCGGTAATTCGTGACTGTCCTGTGCTATAGAGATAGCAGTGAAGATGCTATCAGCAGTTCAAGTCACGCTTTTAGCTTAACTACACTAGCAGTTGCAGTAATAATAATAATAATAATAATAATAACAAGTCTAGTGTTGCGATTGCAAACGGTGCATGCGCGGACTATGTATGGTTATTATCGGTGTAGGGCCGTAATTATCGCTGTTTCACGCGCTTTTCTTATCTCTGGGACTCCAGCCGCAGCTCGATTTCCGCAAACGAACACCGTAGGTCTCTCTGTAGGTCTACCAGGCGGAATATTATATCACGTGCACGAAAAGTAACTGAATATATGGGTCAAGGCATCGATTGTATCTTACTGCCTTTTCTGTAGTGGTTCATACGCTGTCTCTGGAATGAGCTGATTAAGGCTTTGTTTTCGTGCGCCATCGGTTGATGCCTAGTGCAGCTGACACCGGCGCTACAGAAGTAGCTAGGTAATGATAATTTTATTAATATGTGGACAATTATAATTGCAATTTTTATAGCGCCACTTCAAGATATACTCGTCAGATACTGTCCAAATCTGAAAACATAAAACGACGATTCAAACAGAACGGTTTCAAGCACTTTCCCAAGAGGCAGTGAGAGACAGAGAGAGAGAGAGAGAGAGAGAGAGAGAGAGAGAGAGAGAGAGAGAGAGAGAGAGAGAGAAAGAGTGACAGACAGACAGACAGACAGACAGACAGAGTATGGAGCAAACGATGGAGTAGGTTACAAGGCAACCTATTCCAGAATGATGGAAAGACCACAGCGAAGCTTCTATGACCTATATAGGAATTATATAGGTCAAACTGACCCATATAGGTAACATATAGGTCAACCTGGTCAATATGCATATAGGTCAGTTCGACTTAACATAGTGACGACACGATATGGCGCACAAATATTAGGTTATTTATAATGTTAACGTACGCTCAAAATTTAAGTTTCTGTCAATACATGCCCTATAGGAGGTATTAACACAAGTTATTATTATTTTTAACAAAATTCTGGAATGGCTAGAAATCGTCGAGATCGGACGAGGAGCAAAAGTATCCTGGAAGTCAATCAAACGGGCAGCGGTATCGCTTCCTCCAACTCTCTCTCCCTCTCTGTACCCTTCCGCCTTTCCTTTCTCCTTCTTCTGTTCCTTCTGTTTCTCTCTCCCTCGTCCGTTCGTCCCTCTATCGCTTCACTCCTCCATACCGCAGTCGCTCGCTCTCCCTCTCTTTATATCTCCCTCTTTCTCCCTACCTCTATTCCTCTCTCTCTCTCTCTCTCTCTCTCTCTCTCTTTCTCCCTATTTCTCGTCTACTTTTCCCTGCCTCTTTCTTCTTCTCTCCTTCTAACGCCTTCCATCCCTCACTCACTCCCTCACTCACTCCCTCTCTCTATCTTCCTCCCTCCCTTCCTCAATCCGTCCCTCTCTCTCTCTTCTTCCCTCTCTCTCCCTCTCTACTTCTCCCCTTGTGTTTCTTATACTCTACTTCTCCCTTCTTCCCTCCCTCCCCTTTCTTCTTCTCTCCTTCTCACTCCCTCCCTCTTTTCGTTCTTACCTCCCTTCCTCGCCTGGCGAGGCCTCTGAGCTCCTCGGTGCGTCCTCTGTTGGCGTCGTTGGCGCCACGTGCCAAGTGCCCCGTCTGCCTTCGTGTCCTGTCGCAGACGTCGCTGACCAAGAACGACGAAGAAGACGAAGACGAGTCTTCGAGTTTCACCGTGAAACAAAAACACGAAACACGACACCTAGCGACCAAGACACAAACGCACGCACGCGCACACACACGTCAACAAACCCATACAGACATGCACAAATACGTAGACATACATACATACATACATACATACATACATACATACATACATACACAGACACATACATACATACACACGTACATATATACACATACATAGATACATGCATACACGTACATACATCAACATTCAAATATATCTATCCGTACATACCTTTAAATAATACACACACATATACACTCAGACATTTATATACAATATATATATATATACATATATGGACATAGAAATACATACATAGAGGAGAACCATAGTCCCAAGTCCTCTGCAATTTCGCATTTTAATATGCTAACAGAATTCGTCATAGATTGCTTAGCCCCTCCACTGGAAGTTCCAGGTCTCCCCTTTCTACAAGTCTCCAGATCACATTAGATTAGAATAAGATGGTTCCCGCGACTTGGCCTTCTGTTTGAATCTTAAGATTGCTAATTATGATGACGAAACTAGAACCGAACCCTTCCTGGCTATCGAATTTGTTTTGACTGAACGTCTGAGAAATAAGCGGTTCCCTCGACTTAGCTTTCGTTGGACGTTGTAGAAATCTCGAGCTTACGATTACGATTACATGGACCGTTGATCGTTTTAACTGGCTTTCCATCTGGCTGGTTAGCTTCCCTTGTTTCCAAGCAAGTTATCTTGAAAAGGCGCTACATGAAGCCGTTCTTACGCTACATTACGCATTCACATTTACACTAGTGGCCCTATACAAATTTTAAATTACAATTACATCGACTGTTTTTGTTTCCAGTCCGTCCGCTCATCTGGCCAGCGAAAACCGGGGTGCATTTCCACCGCCTCCGATGGTGGGTGTAACCCACCACGGCCACCGCTGTCTCGGAGTCGGCCTCGGGTTTCAAGGCACGGGGCCAGCGACCCCCGATGGCCTGGTTCGTCTCAACTACTCCCTCCAGGACTTGGACGGCTCGTTGGAGGGCTACGGGAGGGCCTCTGGGTTGCTCCACCCCACGGCCGGGGGAGACTACGACGCTGTCCAACCCCGGGGTGTCGACCTGGCGAGAAAGTTCATCGGGCCCGTCGACAAGGACCGCCTGGATTTGTCCGAGGTGGTGTCGAGGAAGACCGGGCATCTGCCGCTCCATTCGCCAGAGGGCCACGGTCGCCTCCATCATTCGACAGATGGCGTCCAATCGGACAAGGCGCCACTCGGCCAATCACACGACGCCTCTGCGTATCTCTATAGAAACGCTCCCAACGCCCCGCAGTGGGTCGTCCCTCACCCCACCCAACGCCGCTCCGTCGCCTTCTCCTTCTGAAGGTCAAAGGTCGCGACCTCCTAGTAAACTCGATTTAGTAAACAGATTGTTACTCCGAGCGCCAGGGCATTATTAAACACTGTACGCCCATTTTAAAGTCGGAGGTAAACGCTCTGGGCGATGTCTATCTGTCTGTCTGTCTGTCTGTCTGTCTGTCTGTCTGTCTGAAGGAGACAAGAAGTAGGGACTTCAGTTTTCTACGTTTAAAACCCTCAAAACTACGAAAATTCAAAATTACGTTTAAAGGTTTTTTGTCACAAATGTAAGAAAATCCGATTTCAAAAAATTTCGTTCGAAAAACAAATCAAAACTGACATCGCGTTAAATATAAATGTTTATGTCGCCTGAAAATTCATAAAACCTGAAAACTTAAATTTTTCCATTTTCTAAAGTTTTTTGCTCCTCTGGTCAAAATTCGTGACCTCTCACGACTCGCTGTTATCAGCGGATCAAACGTCGCAAGACAATATTTTAAACTTTATTCTCACGTTTTAACCCCAGTGGTAATTGGTCTGGTTTAATTAATGCCAGGTTCATGTCAGTCTGTCTGTCTTGCTGCATGTATTTGTATCTATGTCTGAACATATTGTGTAGTATGACACGCACGCGCACACGCATGCTAACACTTCAAGTTACATATTCGTTAAATACTGTACATTTGCCGAGATAATTATATCAACAATAATTATTTATATAAAAGCTTTTGAGTTTTATATGAGTTAGTTATCTTAATTGTAACTGCACATTTATATTGCGCCGTTTCATCGAAACTCCTCAGAGACACACAATACAAAACCACGATCGATCGCAAGACTTCTCCGCTGTATTGTGGAAGTTCACAAAGAACAACTAAGTCAATCTGCACTTAAATCTCGTCATTTTGCACTAAACCGGTCACTTTGTATTTAAGGAAAGTAGTTGTTTCCGCTTTGACTAAACACGAATAATGACCAGGGTTGCAACCATACGGTCGCTATAGAGAAACATGTACATTTGCATTTAAACCACGCACTCCTACGTCACGGAAATGCGGCATGAAAACGATCTCTGGAACACGAGCGTTATCGGAACGTTCGTGTTGCACCTCGAGTCAGACTTGGAACGTGACCCGAACAGGAGCCTCGCGGCACGAAAACATCCAATCCAAACTCTTATTTAATTACACTGGTTACCGTATTACATCGGTGTTACACGATTAAGCCGATCTAACTACACTTCACCAACGAAGAACGATTGTGTTCAGAGTGAGCCATGGTGCAAATGAAACCTAGAGGCGTCAAAAGACAAAAGCTTCATCTTCTCGTCATTATACCTTTGTTTGTTCCTCTGCTCGTGTGAGTTTGTCCAACTGCCCTTTTTTCTGCTTTTAATCCGCCAATTTCGACCGAATATTTTAATAAGGCGAGCAATTTGAAAGCGGCCGCAGGTCAAATTCAAACAAAAAGATCGGATTACAGAAGATGCCAACCCAACGCGTCTTCTAATCGGCGCTGTAAAACTATCCATCAACCGCTAGATGGCCGCGTAAGACGAAACGGGCGCTCGGCTTCCGGCGGATATGGCCTGTTGCAACGGTGTCGCCTTTAAACTATATGTCATGACTGCTTATTTTACATGGCAATCGGAGCGTCACGTGCGACTCCTACGTCCGCACCCACGCGCATGCGTCTGGCGCGGCACGTGCTGCCGCCTCGCGTCAAAGTGCCTGTCGGTCATCGAGCAAAACATGTCAAAAGATGTAGAACAGGCGCGAAAGAAAGCAAGAGCAGGGATCGAGAGACGACGTCGTGTTTGGCTAAAGATGCCATTGGGTTAAGATGTCAGGGTGTTGACCAAAAGGAATTTGAAACGAAAGCCTTTGATCACAAAAGGTAAAGGTAACACTAATCAAATTACTTTGAAGCATAAAGGTAAAGGTTACACATATGTTGACATGGTCAATTGAAACTGCTCAAAAGGGTCGTCGTAAGCCGTAAGGTCATCAGATGTGTGCGTGTGTGTGTAGGTTTTTCTATAGGGATCGTATAGCTTCGACTATAATTTTTTAATGAATTAATCGGGTGAGGTCCTTCACCACCGCTGCCCGCTTGAATGGGCGCCACGCCTTTTAAGGTCCCCGTATACGGACCATTTGAATAGGCGCCACGCCTTTTAACGTCCCCTTGAATGGGTACCACGCCTTTTAAGGTCCCCTTGAATGGGCGCCACGCCTTTTAAGGTCCCCCGTGTACGGACGACGAGCGGTCCATACACGGGGACATAATTATGAAGATCGAGCAGAGGTTTCTACACTGCATTTAATGAAACGAAAACTTACTGATTTACTGAAATATGAATATTCTTCACATACAGACATCGTAATCATGAACATTTCTAAAGAGCTACTCTGAAGCTTAGCGCAGGGCACCAGCTTATTCACGAGCGCTGCGTCAAGTCGGAGGGGTTGTTCAAAGTTGCCATGGGAAGAACAAAGCGCGGTTGCCTGAAGACCAGGGAGAGAAGGGGACAGAAGAGTTCTTAGGGTGGGTTGTGTTTATGCTGAAATAGCAAGGCAGCAGATGGATCGGGGTACGATTTCTTGAAAAGGCAGGTGAACGACAGGTGGGGTAAATGAGAGAATTTGCGAAATTCAGGAGGTGACCGTTCCAGAGTAGAGGTGCGTAAATATCACATGAATATTCATCAAGTACTGATTATAAAAACATGAATATTCATCAAGTACCTTTTTTTAGAATCATGAATATTCATTACATACTATATAAATAAACATGAATATCAATCAAATTATTTACTCAAGCTAGAATATTCGTCACGAAGGCCTACTATTACGTTATTCAACATACCTAGTCTAAACGTTTTACAATAACATTTCCACAAACTAGCCAAACTGCAATACTCACCATTTAACAACAGGAATATTCATAATTCAGCATAATGAATATTCATTTAAAACTGACTAATTTACACCAAATAGCTATCTACAGAATTTATATGCAAATATCCAGCGTTCGCAGATTGGCAGGAAAGACTGTGGGGGGAATGGCTAGATGGGAATATCTCTCTCTACAGGCGCCTGGGGACCGGGAAAACCGCCTCCAACTGGGGCATAGTCTAAGCCAGTGGGAGAGGGTAGCTTCCACGTTGCCTCTACAAATCACACCCACAATTATCTTACTCGCATATACATAATATTAGCCTACCGCAGCATTCAATCTGGCATAACCGGTTTTCTGTTCGCGCTATTTAAATGAATATTCACAACAAATTCTAGGAGGCAAATCACTGGCGACTTTGCAGTTTTAAATATCAATATTCATCACTTCAGAATGACGTCACATAAAAATGAAAATTCATTGCCTCCGATTGACTGGGAATAAAAAATGAATATTCATAACTTTGAATTGCCGATACATGCGTAATGAAGATTCATTGCCTCCGACTGACTGATTCAAAAATAACCTCAGACTGAGAATAAGAATGAATATTCATAACCTTAGATTGCCGAGGCATGAGGAATGAATATTCATTGCATCAGGCTAACCATATCATACAATAATAGTGAATATTCATAACCTCACACTTCTATCCAATCTAATTCATGAATTCACCTCCCATATTACAAACCTTGAAAACCATTATGTTTTGCAAACATAATAATCACAGTTAATCACACCAATAGAAAATTTCTTATATTTTTACATAAACACCATCTAATCCTACTTAATCTGTTTAATCTGCATCAAATTACAAAACATTTTACACAAATCCTTTATATTTAGGCTTTAATTAAGTTCACTACTTTTGTAATTGTAACTGTAATCAGAAATTTGTATAGCGCTGTTTCAAGACAATATTTCAATGTTTCATCACGTAATTATTACCAACTAAACCAAATTATTTTAATTTCACTTAATTTGGGTCAAACACTGACAAATCACAAACAAGTGCAAAGGTCATATTGAAAAGCAGGTCAAGGCGAGCCAATCTAGTAAACGCAGCTGGCAACCTACATAGATACACTGATTTTATAACAACACGGACTTGAAATTTACATAATCATAACACTGATATACCGCCACCAGTTGAGATAATCTGACCTAGATGACTTAGATATTCGTAGATGGTTACAGAATGCTTCATCTGATGCAAACATTTTTACACATGCCTTCTTCACCGTAAATAATTCACAAAACGGAGCAAACTATAATCGTAGAAGTAATATCATAATACTAATAACAGTATGTAAAGAATAAATTTGTACCTGTAGCCAGAAACTAAATACATACACAATAATGACCATCATAATAATGATGCAAATGATAATAATAATAAACTAGTAGTAATAATAGCAGTGGTAGTAAAATGTAAATGTACATGTTTTTCTGTAGCGACCGAATGGCCTCGACCCTGCTCATGTTTCAATGAACTGATCGGGAGAGAACCTTCACCACTGCTGCCCAATTGAATGGGCGCCACACCATTTAAGGTCCCCATGTACGGACCGTACCAGCCCGAGATACAAATCTCTGAAATGAGCCATGATCGGGATGCGAACCGACATCCTCACACACAGAGGCGCCTGACGTACGCATTAACCAATGTAGCTAACCAAGCCAGCCAGTAGTAGTAGTAAGAAGAAGAATAATATCTTTGTGTTAAATGCAATATAATATCACATTTCTTTGACATTATTAATTACTGTGTGGCAACCTCATGTCAGTAAGGCTAGTTCTAATAAACTTAAAAAGTGTAGAAAGTTCGAAGCATACATTACAATCTATTAAAGCTGGTCAAAATCTGATGACTTAGAAGAAACATTTTGCATATATGCAAATTCACTGCCCGCTCAATTCAGTGCTACATCATAATCTCAATATTTTCAAAACCCATTTCTTCATCACACAGCCTCGCACATCATTTTACTTACTAAATTACTTATGCGCTGTGATGACCATTCACCACAAGACATCATCTGACATCATGTGACTAGAGACAGATGACAATAGATAAACCGAAACAATGCAAAAAATGCAAAAAACACAAATTTCTAAACCATGAAAAATGTATAAATCTTTCTCTGTTACGCAGTTAACTACAACCCAAAAATTTAAATACAGAATCAATATCATCGTGTAACTCAGTTAAAAGTCGTCTAAATTAAATTTATACTCATTAAAAATACTTAGTAAATAACTCAGCGAAGAATACTGATTAATCTCGTAAAACAATCGGATAAACCGAAGACAACAGAAATGTGCTTATTTGATTGAATTGAAATATACTGACTTACTGTACTACCATAACCATTTGATTGCTTCAAACTGCATTGACTATTTGACTGAACAGAAAATCTGTTTAACATGTAACCATTTGATTCTTTATGGTAAGGTAGCATAAAGTAAGCAAATGTAAATAAATGGAAATGTAATTGTACACCTTCTTGGCCTTCACCCTGCTCATTTTGCAACAAATGTATCCGGTGAGATCCTTCACCACCACGGCCTGTTTGAATGGGCGCCACACCGTTTAGGGTCCGTGTGTATGGATCGTGCTAGCCCGAGACTTAAATCTCTGAAATGAGCCACGATCGGTAGGCAAACCGGGATGGGATACTCATGCACAGAGGCGCCTTAACGTACACTTCAACTAGTATAGCGAACGGAGAGTGAGTTGTAGCGAGGGAAAAGACAGGGCTAAATAATTCAGCTCGTCTTACTACACATCTCAGATCTGTTACACAGCTACATTTTGGTGTCCTTAAGCGGCCCCAAAAGGCGCTATATAAATATCCAGATATACATATACATGATCATCATGAGTATTATTACCTGGTATGTATCACAGGTAATGTTACACAATGAGAAGGAATCTACGATCACGTGAGACCAGTTACAGGTCAGATTATGATAAGCAAACCCAGCAAGAAAAATGAAATAACAAATATTGTTGAGATGGTTGTGGTGAGAGAAACGGCGTTGAAATTAACAATAATATGATTAACTAGATTAAATTAACATGATTATTTGAAGTAGACTAACATGATTCAATAGATATGATTAACAAAGACTGGAAATTCTCTGTTAACAGCAAAATGTGTAAATATCACACCATCGATTACATCTTCTCGATTCAAATACTGGAGATCAAAATCACAACACTGCATGAAAAGAAGGTTAAGCAAAGAAAATGAAATAAATAAACACTCACAAAACGGTAAATGTAACCACTTTCTATAGCAACCGTATGGCCTCGACCCTGCTCATTTTGCAATGCAAATATTTGTATGCAAATATTGGGTGATATCCTTGACCACCACTGCCCATTTGAATGGGCGCCATGCCAACAAGATCCTCGTGTACGGACCGTGCTAGCCCAAGGATAAAATCTGAAATAAGTCACGATCAGTATGCAAACCAGCATCCTCACACTCGAAGGTGCCTTGAACTATGAGTTAACCAATGTAACTGACTCAGCCAGTTGAGAAGAGATGAAGAGTGAAACTAGCCGCATGAAGCGCAGCAGCTTTGACACAAACCAAAACGTCCAATCAAAACCGAAAATGACATAAATCACACAGAAAAAACATGTTGAATAATACAAAATGCAGAAATACACTGTTAGATGGGATGAGTTTTGTATGTCGTAAATTTCTTCAACCTAATTAAAGATTCAATAAATTCAATTTCCAAAAGCGGCTGACACATTAGGCTCAGTTTGTGTAACTCGAGGCAGTTCAGAATTGCAGGCAATGCACAGAAACAACAAGTAATTACTTAAAAAATTCTCAAAAATCGGATGATGCAAGCAACAAGAACTTGGAGAAGAAAAGTCAAATCTTTGGACTAAATTCTTCAATCCAAAAATCAGTTTAGTTTAGCCATAAATCAGAGATCTACATCGATCATTCACTAGATCAAACATTCTGCATGATTTCACCTTAACTCACAGAATGAAAGTGATCGAACAATCTGCTTGGTTTAGCCATAGCTCACAGATCAACCGATCTGTTCACATCAACAACACAAAATTGACACAGAACACAAGATATATTTCGATCGAGCGGGTACTAACACTCAATCTGACACCTAAAACATCTAATTCAAAAATTGCTCAAGTCATCCAACGCCTTAGCTACATCTGTTGACGAGTATGTATCAAAGATGGCCACCGACATCCCTAACGTACGGACTGCGCGAAGCGAACTGCCTCAGAGCCTCTTGAGGAACCCCAGGCCCCATTCGACGGGCACAGCGATCGTGTCAAGGCCGACGGAAGAAGGATTGAAGGGGAACGTGATGGCATAGAGGAACTTGGTGTCCATGAGGAGCGTCTGGGTCGAGTCGTGGCGTGACGTCAGCTTGTCCTGGATCTTGCGAATGAAAGAGATCGGAACGCGCTCCTCGAACTCGTTGACCGGAGTGTAGAGGTTCAGTATTTTGATGATCTGGAAAATCGAATAATCCACTCAGTAAGTAAGTATTTCAATCTATTGTTTCATCAGTCTTCCGTTTCTTCCACCCTTCCATTTCATGTTTCAATCTTTATCACAGATGTCTCTTCCTTCATTTGTGGTCCTTCCATAAATCCAATCAACAGACTGCAGCACTTCAAAAGTTGTCATCCATTCGTCCACCTGTCTGTTCTTCCATCCATCCATCCAAATATCTTACCCCTCCATATATCTCTGTCTATCTGTCTCTATTCAAATATCTATCCTTCTAACCCTCTGTCTATTCCTGTATTCATTCCTTTTCTTTCCTTCCTCGTTCTAATTAATCAACTGACACCATCCATCCACCCACTCACCCATCCATCCATCCAAATCCCACCCATCCACCCACCCATCCATCCATCCAAATCCCACCCACCCATCCATCCACCCACCCATCCATCCATCCATCCAAATCCCACTCACCCATCCACCCACCCATCCATCATCCATCCATCAATCAATCAATCTCATCACCATGTGCCACTCCCTCCCTCCCAACCACTCCCTCCCTCGCTCCTTCCCATCCCTTCCCGGCCCTCACTTCCCCCGTCCAGATCCGGCGTCTACCTGTGAAGTGGTGAGACGGGAGCACATGTCGCAGATGCTGTCGACGTCGCTGTCCGTCTTCCTGGCCTGGAGCAGCTGCGACGCCTGGACGATCGGATCCAAGGCCAACTGGACGCCCGTCTCCTGCATCTTATGGTCACGCAGCCACTGCTCCAAGTGACTCAGGTTGTACCTAGACACACACACACAACACACCTGCCCTACACAATCAACCACCACACCCAGGCAGACCGGCAGACAGACAGAAAGGTAGACAGACAAAGACAAGCAGACAGACAGGGAAAAGGCAGGCAGACAAACAGATAGGCAAGTAGGCAGACAGGCAAAGACAAACAGGTAGGCATACAGTTAGACACCGATAGACAAAGACAGACTCAGACACACAGGCATGTAGACAGGCAGACAGACAGACAGACATACAAAGACACAGAAGCAGACAAAGACAGACAGACATATAGGCAGGCCTGGGGCAGACAGATATAGATACATTCATTGATTCGTTGATACCTACGTTGATAGACATGCATCAGCAACACACGAGCCTTGAAACAAAGACAAAGGAAAACTCACAGACAGACACACACACACACACACACACAACACACACATATGCAGAGGAACAGACATAGGTCACACAGGCCAGTGAAAGCAGAGGCAGACAGACAGATAAAAAGAGAAACTTGCAAACAGAGGCAGACAGACAAACAAACAGCAAAAAGCAGACAATAACATTACACAAAGCCAGATGGAAACAAGAACAGCCAGAAAGAAAGACATACACAAGAAAAATGGCAGATAGACAGACACACAGAAGCAAAGAGACACACATGCATAAAGACACACATACACACAGGAACAAACAGACAGACAAACATACAAAACATCCATACACATACACTGACATAAACATACACATATACATAAACACAGAAACAAACACAGACAGATAGACATACACAGACTGACACAAAAGGACAGACAGACAGAGAGACAGACGGACAGGCAGCCAGCTAGAGAGACTCGTCGTGTACGTGTACCTCATCTGCATTCCCTTCGTCCAGTGACACATGTCCTTCCGCAGCAGCAGATTGTTGAGAGAATTGGCGCAGATGAAGTAGAACACCTGCAACCAACAAACCCCATCCGAATGACTCACTGCCCCCCCCAATACACAGATTTATATGGCGCCTCTACAATAGAAACGTCTCTAGGCAGAACAAACCTACAGTTGAATTCAGAATGGCTTTGAACCCCTGACTGAATGGAGACACTGCAATTCTAAGTGCATATTTATATAGCACCTTTTCAAAGGAAACTTCCAAAGACGTTGATCCCCATGGCACAAAGGGGCATGTCCCCGCAAAATTTAGAATGAGGGACAACAATGTTCCCCAGTATTTGAGAACTACCTTACTTTAACTTACCTTAACTCACTTTATCTTACCTTATCTTCTTTAACTTACCTTACTTGACCTCGTCACGTGTAGGTAACATGTTACCTGTCTGAAGATCTGGTTGATCAATTCAGGATCAACTGCGTGTACAGTCAGAACACGGTATAAGTTCTCCAGCTGTAAAAGAACGAATGTCAGAACAAATGGAACAAATGTTAGAAGTATCAGAACAAACATAATACCATATGGAACAAATCCTAGAATCATCTGAGCAAGTGTAAGAAAAAAATATTAGAATGGTCAGAACAAACATGAGAACATTCAAAATAAACCCTAGAACAAAGAGACAGACATAAAGACAGAGATAGAGAGAGACAGAGACACACAGAGACACAGACAGGCACAGACATAGACAGACAGAAAGACTGAGAGAATGGAACTAACAGCTTTGATAAGCGAATCGAGTGAGACGTCTTTGTTCTTGTCATCGATGTTTTCTCGTCTGGCGTTGCTGAGAACTCGGCCACGGAGACCAGTTGGCTTTCCAGCAGAGAGTCCAGCGATTGCTTCATGCTCCAGTATTGCTCCAACTGTCAGCAAAACAGATCAAACCGTGTTAGAGTCTAGCACATGGATGGTTCAGGTCTCAAATCCAGCAGCATCTGGTTCAATTCTTCAGCAGAAAATAAAGCAATTCTCCAGAAGAAAATAATATCAGTACCTTACCAATCAAACAGGTGATCTGATCAATCAAGAGGATATCCTCTGAAGCTGGATTTCAATAACAAAGACTAAGACACACGATCAACAGCGTGGGCAAACAGAGGCGTGTAGAAAAGCCAGCCTAAGCTATAACCCAATTCAAAAGCTGGTTATCACATGGCAGAAACTCCAGTCTAAACCATAACCCAAATCCTCATCAATCAAAGAGGTCTATGTGATTGAATGTGATGATTATCTTACCTATCGTTGGGTGAATCTGAGCCTCTGTGAGTTTGATGAGACCCTGGAAGATCCAGACGGCCAGATCACTCAGGATCTGTCGATATTCGGAGAGATCAAAGTTACGCAGACAATGTTCGTTCTGCTTTGGAGTATTACTCGTTTGGAAGACCTTCAATCAAACCACGCACATTCAGACAGACAAGTCATTTTGTTAGTTAGCTATCTAAGCACTTGATACAGCGCCTTTTAAGTACCTCACAAAAGCGCTGCCTCAGTGGTGTAAAGATTCATTATAAGGAAATGTTCATCAGAAAAAAAACAGTGTCCAAATAACCACAAGAGACAAGGCCAGGTAGAACTGATTGAAGGCAAGCCAACTGAAAGTAAGACCAGGTAGGCTGATTGAAAGTAAGTTGATTGAAGGTGTAACCAATTAGGCTGACTGAAGGTAGGCTGATTGAAGGTAAGATTAGACAAGAATTTCCAAGAATTTCTGGAATTTTCTCTTGTTGGTACCTAATTCCTTAAGAGAAAATGGTGCCATTCAAAACTCCCCATAATTACTTACACACATGTTCAATTTTGGCAAGCACATCAGTTTTGCTAAGCAGTGACCACTGCTTGGCGCCTTAAGCATTACTACGGCACTACAGAAGTTATCTGAATTGACATTTCTACTAAAGTAAGCACAATACTTGAGTGTGGCTAGACTGGCATAGCGCTGCTCAAAGAACGTCTCTGACTTGGCGAGTTTTGCCCACCTTTCGGTTTTCCCGACCTCCCAGAATTGATACGGCTTCTCCAGTGAACATGACTTCACTTGAGCATTATGACAACAGCACGACAGAAGTCATTAGATTAGATTAGACTGGATATCTCTTTGTTGGACAACCTTTTCGCCACTGTATTGCTTCAGACTGTGCAGCAGACGACACGTGTTGGCCAGCCACAGTGTAATCATTTCCAAGTCCTCTTGATGTTTCTGTAACACAAACACACAGCATACGACAGTCAGGCATCTGTTCAACTCAGCCAAAGTCAAGTGAAACCTAAAACAACACCAGGGAAGACTAATCAAGTTGACTATAGGGTATGGCGCCTACTGGTTAGAGTGCTTGGCTTATGCATTCAAGCCTCCTCCTCCCCTGTACGTACTATGAGCAAGTCTTTCACTCACAATATCCTCAGCACCATCAACTGATGCTTAGTCATAATTTCAATGCTGAAATTATAATAATATTAACAACAACAATAATAATCCGAATACCAATGATCCTGACCAAAGAGTACCTAGACGGAGGTGGATAAGAAAGAGATACACCTCAAATTCCTACGGTCTGGACCAAGATGGTTGGACCAACCCAGACGGTCCATGCTAACCAGGACCAAACCCACAGAACTAAAACCGTACTAAGGTAATGCACAGATACAAACACACACCCACCCACACCCACTCACAGCCACGCATACACATAACTACACACATACCTCGTGACAACGAACAAGTCGTTACCTTGACGACCTTCTTGATTCCATTGATGGTGTTCGTCAGCAGACTCCGGACCTTGTCATCATCGTTCATGTAGTCCGTGTGACGAATGCACATGAAGAGTACGTATGCAGGTAGGCCAGGCAGCTGCTGAGCGGCATTGCGTGGTCTCAGATCTACATAAACACAAACGCACTAGAGGTAGTTACACAAACACAGTCAAAGATGTTTTCAGGGGGTGTGTGATGGCGTAGTGGTTAGCTGCACTGTCGACCTTGTGGTCAGAGGTTCAGACCACGGCAGAAAGATCCAACAAGAATTTCTGTTCCACTAGCACCACCAAGCAAACTTAGCTTTGGGTTGCAAAACAGAATGAAAACAAGAACAACAACAACAATAATAATAATAAAATAATAATAGTATTAAAAGCCGCTTGAGAAGCACCTAAAAGGTGCTAGATAAAGTGTCTTGAAGCATACTGGTACATACACATATATACATACACATACATATATGGTACATACACATATATACATACACATACATACATACGTATACATATATACATGAACACAAATACAGAAATACATACAAAAATACATAGAGATATACACATACATATTGGTACATACCTGTATACATATACATAAATATATATGCATACATAAATATATAAATGCACACACATAAATAAATACATATAAAAATACATGATTAGATACATACATACATCCATACATACATAAACACATACATACATGATTAGGTACGTACATACATGCACACATACATTCAATAAGAATAATGATAGTAGATTTTTGGTTCATACCGATGACTAGATTCTTGATGAGTAGAATTTCCTCGTCTTTGCGATATTCGAACATTCCGCTGAACTCCCTCTGGTGGTAGTGCTTAACAGCCGGCATGTTCTCATCGACCGCCATCTCTCGCTCCAGGTCCTCCTGTACCTCAGAGGCTACAACAACAGACAGACAATGAGACAGAGACACAACCGGACAGAGTGACAGAAAAACATAGATAGATACACAGACGGACAGACAGACAGATACAAAGACAGTCAGACAGACAAGAGGTGGGCTGAATACTAGTCAAACTATCACGCTCAGTCAGCAATTCCAGTCCATGAACACACAGTATATTATGTTGTAGTCTCCTGAAGGTCAGTTCTGTTCTTTGCAAAACATTAACTCCAAAACTGAGTAATGTCTTATTTGCTGAAGACGTTTCCCGCTTAGGATATTGCCATTCAGAATGCACACTGGAGTCTCCGAACACTGTTTACCACTTGACTACCATGCCACAACAGACACATGTGGAAAGTAAGAGGCAAGCAAGCACACAGAAACATACCAACTCAAACTAGATCACCTTACAAGCTACCCAACACAAAAGTGAAACTCATACTGAAAGTGAAACCAAACAAAAATGAAACAAAACTTTCCCTGAAAAACAACATGAAATTAGACTACAACAACAACAACAAATGACTACACTTCGCATACAAAGATCGAAGAGATTTTCCATCATGAAACAGACAAGTAAAGATCGAAGAATTCAAACAGTCATCCAAAGATCAAGGAGATATTCAAGCATCCACCAAGATCAAACAGCAAAGCCAACCAGAGCAAAGAATTTTCCTTAATCCCTTAGCCAATCAAAGATTTAAGAGATTCTAAATGATCACACAAACACCAAAAGATCAAAGAGATTTTCAATGATCACACAGACACCAAAAGATCAAAGAGATTTTCAATGATCACACAGACACCAAAAGATCAAAGAGATTTTCAATGATCACACAGACATCAAAAGATCAAAGAGATTTTCAGTGATCACACAAACATCAAAATATCAAAAAATTTTCCATGATCAACAAGCTTTTCTATAGGTGAACACTTAAAAGTCACTGACAAGCTGTTGAAGGACTTGACATACTATTGCTTACAGCACAGCAAGTACCTAGTCTCAGTACACATTGAGCATTTTCTTACCGAACGAGAAGGATCGGCTCATGAGGCGAGAAAGTCTCCACTCTCCTTTGGCACAGCAAGAAAAGAAGCAAGACAAAAATAGTGTTTTCTTGCCTACCAAAGAGTAAGCGCTTGCCTTGCAAGGCGGAAAAGTACAGAAAAAATTCTGGGAGATTATGACAACTGCAAATTATTAACAAGTTTTCCAGGAGAGTTTTTCTTGAAACTGCACCATAAAACTGTGACTGTGGTGATGGCTACAAAAATGAGATCGACTGCCAAAAATGGCAAACCCAGTTAATCTGAAATCTGAAAAAAAGGTGCACTACAGTAGTCTTTTCAGTAGCGTGCTGAGTCTGTCATCCATCGAAGGTGGTGGGTTTCAAGCCCAATCAGCAGACTGTGTAATGACAACCTGTTCAGGTATGCTTGTCTTGTTCCTCAAATTACAATTTTCTAACCAAATGTTCATAGTAAATGCAATTACTAAATAAACAAAGAACCTGGTTACATGTACCTAGCAAATTTCTTGCATCTTGGGACGTAAACAAGAGCTGGTAATGTATGAAAGCCTAGCCCAGCCAGCCAACCAGGAGGGTTAAGCAAGCTTTAAGAGCCTATTCTGTCTAGTCTGGAATCTTCTATGGCACCACTTTTGAAATTCACAAGCAATCTGTCAGTGGCCACTTCTACGCAAAATGGCATTTCAAAATCACGAATGTCCAAACAGAACCAGTTAAGATCCATGATGTCAGAGAGACCAGAAGACAAGCTAAGGATCATTTTTATTTCTGCATTTATTTAGCGCCACTATCTAATGACTAAGCATCAATCTACGGCACTGAACAATTGTGCGTAAAGGACTTCCTCAGGGTCCCTACACAGTAACCATCTCAGGAAAGGAGGCTCGAACCCGTACCCTCCAAGTAAAAAGCCAAGCGCTCTAGCCAATCAGAAGAAAGCCACTTCATGCACTATACAGGCACTATAGAAGTTTCCAGATTATAGATCAGAAAAGATACAGAATGGAAGAAGAAAGAAGGACAACTTGAACAGACCCCAGAACTTTTGAAAGGTCCCTAAAAGGTGCTACATAAATATTCCGATACATACAGCTTTTCTCATACCTTCGGTGCTCTTGAGACGCCTGGCATAGATCTTTAGGACTTTCTTCAGTTTCTTTATCTGCTCTTGCAATTTGTCGATCTGCTCACGGAGATCCTGATCAATCAATCAATCAATCAATCAATCAATCAATCAATCAATCAATGAGATCTATTAATGATAAACCATATCAATTCAACAAAAAAGCTATGAATGTATGTATGCATGGACTGAAGTATATGTCCATATAAGAATGTATGTAAGTATGTACTGAATGTATGTATGCATACTTGTACCAGTATGCATATGAACATTTTAGCACTGCTTAAGTACCTCTCAAAGGCACGCCTTACTAGAACCGAACTTCCTCTGCTCTAATTAAACTGGAAGCTGGCTATCCCACTGCAGAAACTCCAGTATAAACCATATAACAATGCCAGAAACTGGTTACCCATGGCAAAAACTCCAGTCTAAACTAACTCCAATTCAAGAAATTGGTTAACCTATGGCAGAAACCAGTCTAAACCATAACCCAATGGCAGACACTCAGCCCAAACCAAATTCCAAAACCTTGCTTTAGTTTAAACCATAACCCAATTCCAACTGGCTATCCCACGGCTGAAACTCCATCCCAAACCATAACCCAGTTCCAAAAGCCATCCCTCCCTTTTCCGAATCTCCATCTTACCAGGTTTTCCGAAGTCAGCCGCGTGATTTCGTGTTGCATTGTTGCCTCCATTTTCGCCTGAGGCGTCATCGTTAGGTTCTGCACAGAAATCAACTTCATGTTACATTATCATCATTTCTGCATTTAATAAGCGCCACTATCTAATGACTAATCATCAGTCGATGGCATTGAGCAATTGTGAGTGCACGACTTGCTCAAGGTCATACACAGTAACTATCTTGGGAGGAGCCTGAAACCCATGCTCTTCACAGTACAAGCCAAGCACTCTATCCTAATGTACGTAAGCATGTGAGCATGTATCTGGTGGTTTATATAGTGTCTTTAAAGAATCTCTCTCAGACGTTGAAGCAAGCTACCCCTCTGAGTAGATACCCATGAGGAGGTGCCATATAAATGCACTGAATGAATTACATTACATCTTGCTCTTGTCACCTCTGAACCTGCCATGACCTGAAAACATCACATGCTGTGTATAAAACCCCAACAACTCCACACATATCACTATGTTAAGTGGAAGCCCTAAGAAGCACAAATTTGTAGCACAACATTGGATAGCATAGCATGGCTAGCACAGACAAAGCGTGGTAACTAAACTAGCACAAACCCGAATAGCATAGCATAACAAACACAGCTGAAGCACAACAATGTAAGTAGCACAAACCAGATAGCATAGCATGACTATTATTACTACATGTATCGCTAAAACTACAAAAGCATTAATATCAACAGTCATATACATTACGCATTCATTCACCACCTTTAAGAACCTCTCCAAGGTTTACGCTCACAAATTAATGTCTGCTAAGAGCATATACTAGATTGGCTAGAACACTCATCGACATCAGTTGTCTAATAATAAAGCAGAGTCAGTGTGGCCTATAGCCAGACATTATTTGTTGCAAAATAAGTAAGCAAAAGAGTCACATCAACAAATTCGGGAACCACGTTAGCCAAAGCATTAACACGTCTAAATCAAATTACAAAGATAAAAACAAATCAAAGGGCAAATAAAAATGACAAAGCGAAAGAACCGAATCGGAAAGCCGAACTGTATGCACTGATAAGACACCACACTTCCAAATGGACATTTACAATGACCAACAATGACCACGGTTGAAAAACAAACGACTGAACGGCAGACAATAAGCAGCAAGCCATCTACCAAGCACAGAAAACACTGTTTGTGGTCTCATGACGACCACACCGAAACTTAAAACGCCTTCTTAAAAAGGCCTGGTTCTGTCAGGCTTACAAAGAGCACTCCTAAATGGTCCAAACTATCAAGTGAATCTCAGCCTTAACTACATCCCTTTAAGATGCCATCGTTGACAGCTCGAAAATATTGCTTGCACATCACTCATCATTTGTTGTTAAGGCTGCCTGAAATGTTTTGATAGTAATAGGGTGATCATCCATTTTGTACTAGGACTTGCATCTCTTTGGTGACCTTTTGAGCACAAGCATCATCTGTTAAACTGTTACTAAATAGTTCTATTCTTTTCATTTTAAATTATTTTTAATGAAATTGTTTTTAAATAAATTATTTTTAACAATTTGGTTAGAAATGAATGTAACCAAAAATTGAAAGCCAAATCAAGAACTGCCTTAAAAGGTTGTTTTATGATGACGCAACATTCTCAAGTTCAAATCAATTAGTGATCCAGTTCCACAACTGTCTGTAATGTAGCATGTTAAAAGGACAGTCCAGCGTAACTGCAACTCAGAAAGATACCTTCTACCTTCTCACAATCGCCATTAATAGCCAAATGCTGCAAAGCACAAGGAAAGCAATCTAACAAACAATGAAGAGCACACTAATATTTTCTCAAAATTTAAGAAAAAATTAACTGAGAGATAAGCCCTTGTATTTAAATGAAAAACTGCGTGTGAAGCGACGAAAATTTCAAAGAAACCAAAGGAAACAAGAGAGAACTTTTCAATACATACGCTTGTAATGTCATTGAGCTAAATCGAAAGGCACAGAAAATAATCGTGAGACAAATTAACTAATTACTTAATAAAACTCGCTTATTAATCAATAAAACTAACTTATTATAACTTAGTATTTAACAAAACTAGACAACTACATACTGAAACAGTACACAAGTACAAACTGCCTGTACAAAAAGTTCTACGCAGCAGCAGCCATAACTGACGCGCCATAAACCACAAAAATGCACAGCAGTTTAACCCAATCATAAAATAATAATCCAAAAAATCAATGTACTGGAGCTACAGAATTGATATTTATATAGCACCGCCTGCGTAAAACAAAGTTTTGAGCACATCAGCTGAAACAGAATGGTGTGACTAAGATGACTGGGACTCGCTCTCTGTCTGTCTCTCTATGTCTCTCTCTCCTCTCCCCTCTGTTTCTATCTCCTTCTACCTTCTCTCTTCTTTTCTCTCCTCTGTCTCCATCGCTCACTCTTTTTTACCTTTTAATAACCATATTCCAATCTTCTGCTCATCCGTTTCCCCATCTGCTGCCACATCCTCTTCCTCATCTGCTTCCCCATCCTTTTCCTCTTCCTCTTCCCCATCCTCACCATCTTCCTCATCCTGTTCTTCATCCTCCGCAATCCAGAACATTTCCAGAGACAAGGAAGCATTTTTGCATTTCAGAAGACAATTCATTTGTTACAGAACTCAAAAGCATCATCCAGCATCACCTCACGAAAACACCGACTAATCACAGCCTCAGCAACTAAACAGCCGCCGATGCAAGGGTTAGGAGCCATGCAATTAGTTAGTCAGAAGCAACCAAATGCAACCAGCCAATATGCAACCACCACAAAACCATTCACAAGAAAATCACCTTCGATCTGGCTGAACTCTGAAAATGAATCACAGTCACAGTTACGCTCTGTAAACCGTAGGAAACAGTGTAATCGTAAATCTGTTACATGTTTTCGTTTACCATATTACTCTGGCAGGACTAGATTTGGCATTCATGATCCTACTGCATTTTAACCGAATTCTTCTGATGAAGCTCCATTAACTAACTTTCCCCAAAGGTAGAAATGATGACGACTTAAGGACTAAAAAAATTACATTAGAACAAAATGAAGTACCAGTATCTGAAACTACTATTCCACGATATCATCATCATCATCATCACCACCACCAGCACCATCACCATCACCACAACCACCACGATCATCCATGTCCTCTTCCTATTCATCATCCTCCTCTTCATGACCACCACCACCGCTACCACCACCAGGAACACCATGACCACCACCCCGACCACGAACATGACCCCTATGACCATGATGACCATGACCACAAACGCCACAACCATGACGGCCACAACCACAGCCACTTTTCCTTCCTCCTCATTATTACTATGATTATAATTATTACTAAACTTATCCTCCAGATGGCGCTGTCGCTTACCTGTCCAATGAGTTTCTGTTGTCGATCATTGTCTCGCTTCAGCTCATCGATCTGTGATCGTAGTTCCTTCTCCTGATCACCAGACGCTTTCTGAAGACGTTGGATCTCATTTGCCAGCAACCTAAGCAAGATAGAAGCACGAACACGTGATCAACTAGATCGACTGACTCTTGATCGAATGAATGTTGGGATCAACTGCTGATTGAATGAAATGGCAAACAGAGAACTGACCAAAACGTTCATTAATACAATTTCAGACTTAATGCAACTGGTGGATAGATGATGATGATGATGATAATAAAACAACAACAATAATAATAATAATAAAGACAATTTATATACAGGGGAAAGCTTCCTCTTCCCCTGATACCATCTATCTATCGCTCAGTCAATCAATCCATCATTCAACAGATCCATCATTGAGTCAATCAATCAATCAATTAATCGAGTCAATCAATCATCGAGTCAATCAATCAATCAATCAATGCCTCACTGTTGGTGCCTGACTCAAATGCAAAGCAGGTAAGAAACGAACTTGTTGAGGTCCTTCTGCGTCTTGTAGGCCATCTCCAGCTCACCATCTTCATTCAGCAAACTCAGATCCCTGCCCTCCGTATCTTTGGCGCTTCGGGCGCTTGACGCAAGCACTGTGCGCAGGTGGATGCACTCATCCCGACGTCGCACTAATTCCTCGTTCATCGCATCAAATTGCTCTGAAACAAACACAATCAGAACCAGAGTTCATGAACTGTAATCGTAACTGCTCTGACCTGACAACACAAGACCAATCTAATCTCATGACTTTTATTTAATGACTAATATAATGACTTTTATTTAATGACTAATCTAATCTAATGACTTATCTAATGAATAATGTAATACAATGTCTTTTACCTAGTGACTAATGTAATCTAATGACTTTTATATACTGATTAATCTAATCTAATGACTTTTACCTAGTGACTAATCTAATCTAATCTAATCTAATGTCTTTTATCTAATGACTAATCTAATCTAATGACTTGTACAACAAAACACAAAGCATTGAAAAAAGGTCGCCCAAGGGCAACCGTTCTCAAAATCTTAATCCACTGGAGCAGCCCAGTCAAAACCTGATGTGTTAGGAAAAACCAGTCCGACCATGGAGGGTAAGCAGGTTGAAACAGACGAGTCTTAAGCTTAGATCTGAATGACAACGGTTTAGACTTGACTGAAAACTGCTTACAGTGACTCTTTATGAAAACTCCTCAAAGGTGGTCCTGACCTGATAACACTAGTGTGAAATAGTTTACCAAGGAGAAGTTTAGCCGATTTTCCAGGGGGTGGAAGTCCTTGGCCCACGAGGTCCTTGTCTTCAGTCACAGCCTTCTGTAGGTCCATCAGGTCCTTACGAATGGAGGCATTCTCTGTCTCAAGGTCCTGCAACTGTCACCAGAATCAAACCGTCAGAAACGTAATCTACTTAATTTATTAACATTATTATTATTGTTATTATTATTACTATTATTATTATTATAACTACTTTCCCAAAAACACAGTATCTGCACACTAGTTTGGCAAAATGTCCATTCTGGGTAAAACCAATTGCCAAAAACTGAATGTCACAAAGGCGCTCAAAGAATGACAGTCTAACAGATTTAAGAGAAGCGTTAAACAACTCGAATACAGTTTCCAAGTTAACCGGGAAATATGGTCACAACATGCCTTGATGGATTCGTAGATCTCCTTTTCCAGGTCATCTCCAGTCTTTACACCTCCGTCAAGCCTTGCCTCTTTCCGGTCGACCTCTCTCCGTAGCAATGCCCTTTCCCACTCCAGCTGCTTGATCCGCATCTGGAGACGCGACACGAGACTCATGTTACTCGACTCCTAAACACATGTAACATAACAGACGTGTAACGTAAATGAAGCCGTAAAATGTAACATAGTCCAAATAAAGGCAAAATTGCAAAATCATTCCAAATAAATGTGTTGCCAAGTTGCCTGAACATGGTGCTATATAAACGTATCTGGATCATTTATATAGCGCCCTTCACCTCAACAGCATAGACACAAGGCTCACTGACAAATATAAAAAGCTGAGAGATGATTATGGATGACGCTGAAGGTGATGATGATGATGGTGATGATGATGATGCAGTACCTTCTCTTCCGACTGTGTTTCCGAAATAGCATCCAGCTCCTGCCCATCCCAGTCTACTTCCTCTTCCTTTGATACAAACTTCTCCTTCCTTCGGCCCGATCCATACCCAAGATCCTACAAAACACAAACCAACAATCATCGATAAACACGAAATAAACAGCTCACAAATCACAAAACACGCTCTCATACTAACTTTTAGCCTACAGGTTATTTCAACTTGCTTACCAACCACAACTTGACTTCTGGTTTCACTAACATATTAGATTCTGACTGGGCTTCCTCAATATCGAATAAGCATTTTACTACGGTTACAACTGAAGTGACCATTTAACATCGGTGCATTTTATGATAATAGCACTACGGAAGCAATTAGATTAGATTCAATTAGATTAGATTGTAGAGCCAGTAAAGTCTAATTTAATCAGATTATCTAATGCAGACACTTCAATTGCGCCGTTGTCGAAATGCACAAGGCATTAGATGATGGATGCTTCTAAGCAAACAACATCCTGATAGCACAATCCATTGGACAGATCCAAGCAGTCAAGATCCATAAGACTCCAGAGACCAGAAGACAGGTTACGATCTAGAAAGGTGTGGACTTCATATCACATGCTGGAATATGAAGAAGGTTCCAGGAAGACCAAGGAATACGCTGCTGGACTGGATGATGGATAAAGAAAGAAGATGGGGCCACAAAGAGGTTAATGAATAGAACAGAGACGAGTGGCGTCGTTCCATTCTTGGACCTGCCTAAGAGCAGAACACTAAAGAAGAAGCTGGAATTCAAACCCTGAACCTCGTACTAAAAGGCAAACTCAATACCACACAACCACACGTCGTTTACAGCAAAGCCAATACCAACAAACGTTACCTGCTCTTTGCCTTCTGGTGCTTCGTCAGAACCAGTTGCCTCTGCGTTTGCAGAGCCCTGGCGCTTGTAGACTGGTGCCCCACCCGGAGGACTTGCCAGCACCTGCATGTCGCCCTTGAGATTTTCGAAGCGCTGCTGAAGGCGAGTGAAGTCCTTGACCATCTTCTGGTGGTGCGACCTCTCAAGGTTGAATTCGCTCAGCAGCTGCTGGCGAGCTTCATCGACCTTCTGACGAACTAAAACTAGAGAAACAAAGACCAATATCACACCATGAAATGAGATATGGTATATGTAGTTGCTACACATCGTTATCTTTTACCTTATGTATGCAAAATCCTGCAGGAGAGGTAAAAAGTCCAGAAACCTTTAATGACATATGGAATATTTATTATTATTATTATTATAATTATTTTTTTACTGGAGGTACATATGATCCCTCAGGATTTAAAAATTCTCCGAAGAACACAGTTTATATTATTATTACTAAATTTCTTAACCTGAGGTAGAAATGATACCTCAGAACTTAAAACGTTCTGTGGATAATGAAACTAGTTCTAAAAAGGCTATTATTATGATGTAAGTCCTCACTGCACTGATAAAGCCACAAATTTACATGTTGCAGAATATTTTCACTACACCTTTCAACGACCTCTCAAGGCAGCGATAAAAACTATTTAGAAATCACATTATGACAACACCCAGTAAAGCAGTCATGCAGGCTAAATACCCCAATTGGCTTTGAGCCATTGAAGCCAGATAAATAAGCCAGCTGGTAACTATCTGAATCAGGCCAAACCTTCCTGTTCCACTTCTCTTTGCTTTATCAGCTCATTGGCTTTCTCGAGTTGTTCTTTGAGAGTCGTCTTTTCGTTTGCCAAATCACCAACCACCTGGGCCTTTTCTTTTTTGATTGTTTCAATCTCCTGCAGACACGAATCCTTCTCCGTCTTCTCCTTCTCCAGCTCTACCTTCAGTCGCTCGATGATCTGCTCCAATTCGGCCACACGGTCTCCGGTCAGTTTGGCCGACTGGACTGCCGCGCGCAGTCGAGTCACTTCGTTCTTCATCTCTATCAGCTGCAGTTGATCCTCACGCAGAACGGCCACTTCTTTGTTCTACAAAAAACAACATTACCCGGCAACGTAAAGTAAAGGTAATCTAACATAATCACTTCTACAGAGCCGTTATCATAATGCATAATACATAGTGCTTTGATACATGCACACAGGCTGGTACATATCTTGTCATAGCACCTTTGAAAACATATCTTTGCATGCCTCTGTAGAAATTGCTCACAAAAAAAGACAAACAAAATGACCAGTAACACACTGCATACTTCAAGTAACATACATAATATAAGTAACAGGCAAAATCTTCCCTTGCATACATCTATTGCTTCACTTGACTCAGCTCGGCGGCATTCAGTTTCAGCCAATCTTAACTTGCATTTCTTTAACTAAGGTAATAATAGAACTGGCACATTCTATGAGGTGTATATCACCTTGCACACAAAACACTACAGATGGATGACAGAAAATAGGATTTGGTTTATGAATGGAACTAAGCAAATTCTCACTTTCTCCGTAAGTTTTTGCTGCAGTTCAATGATCTTATTTTCGAGACCACGAGCAACATGCTTCATGTGCTCCACAGAGCGCGCCTCAATCTACAACGTACACAACGACACAAATAAATACAACACAATACAACTGTAATTTGATAAAGCCCTCCTTACAAAGTTCAGTAGTGCACACTGAAGACATGGATTACGTTACGAACCGTAAACTGACTGGACGAGGTTAGTTTTCAGCTCAGGATGATGAAAATAAACTCGGTAGAGGAGTAGCAAGTGGCAGAGAATTCGAACTAGTGGGAACGGCTATCATAAACAGGTTACATAGTTTTGGCTCACTCACGACATGCAACTGGACATGTGGCCAAATGCTGTGGCCAAATGATGCTACGTAATCAGCTATTTCTGTAGCATCTTTTCAGATCAGCACAAAGCCAACTGTGCTCGTCAAATCATATCGTGGTTCCAGTAAATCATTTCAAGAAATGCAAACTTGAAATTAAGGTAGGCAGATAAAAGTGAAAAACTACCATACATCTATTGTTAAGGTAAACAAACTATGTCCGACTTGGAGTAAAGCTCTAGAAATCATACTATCTGTGATTCAGATTTTCTGTCATTCAGAACGGATGAATCATGTTCATCAGGATGCAAATTCACTGTGATTCAGAATCCTGTGAATCAGGTTCTCCAGGATTTAGATTCCAGATTCACTGGAAATTTCGGGATGACATTAGGCAGCATTTTCTTGATAACACAAAAAAAACAATGACCGGACAGTACCTTGAGCTTCTTAAGTTCTTTCTTGGCCGCGTGTCTTCTGACGTGGGCCTGAAGCATGGTGAAACCATGTCGAACTTTGCGATAGCGGACGCGTGCCAGCCAGCCCCGAACATGACGTTGGATAATGACGGCCTTTGCATTTGCCCGCATACTGATGAATCGCTCGCGGCCAAACACACCGCGAGCAAACGCCTGCAACATGTAATGTGATGCAACAAAGTAATGTAATGTACCTGTGCATTTATATAGTGCCTTTCAGATACATTTATACAGCGCCTACAAAAGACTTTTGAAACAGGCACAGACAAAGATTAGAAGTCAATCGTTTGAAAATAACCCTGACTGAAAAAGTGAGGAGAAAGCGGTCTAAGCCAGTTGCAAACTGAAGATATACAACACGAACTAAGGGAATCAAAAGTTAATCAGCAGAAATTAAGGTTTAATTTAATTCCTGCTGATTAACTTCCCTTAGTTCTTGTTTATTTGCTTAATCACTTTACGTTAATTTCATTTAATTAACTTAAATTAATCAACAGGAATTAAAGTAAGTAAGACGACATGGACAGACAACATCAAGTCATCAACTGAATCATCGTTTGACCAGTTATTACAAGAGATGAAGGACAGAAGCAGATGGCACAAAATTGTCCGTGGTGCAGCAAATCCTCGGCTCGAGGACGGTTGAAGACAAGACAAGACAATAAGCAGGAATTAAGGCAAGGAAATAAGCAGGAATTGAGGCAAGGAAATAAGCAGGAATTGAGGTAATCAACAGCTAAATGATTTGACTTAAGATAAGAACTTAGGTGATGCATTGGGTATCCAGTGTTGTTGAGGTAAATTAAAGAACAGAGCAGAGAGCATTTTATCATCGTTGAGACCTGAATGGAGATGACGGCACAAACGATGCGCTTGTACAGCTGCTGTTGGTGGAATCTTCTCCAGGTCGCCTGGATCAAGGTCGCACACTGAGTTCTCTTTAGGAATATCGCTTGCCTACAAAATGTAAACCCCTCCGTATATCATCAATCACTCAATCAATTCATCAACATATCCATCCACTGATCCATCCATCCACTGATCCACCGATCCATCGATCCATCCATCGATCCATCCAGCCATCGACCTACCCATCCATCTATCCACCCATAAATCCCTCCATCCGTCCATCCACCAAAATCAGTCAATCAACAGACTCAGTTAATCAAGCAATCATACAATCAAGGCAAACACTAACTAAGCCCATCCTCAGCTCATCCTCCCACCTCCTCGCAAGCATTCCTCTTCCGTATCTTTGGACGAGAAGCGCTGTTCTTCGGACCTTCGTGTATCTCATCTTCGCCAACCATCCTCGGATGTACTTCTGGATGAGGATTCCACACTCCTTCAGCCGATCGGAACGCAGCTTCTCCAGGTATGCCACCTGCCCCGCCCGGAAAAATATCTTCGACTTACCAAACTGGTACTGGTCTTTGTCCTGCAATGAAGAAAAAGTAGAAGCAATAACCCATTTTTCATTTTAAATTCTGTTATAATGATAAAAGAATTTTAAAGAATCTCAAAGAAAATTTTAAAGAAATTTAAATTTTTTTAAAATTTTACCTTTCACTGAGATTCAGGCAAGTTCTTTAATCAAGATTTTGCTTTACAGCTTCTTTTCTGAGCTTTTTAAAAGCACTTAAAATCTTAAATTGCTGCATTTAAAACAAGAGAATACCACATAAACAATAAACGATGTAAACAAATGACAAAAGCATAAACGACTTACGCGTAAACGATAAAAACAGACAATATACGCCTAAATGACGTAAACACAACCCAAGAAGAAACAACTGAAAACCTATCATTTTCAAGCCACTGGTGCTTTTGATGTGAATTCACAAAATACAGCAATATCAATAAAAAATAAAAAATTATAATAATAATAACCGACATAAGATACTAAGTTAAAACAACATAAATAATGCATAACCAATATAAGAAAGAAAACTAAGTCAAATCATTCAGAGCTGAACGAAAAGAAAAAAATAGCAAAAACACAAACACAATGGCGCAAAAGCTCATACGTAGAACAGCACTTCACTTTAACTAGAAGCTCAGTGCAGCAAGAGTAAAAAAACGGCAACAAAATCTTTTAAGAAAATTATGCAACGAAGAATGATCACTGTGCTGCGTCTTACCGAAACTGCTTTAGCCTACGAGAGAAAATGGCACACACTGAATTTATTCAATAATGTAACAAAATTTGCTTAAAGCACTATCAAGCGTGTAAGGGACAATAAATCAGCTTCTGAGATGAATCCGGAAATGCTGGGCAATGGGATTCAAACAAATGCTCTCCTAATGATCTCTCAAATATCAGCACCTCACCCTAAACTAATCTAATCTAATGACTATTTTAAAGTCTTCTTGCAGAGATTTCTACGGCAAAAAACCCAAAAATTAACAGTATGACAGCCATCCAAATTAATTAAACAAAATAACAGCTTCTGCATTTATTGCAGTTATTATACACACAACGTCAGTAAACGTGAATCTGAGGCATGAATCAAATTTCTATAATCAAATTTCAGTTGTATCGTATATGAAAGTTTTATTTATACTTTCTCCCCTTATGAACATTCTATCTTCTTAGCCCTCTCCAAACAATATTTTCGGGCTTCAGCTAGTAAGTCACAAAGATTGTTGAAGTCCTAAGACTGCCCAACTGCCCTCCACCTCTTGTTCGGGTCAAGGGTCAAATGCACAAGTTCAAGCGTTGTCACCTGGATGAGTTTCCGCAGAATGTTCTCGCACGTCTTCCGCATATTGCTGCGCTGGATCTCTCTGCTTTTCGCTAGAACTCGATAGCGCTGAAAGAACTCAGGATAAGTCCACCTGAAGCAGCAGATAAGAAAATGCATAAAATGTCTTAATCTAATGATGTCTAGAGCAGTGCATTAAGTGTCAGCTGAAGCACTTCAAGTGAAACTGTCGTCAAAATCATAATCCGTTTCAAAAGCCCTGTCGAAATCCGAGAAGTCAGAAAAACCAGAAGTGAAATTTAAGTTTAGTTTAGTCACGCAACCCAGGAGAAAAACTGAAAAGCAGAACCATCAGGTGTGTAACATAAACTTGTACAGAGCAATTTCTTAGTACCTCCTGAAGGCACTACAAACAGAGAAACACACACCTAGACGGGTAACCAGCTGCACTGATTCGAATTGTTTCAAGGACTCCACAGGCCCTCAGTTGCTGAACGGCTCGTTTCGGGTCAAACCTAAAACAGCATAAACGTTAAGAGCAATCAAATATTAAATATTAAGAGGAATTAACGTGTATCCAATTCTTGCTAGAATATAGATTGTAAATCTTTGTTCCCCCAAAGATACAACGTAAAGGAATGTAACATAATATTTAGTACATTTATATAGCTCCTTCAAGGTTTCTGGTAACTTTGTCTTTTGTCGTCAGATAATCAGATGATGAGAGGCGATGAAACAAATAGACGGAAAAGATTTCTCACGAGAACGACATCTTTGAGTCGTTGGGTTTGATGCATCGGACGTAGTGCGGAGTCGTCTTGAACAGAGTCTCCATGAGTAACGTCAGCGACTCACGGAACTGCAACGCAGAAACACAGCCAGACTCAGTCCAACTTGTAAAATTTTTATAGTTCTTTCAGGACCACAGACAAATTATCATTATTATTATTACTATTACTACGCATTTATCATGTATGCAAGGTCAGTAAATCTGAATCTGAGGCATGAAGCAACTGAGTGAAAGATTTGCTGAAGATCCCTACACAGTAACCGTCTAAGGGGAGGCTCAAACCCGTACTCTCCGCGTTACAACCAAGTGCTCTCCCCAGTCGGCTACCACGCCCTATAAAACATCCATTTCAAATCAAATCAACTAATAAATTAAGAACCAAGATATTTTACTTTCAACCAACATTGTCTTGGCCCCTAGAGAACTTTCATCTGCATCAGAGATTCAGATTTGCGTCTAGAACAAACTTCTGAAGCATTTCAGCAGACGTGCCTAAACAATTGTGTTCCAATTACCTGCAGTTTTACTTCAAAGCAAGCTTCAATAATTTGCTTGAATGCTAATGTAATGGCACTGTAGACGCCTCCAGATTAGATAATAGATTAGGCAAGATACGATCATAATAACGTCACGTCAAGCAATGATAAACCTGAGTAAATAAGGAAACACAACCTGAGACCCAACAGTTTTGCGCATCTGTCTCTGCTGTGAAGACGACTTGGGAGGTTCACGGGCGGGTCGCGTTATGCTGCGCTGGGTCCGCAGAGGAGTGGACCCATCCCCCTGCTTCTCTTGGAACAACTCTGCTACCAGCTCATACTAAACAGAAAAACAGTCAGCCGTGTTCATCCAAAATGACTTGTATGTACGCACATCACACATATGACGTATCAAGACCTTAAATAAAGCACCTTCAACTACCTCACGAAAGCTCTGCATACATGACAATCTAACTGATTTAAACAAGTGAATATTAAGGCAGTTCGAAAATGTTTGCTGTACAGTGCGGTGAGGAGATTAAAGAAGATAAAGTTGGCCAACTAGTGACATGGAAAGATGTTCCAAGTGACCTATCCAGGAAGATGTATTAAGTTATGCACTTATGCCTATGATTCCTTGCTCGGGCAATGGACATATGGCATATTAACAAATGCATTATTTACTTACTTACCTATTTATGAGCTCAGGGTGGAATGGGGTTGACCTACTGGAATTCAAACTCGTTCCTCCAATGGATTATGATTTTTGATCACAATTTCACTTGAAGCAACCATCACTGATTTCTTGGGCATTATGATAACAGTGTTATAGAAGTCATTAGATTAGATCTGTAGCTGAATGGGTAGGACGCTCAGCTTGTAACACAGAGTACAGGTTCAGGCCAATCCTGAGACAGTTACTGTGTCAGGACCTCGAGCAAGTCCTTCACTCACAACTGCTCAGCGCCATCAATCGATGCTTAGTCATTACACACTGGCACTTAACTAATGCAGGAATAATAATAATATCTGCAGAGTCACCGACCTGGCTGGCTTTAAGAATGTTGATGTGCTCTTCAAGAACCGTGTCCCGATTCTTCTCAACAAATCCATCCATCTGGTACTCAACGCGGTCGGCAAAGTGGAGAATGATGAACGACGTCTGCGACATGCGTGGCTTCACAAAGTGTTTTGAGGTCGTGTGCTTGTCGTACAGCTTCTGGCACCAGTTCCGGTCGGATGCACTTGGCATCTGTTGATTCAGAGAATTGCAGCACCAGATGCAGTGAAGCGTAAAACGATAACCACACGGATGTGGATTCAAACACAAAGTAACACGTCACAAAAAGAATAACAAACATACAGATAGCCGAGCACGCAGGCATATAAAGATACACTGAAAAGCAGGCAAACAGACAGAGACAAAAAGACAGAAACATAGACAGATAAGCAGACAAGGACAGACAGACAGGTAAAAGCAAATATACCATGTGGTAAGGGCCTTTGACGTATCAATTATTAATTATCATTACTGTATACACTTGCATGCAAGCTGACATAGCTTATAAGTCGACCTCTAAATTTTCAACCTTGGAGGGGGAAGTCTACGACTTGTGTATAATTTGAAGTGGGTTTTTACATGTAAATGTGAACATTTTTTGCATTTTAAACCCCAACCAAAGGTCTTAAGTCAGACCATAAGACTGGAATGTGCTGCATGAGCATGTGTGCTTCCCAAAGTACAGCGGTATCAAATAAATCATCTTCCAGTAATCATAAGGACCGATGACAGTCCCTGCATTTGAGAACGACATCATAGAAGTCATTAGATAAGGACAAGAGGATGGACGGACGGACCCTGCATTCTTCGTCAAGAAGGTCGAGGATTCCAAGTCGTCCTTCGATGAGATCTATGCACGGCTGGTTGTCATGGAAATCGATGAAGGACCACTCGATCTCCTCACGAAGGTATTCCTCCTGCTCCAGTTTAAAGACATGCTGAAAATCAACCAACAAGAAACATAATCACACCACGAATCAAAGCCCGGCAATAAGGCTAATCTAATCAAATCTAATCAAACTGAAAGTTTTCAAACACAATCTAATCTAAAGATTTCTTCTAATCTGATCTAGAGATCTGTTCTTATCAAATCAAATAACTTGTTCAAATCTAATCTAATCTAAAGACTTGTTCTAATCAAACCAAGACTGCTGAATATAACATAAAGACATGTTCTAATCTACTCATATCTAATCTAAAGACTTCTACCGCACCAATTTCAAACACTGCCATGCCCACAAATCTCTGGATTAGTGCTAAACGGCTGCCACACTTCAACTCAGAAAATAAAAACAGAATTTTCTATTAATTAGTCTTATTATCTGGATAAAAGTGAAATTTACATTACGGTACCAGTAGCATATCAACACTAAAAAATAATCAATGTAATTACCAATTAGCCAGTGTAGTCCAATTTCTGGTTTCCCTTAGCTATTAAATTTCTGCCAGGCTTCTCCCACAGATTACGATTTTTTAACAAGGTTTCACTTAGCAACCATCGATTGATGCCTTGCGCATTATGATAGCAGTGCATAGAAGTCACTAGATTAGATTAGATTAGGAACGTAATGTAATGCAGGGTTGCTTGAAATCACAATGGTAGATTATTTTGGAGTAGATTAGGCTGAGCTAACCAGACAGAACTGCTGCTGAAGCTTCTCGTTTGCATAGTTAATGCAGAACTGTTCAAAGCTGTTCACCTCGAATGTCTCAAAACTAAACGAGCAAAGAAGATGTTCATCAGACAACAATTAAGAAATTTACAAATCTGAAAACCCCTTTTTAAAATTTACAGATTGTGTCTAGACAGCAGAGGCATTTCTGCGAGTACCTCTTGCTTTCCTGCATAATGGACTGTCCTTCTGGAACAATCTGCCACTAAAAATACACATGGTTCCAACAACGACAGCTAAAGAAATATTTCCAAACTACCACTAACTGCACTTTAATTAAGATCTGTTACATAGCCAGACTTTAGTACCTTCAATAGATTCTAAAAAGGCGCTATATAAGTAACCAGATACAAGAACATATGTACCGGTAATGTAATGTATGACAGATTGACTGTGTGGCACAAAATGGTCTATTCAGTAACACACCGAGTCTGTAATCCAATGATTGCGTTTTCGAGCCTCATGAGCCCACTCCACGTAACAACCCTTGTCATGTATGTAGGTATGTATGCATATATCTGGCGATTTATGTAGCACCTTTTAAGAACCTTATCTACGCGCTACATCAGATTCAGATTTACTTACTTGAAGCAGCTATTGTGTGGTGCAGTGAAATTCTGTAGATTTACATTACGCTACAGTACAGAGGTTAAAAAAGAACTCCAATTTCTGACTGGATGCAAGTACTAACCCATAGATGTCTAGTACTCCAATGAACTTTGTTGTTTTGTAGGTTGCAGAGAGAATCTTGTTGAGCTCCGTAACAATCCAGTTGAAGAGCTGTGAGTAAATGTGCTTGGCCAGCGCATCACGTGAAAAGCACGCCTAAATTCCATCAAAAATTCACATCAATAATGATAATAATAATAATAATAATAATAATAATAATAATTAGTAACTTCTAATGCGCCAATGTCTAATGCCAAAAGCCATCAACCGATGGTGCACCAAAAGCCAAGCCACAATCAGGTCAATAATATCCAGTAACACAGAGAGGCAGACTAAGGAAGATAAGATATTATTAGAAACATGTATATTGGTATGTATACATGCCCAGAAATGGACAAAAAATATTGAGTACCTGTGCAGCCGTCAGTGGCTTGTTGAGGACCTCGGTTGCCGTGACGATCTTGCGATGGCAAAGCCAGTAGCGCATCTGCTCTAGGTCGATTCCGAGCAGTTCAGCCATTAGCTCCATGTGCTCATCCGACTTCTGCAACACACAGTCAACCACTTATGGTAAGATTATACAAGTAAATAATCTCTAGAAAGGCAAATGCCGACTCTTTACAAACAACAATTCATAAAATACAGTAAAAAAGATAAGCACAATGACAGTTTAAGAAACAAATATTATTATTATTATTATTTTTACCACTACTACTACTACTACTACTACTATTTTTAATCAGATACCTATATCATGCTAATTTATGAATTCACTTCAAAACTGTGGGAACTGGAAAAAGAAAAGTCATCAGTTGTTACCAAAATGAAATAAGAGAAAGAGAAGAGAATAATGCAATATTTCAGTTTAAAAAATAAAGCTTTAATATACAAGTCAAGAGAAAACTAAGAGCGATCACAGCAGATTACAGCAGCTAATTTTAGTAGCTAACTAAAGTAGCTAAGTCACTAACTGCTAATATGGCGGCTGTTATAACTTTAACCGTGAACTGTTTAATCCATGTGTCTTACAGATATACTGCAATTGTCAGTTGATCTTTCTTCGGCCTTGATGACGACGTTTCCCATGTGAAGAATTCCCGACAATATACGGAAAATTTCCATTTGTCTCAGTTCATTGATTCCTGCAGACAAAGGTTAAAATTGAATTTAAATAAAGAACATCGCAAAATCCATTTAAAGATAGCAACAAAATCCACAGAAACCTATCCAATTTTAATTCAGTTCTTAAATGTCGTCCATTTTCTTCAGTTCATCCCTTCAACATACATCCAAACATTACTACAACATGCTTGTCATAACACAGCACCCGAAATAGTGCTACTGGATGCCACGATAGTCTATTTGATAGCGTTACCCACCATAGCCTAACTTCTGGTATCTCTGACCTATATGAAGTCGACCTGGCTTCTCCAGTGAATTATGATTTTGACTACAATTTCACTTGAAGCAACCGTTGACTGATGCCATGGGCATTACGATAACGATGCTATAGAAGTTATTAGATTAAGTTAGATTAGCTGCAGGGTCTGTAATTCTAAAACTGCCGTTTCAAACCTACTCAACAGAATCCGGGTAATGACCCTGAACAAGTTGTTCGCACCCACTTGTCTTACCCCTCAGATTCAGATTTACTGAACACGAGCATGTAACAAGTACAATAAATTAATAAAAAAATAAATTTAATACAGTTTTCAAACAAAACTTCACACAAGAGAAGTTTTCAACCAGTCACCTCCAATCAGAACTTCCAGCCTGACTCCCTGTTAAGACAGCACCTTTAAGAGATTCTTAAAAGGCGCTATATAAACAGCTAGATGTAACAAAACATACCCATTAGGCTGAAGGCTTCCCGTGTTGCAACCAGGTCACTCATGTCGTCAATTGAGTCCACAGTTGGAGCCGCACCCTGATTCGAATAACAGAACTGATCCGGGTTATCTAAAACGCAAAGAGAACAAACAGTTTCACTCTCAAATCAAACTTCTGTCGTATCATATTGTATTTTATCGTATTGTGCTGGCCCAAAACACAGCTTTATAATAACAGCAAATGTAAATGTACAGTCTCTGGTGAATGTAGGTGTGTGTATAGGTACTTTCTGGATATTTATAGCACCTTTTCTGAATCTCTAAAGATGCCAATCCATACTTCATGAGGAATCAGTCAGTGTACATTTTACAGTAATCCTGTGCCTCTGGAAATTCTTGCCCAGATCAAGGTTACCCACCGTAGCCTAACTTCTGGACCAACTGTAGCCTAGATTCTGGTTTCTCTGATCTACTGGAATTCGACCCAGCTTCTCCAATGGTTTATGATTTTGACTGTAATTTTAACTTGAAGCGACCATTGATTAATGCCATGGGCATTATGATAACGATGTCACAAAAGTCTTTAGATTATAACAGATTAGTTATCGAGACCAGAAGGGAGGCTGAGATAGATGAGCACGAAAAGGCGAGTCCTGAGCCTGAACATTAATGTGCCTGGACACAAATGCGAATAGGGAAAGCAAAAGTGACAGCGTGACTCACCCAGTTTAAGCTCTGAATATTCCGGACAGTCGTATGACGAGCACAGCTGGTAGAATATGTGGTAATTGCGTTCTTCAGTTGCCTGGAAGACAACTCTGCAAAACACAAGAAGTCAAGGAATCAGTCATATGCGTCCCAAATCTGACGTCCATTGAGTATCTGGACCTTCATATAGTATTTTCAGTTTGAAAAGGCCCTAAATACATGGCCAGATACATGCATACTTACACATATACATACACACCTTCGGGAACATCTGTTAAGGATGAACTCTTACCTAATTTGTCATTTTGAAGGTCAGTGTTCATCTGTCATTTTCTGGTTAGAGCTCACCTGTCATTTTCTACATCAGCGGTCACCTGTCATTTTCTAGGTCGGGTCAAATGACTACTAACCTGGACTTTTCAAGCAGGTAGGTCCTCATGTTTGCACCCATGATTGTGTTGTTCTTGCTGAAACCAATCTGAATGTACTTTCCAAAGCGACTGCTGTTGTCATTTCGCGTTGTCTTGGCGTTTCCAAAAGCCTATCCGTAGAAACAAAGACAGATTCACAAAAAGAACAAGAAAAGGACAGTGCAGAGAAAAGGCAGGAGAGGATAGGACAGCAGAGGATAGGACAGGACAGGATGGGATGGTACAGTAAAGGATAGGATAGGATAGGACAGGAGCAGGACAGGATAGGACACAACAGGATAGAACACAACAGGACAGGATAAGAAGGTATGGGATAGCAAAGGATAGGAAGGGATTGGATACAATAGGATTGGAGAGGATAGTTATCTGAAACCACAAGAGAAGCACAGCTTCTGTACCTCCATGATGGGATTGGATGCCAAGACGCGCTTCTCAATCTGCGTCTCAGCCTCCGCACCACAGACTGTCGCAAAGTAGCGCATCGCATACTTGGCCGAGACCGTCTTTCCAGCGCCCGATTCACCCGAAACAATAATCGACTGGTTCTCCTCAAATCTATGAGTAGAAAAATATGATTATTTAACACCCAATGAGTAACATGAAACAAATTATAAAAGAGATTACCAAAATAACATCTAATAATATCCAAAATCGTATGATTAGTCATTTTAAAAGTAAACAATTAACCATACAATAATCCAAAAGACACAGAAAAAGATGACGCGTGGCTCCAACCAAGAGCCACTAAGAGCCAATAATTCTCATTTTCCTCTTTGACAGATCCAAAAAAATCACTGAAAAATGTCCACCTGGAGAGACGTTTAAACGCTTCCTCAGCCACTGCAAATATGTGTGGGTCCATGTTGGCCATGTCTTGTCCCGAATATGCGTGGATTGTGTCATTATCATAGATTGGAAGCTGATAGTACGGATTTATAGCCACCAGCACGATGCCTACAAACAAGTACATTAACACCACCAATTAGAAGACACGTAACGACAGCCAATCATAAAGTTCAAAACAATACCCAATCACAGAACACATAACAACAGCCAATCATAAAGTTGAAAACAATACCCAATCACAGAACACATAACAACAGCCAATTATAAAGCTGAGAAACAATACCCAATCACAGAACATATGACAACAGCCAATCAGAAAGCTGAAATCAATACCCAATCAGACAGCAGATAACAACAGCCAATCAGAAAGCTGAGGAGCAATAACCAATCAGAGCACAGATGACAACAGCCAAAACTTACCGCAGTATGTGTAAATGTAGTTTCTTTCACAAAATCGGACCTGAAGATTGTAGAGAACTACAGAAAACAGCAAAAAATTCCAATCTCACAGAACAGTTCAACATTTCAAGAATGGAACTAATCTTTCAGAATGAATCTACTTCATAACAGACACAAATTCTATCATGAGAGCAGGGGCCAATATTGTTCAACCAGAACATTAGACGAAGAAGAGGAACAGGAAGACAGAGGAAGAAAAAGAATAAGAAGAAGAGCAGTCCCTCGCACTGACCCTGAGAGGCAGCCATGGATATGAAGTGTTAGCAACTTCATTTTTCCTACCCTTGCCATATGAAACGTGGGTCACCAACCCTCTTCATCACCCCTGACCTTTTCACCAACAGTGTACAATCAGTCTACTCATTATAGCTGAGTTTGCTTAGGGGAAATGGGATTCAAACCCCTGATCTTTGGGTTTACAGTACAACATGCTACCTACTAGACTACCCTACACCCAATCAGAACATTAATGGCGATGTTATGATGAGGTGGAGGATGAAGAGAAGAAGAAGATGATGATGAGATGACGATGAAGATAGTGGTAACATACGGATGAAGAGAAGATGATGATGATGAGGTGATGATGAAGATGGTGGTAACATACGGATGAAGAGAAGAAGAAGACGATGATGAGATGAAGATGAAGATGGTGGTAACATATGTGCAGCACTATCACTCTGCTGCTGCAACCCAATTGCAAAGACCACAGGTGCCATATACCTGCAGGTTCGTGCAGGTAACTCAGAGAGGTCAGGTCATTCTCTCCAACCAAAATATCTGGATTACGCAGAGGCGGAAGACTGTCGGGCGATTTCACATCAACCACCGTAGCCTAAGGTGTTTGTAATGTAACAAAATCAAAAGTAAAGTAGCGTAACCATACTTATTGTAGCCCTGGCATAAACAGTTACATAAAAGAGAATCTGGATCACATGAACAGATTAACAGGATCCTGTGCTCATTTGTAGATCAAAATATCATCCAGGTCAGAATATGATTTGCTGAGTTAGAATAAGGTGATTCTCTGGGTTAAAATAAAGGTTTGCAATTGTAATCCAGAGATTTCTACAGCATCCAAAAAAGAACCAGCTTATTCAAAGGCACTCAGTCAAAACGAAATTGATAGGCAGGTAAGGTCAGGTGCAGTTGCATGTCAAGACTCTAAGGCCGGCAGGCAGACAATCAAATGGCTACGGTGGATGGTATTTAGGTCAAGCCCCTACCATTGAAAAAGCAACCAGCCCAGTTAAAATAAGAGATTGGGGTAAAAGCAGGATATATTCTGAGGGTTTAAATAAGACACAAGGTCAGTGGTTTTAAATTAAAAACAAATTTCTGGTGGTTAAGACAGAATGAACATTTTGGGTCTAGTTATCTGTGCATTGTTCTACTTACTGACGTACTTTCTATTATTACTAACATTTAACATCGTTTAGGCTATCATAGGCAGGGCTTTTATGAGGTACTTCAAAGGCAATATATTAAATGTCTAGATAACTAACAAAGTAGGGTGGATCCCACATAAGGTTCAACAGATTATAGGTACAGAAAATAATAGGTTAATTCTGGCAAGACTGGTACCCTACTGTTAAGACAGATATCATATGACTAATAAAGTTTCCGTAATTGTCTCATATAGCAAAGGAATGAAGTGGCTATGATAACAGAAACTGACTTAAAAATACAAAATTACATCATACAAATTTGCAATAACAATCAGTACAATTACAACATTACAATTACACTTATAATTACAATATCAAAACTGCTGTTGTTTCGATTTACCTCGCCATCATCATAGCGTACTTTCAGCTTTTTCTGGCCGACAAAGTCTTCCTCAAGCGTTGCACCTTTCCAGACCAAGTTAGGATCTGGTAGCCACACCCTGGCCTCCTGGATTAAAATACAGAATCGTGATATAACACACATTTAGTTGTTTATATTATATATTATATTTATTTATTACATTGTTTATATTTATGTATGTGCAAAGTTGGTAAATCAGAATCTGAGGAAATATTTCACATTTTCACAGAAAATTTTACAAAGTTATCTCAAGTGCTGCTGAATAGCTTGTTCTGTAACAGCCTAACAGATACAACATACATTCACCAATACAACCTGCCATCCACAATCATCCATTCATTCACCAACCCAGTCGGCCAGCCTATTGACTGGCTGATTTATCTAGCTAGACACTTAGGCAGCCAAAGAGCCAATCCAAGACTGGCACTGCTTCATCATCAAACCCGGCTAGCAAATAGCCAGGTTTTCAGACTATTTTATTATAAGTGCTCAGAAATTACGAGTACTGAGATACAACTATTTGAATAATCCAATTTAATTAATATCTAATTAAATTCATTCTATCTCAAATGTCTCCAAAGACAGAAAGTTCTGCATCTTAAGTGGTCTGCAATTTCGATTCTGCGTGTTGTGACAGATCTTGTGTTGTGACACCGGCGTGAAAGATTTCGTCACTCCAACAAAACAACCAGAGCTACATCAATCAGACAAAATAATCTAGCTCAAAGAACTCGTTAAATAACCAGCTGAAATCACAAAAGGCGCTACATAATTTGTGAGATAGAATATCTATATAATGCGTTGTAGATATCACATCCGGCGCCGCTAGCGAATGGGTGCGATGCAGACGAATTCATAAAAATACAAATCTGTAACTTAAATGTGGCACACAGACCTTTGTATACAGTTCGGCCAAAGACATCCTAAAGTGGAAATGATTCCTCTGAAATGACTAGAAAATGGCGTCTAAATTTCACATTTTAAGCAAATTTCTAAATAAATACGGAATTTATCGATGTTTTGACAACCTTCAGTCATTCCGCCATACAAGCATAGATTTGCATAAATGATAGAAGTAAGTAAGAAAGCAAACCAATCCAAGGACTCCTTTAAATCAATACAAGTCGCTTATCATAATTTCGAGATTTTTACAGCGCCTAAAGAAAGCTGAAAGCTAAAGAACCAGATTATTCACAGGGGCTCAGTCAAAACAAAATCGATAGGCGGGAACGCCTAGGTTTGGTTCCAGGTCAAAATCCAATGGTAATAGGCAAAGATATATACTCTAGTATAACCTCCATGGTTATAAGCATATAGTTGGTGGATGGTACTTAGAATTGGGCATAGACATTATTTTCTAAAGCGCTACTTTAAAATTAAGCGTAGGGCACCAAGCTTATTCACGAGCGCTACGTCAAGTCAGAGGGGTTGCCCAAAAAAAGAAATGGCCAGCTAATGTGCAAACTTTAAAGCGCTTTCGGGATTGCACACAAATTGAATAAAAATGTTATGTTCTGTTAAAGTTTACATAGAGTTTTTCATTCAATCCCGCAGATCCAGCCATAATTTTTATTGTTATATATAATTTTTTATTTGCTTACTTACGAATAATAAATTCGCTGGCTACTTGCATTCAGTGCTGTTCAACGGTGTCCTTGTGGTAGACGCTTTAATGACGTGAATGGGTTTTAACTTAATTTTAAAAACCGCTTTGAAGTCGTTTGAAAGTTGAATTGCAGCTGGCGCATAAAGATGCCGCGTTTAACGGCTTCGGAATTATTGCATTTATTTGAGCTTGTGGTCTAAAGTGGTCAACTATGAAGAAAAAGGAGGTTGTTCCGAGCGCGGAGTCACTCGAAAGCTTCGAAAGAATCATCGCTAGAAAACGAGAGAGTAGGTCAAAGCTGATAGTTTTTTTTAGCTTGAATCAGTTGCTAAAACTGACAGACATAACTGTTATATAGCAACTATAGGATGGAGATCTCACAATATTTTAAGTGCTATGCATGTTCTAGTTAGAACGGGCAGAAGTGGTGAAGGAACTTACCCGATAAATTCATTGCGAAATGAGCAGAATCAAGGCCATACGGTCTCTATATAAACCGTATATAGTTTAGTTCAGTCTAAACGTTGAACCACCTCAATATTTTCTCATTTATTAACTCCACAAACAAGGTGGATCGAACAGCTTTAAAATTCTTTATCCAGTTAACCTATTTAGAAATAGCCAAGTCAAAATAGAAAAAGTCTAGCAGGTAGACAGTGATGGTGTTTGCTGTTGAAAGTTGCAAGAGAGCTAAGGAGAAGAGAAAGTGTTGGGACAGGATGTTTTAGTGATTTTGGGCTACATAATATAAAATTAATTGTTGAAACTACAGAGCAGTTGTGGCCAAGCAGTTTAGTCACACAAAGCACTCTACTGTGCTGTGCCAAAGTTAGATTGCCAGTTGAACTGATCAGTTTTAATTTTTAAGCACAGTCAACTCTGAAAATTTGGTTTTTGTAGTTTCAATAAAGGAATGTTTATGGCTATGAGTTAACAAGCAATAATTACGATTACACCCATGTTTTGTTGTGGCAGAGCGTGAGGCAAAACGGGCAAAGCCACTTTACAGAAGGGTTTTGGAGTCCGATGTTCATGAATACAGAGCCTTGAAGTTTCTGCTGCACTTTCCATTTGGGCTTATTGTTGGCTATGGTAAGTATCTCCAATCTTACTTGTGACATGGTAGCCAAATGGATTGAGCACATGCCTTGTAGCAAGAAGTTTGGGGTTTGAGCCACCTCTGCAATGGCTATTGCATGTAGGGACCTTGAGCACATACTTCACTTATTACCTTACTGTTCCTTGAGAAAGTCCTATACCTAATACCTTACTGTTCTTTGAGAAAGTCCTTTACCTGATACCTTATACTATTCCTTGAGAAAGTCCATAGACCTAATACCTTATACTATTCCTTGAGAAAGTCCTATACCTAATACCTTACTCTTCCTTTCCTTACACTGGTTGATTGATTACCTTATGTAGCTGAATGACCTTGACCAATCAAGTTCTAAGTAGAGCTGTAGAACCAACAGCAATTTTAACCTATTCAACATAAAGTGAACACAACTTAACGGGAATAACAAGCGTTGAATCTCAGGATTTGCTCTGTTTTCCCTGTTACTATAATTTTTTTTTAAAGTAGATAGGATCTCTCTGGAACAAAAAACATTGCTACAGAATCCTGCTGATCTGTTCTGGAAGATCAACCCTTGTCCTCAGTGAATTCAGAGAAATAATAATATTGTCGGGATACTTTTATTTTATATTTAAGTTTAAAATTTTTTTCTGTTTGTTAGTTTTCTTCAAGATTTCTGTTGATCGCCTGGATTTTGGCCCTGAGATTGCCATCCAGGTTGCTCTGGTGTTCATAGTTGGATTTTCTGGATGCTTTGCGATGTTTGTAACGTTTCGCTGCATGGCTATTCTCCTATTCCCCTACTTACTTGGTGAAACCGGCCGACTGTACATCTACACAATTTGTGTAGGACTCATAGTTGCTGGTGAGTGTTGAATTTCGTGTTTGATCATGTGATTGCGCCAATGGTGGACTGGAATGTGAAAAGCAACTGGAAAGACAGGAGTTCAGAAGCCAATCCATCTGGCATTGGTTGTCAACTAAATGTACAGGTTTTTGTGTAGTGACTATATGACCTTGACCCAGCTCATTTTAAAATGAATTGATCGGGTGAGGTCCTTCACCACAGCTGTCCGTTTGAATGGGTGCCACACTTTAGTACTAGTGACCTTATGGCCTTGACACTGCTCATTTTTCAAAGAATTAATGGGGTGAGAACACTCGCCTCTTCTTCCCATTTGAATGGGCACCACGCTGTTGAAGGATCCTGTGGACGGATTGTGATACCCCGAGATTAAATTCTCTGAAATAAGCCACGATTGGTGTGTGAACCGGGATCCTCACCCACAGAGGCGCCTTGAT